>CM053562.1:2762364-2981504 GCA_028646485.1 Cryptoprocta ferox
TGCAGAAATAAACAATATAGAATCCAAAAAAAAAAAAAAACCCACAAACCCACAGTAGAACAGATCGATGAAACCAAGAGTTGGTTTTTTAAAAAAAATAAAATTGATAAACCTCTAGCCAGGCTTCTCAAAAAGAAGAGAGAGAGGACCGAAATAGATAAAATCACAAATGAAAATGGATTTATTACAACCAATACCTCAGAAATAGAAGCATTTATCAGGGAATACTATGAAAAATTATATGCCAACAAACTGGACAACCTGGAAGAAATGGACAAATTCTTAAAAATTTTTATTAGAAAGAGTGCATGCAAGCAAGGGGGAGGCAGAGAGGGTGTGGGGGAGAATCTTAAGCAGGCTTCATGCTCATCACAGAGCCGGAGGTAGGGCTCGATCCCACAATCATGGGATCATGACTTGAGCCAAAATCAAGAATCGGATGCTCAACCGACTGAGCCACCCGGGCGTCCCTGAACATTCTTTAATAGTCTGTCGGTGTACATGGGACACATTTATGTCAGGTGTGTACCTTGGAGTGGAATTATTGGTCTTAGAGGTATATAGTTATTCAAACTGAGTGGTTAGGGTGAGCTTTGGGGTGGCTTTTTTCAGTTTACACTTCACGGCAGCATAGGAGTGATACCATTGCTCCATGTCCCCCAACACGTTGGCCTGTCAGTTTTTCTGGTGGGCTTGTAGTGCTCTGTCATTGTGGTTTTCATTTGCAGTTCTCTGATTCCTCATGAGATTGAATACTTTTTCATATATTTATTGGTGTGGTCCTCTGTGAGGTACATGTTCAATACCTGCTCATTATTTTGAGTTATCTGACTTTTTTTTTTTTAACTTCTTTATGTATTCTGGATACAAGCCCTTTGTTGGTTCTATCTGTTGGGAATATATTTTCCCACTCTGTGGCTTGCCTTATAATTGTCTTGATAGTTTTATTCATTCTTTCTTTTGTTTTCTCTCTTTTTTCCTTTCCTTCCTTGATGACTAAAATTTCTTAATTTTAATGTCATCCCATTTATCAGGTTTTTCCCTTTATTGTTTAGTGCTTTTGGTGTCCTATTAAAAGAATGAGATCTTGGGGCACCTGGGTGGCTCAGTCAGTTAAGCATCCGACTTCAGCTCAGGTCATGATCTCACGGTTCGTGGGTTCGAGCCCCGCATGGGGTTCTGTGCTGACAGCTCAGAGCCTGGAGCCTGCTCCAGTTTCTGTGTCTCCCTCTGTCTCTGCCCCTGCCTTATTTGCACTCTGTCTCTCTCTGTCTCAAAAATAAACATTGGGGCGCCTGGGTGGCTCAGTCGGTTAAGCGTCCGACTTCGGCTCAGGTCATGATCTCACGGTTCGTGGGTTCAAGCCCCGCGTCAGGCTCTGTGCTGACAGCTCGGTACCTGGAGCCTGCTTCAGATTCTGTCTCCCTCTTTCTCTATCCCTCCCCTGCTCATGCTCTCTCTCTCTTTCTCTCTCTCTCTCAAAAATAAATTAAAAAAACCTTGAAAAATTTAAAAAATAAACATTAAAATTTTTAAAAAAAAAATAAAGGAATGAAATCTTGCCATTTGCAACTACGTGGACAGAACTAGAGGGTATTATGCTAAGTGAAATTAGTCAGAGAAAGACAACTATCATATCACTTCACTCATGAGGAATTTAAGATACAAAGCAGATAAACATAAGGGAAGGGAAGCAAAAATACAATAAAAACAGAGAGGGGGACAAAACATAAGAGACTCTTAAATATGGAGAACAAACAGAGGGCTACGGGAGGGGTTGTGGGAGGGGGGATGGGCTAAACGGGTGAGGGGCATTAAGGAATCTACTCCTGAAATCACTGTTGCACTGTATGCTAACTCACTTGGATGTAAATTTAAAAAATTAAAAAATTAAAATAAAGTGAGTTTCTTATAGACAATAAAAAAAATGTATCCCTGCCCCATAGCATGAAGAGATTCTATTCCAGAAACTTTATAGTCTTGCTTTTAACATTTAAATGCATAATCTACCTGGAATTTATGTTTGTATTTGATGTGATGTGTAAAGGGTCACCTTTTGTTTTTCTCTCATATGGTTGTTTATATACATGTATATAACTTACATATGTAAATACACACACATATTCAACACATGTTGAAAAGACACTCCTTTGTCCGAATCTTTGTCATCAGTCAGATGCACATAAATGTCTGCGCTCTTTTACCTCCTTGTTCTTTGTGCTGCGACCACCCTCTCTCGATTGTTAGAGCTCTCTACCTGGTAGACTTCTTACCACGTCTTCCAACATTGTACTTTGTCCCCAAACGTGTCTTATCTCTGGCCTTTTGTATTTCCAAATTCATTTTAGAATTAATTTCTCAAGTTCTCAAAAATCCTATATGAGGTTTTGATTGAGAGTGTCTAATTTTTACATTTTTTAAATGTTTATTTATCTTAGAGAGATAGAGGATGAACCGGAGAGGGGCAGAGAGAGAGGGAGACACAGAATCTGAAGCAGGCGTCCGGCTCTGAGCTGTCAGCACAGAGCCCAACATGGGGTTTGAACTCATGAATGGCAAGATCATGACCTGAGCCGAAGTCGGATGCTTAACTGACTGAGCCACCCAGGTGCCCCTTGACTGAGATTGTCTTTAAGCTATAAGTCACTTGGGAGAAAAGATATCTTTATGATATTATATAAAGTTAATCTATTAAACTTATGTATTACTCTATTTATGTAGGACATCTTTAATTTTTGTCAAAAGCCTTTTACAGCTTTTTTTTATTTTTAAAGTTTTTTATTGTATTTTATTTATTTTGAAAGAGAGACAGCACAAGTGGGGGAGGGGAAAAGGGAGAGAGAGAACGAGAGAGAGAGAAAGAAAATCCCAAGCAGGCTCCCCACTGTCAGCACAGAGCTCGATATGGGGCTTGAACTCATGAAACCACGAGATTATGACCTGAACCAAAACCAAGAGTCGGACACTTAACCGACTGAGCCACCCAGGTGCCCCCCCGGATTATTTTTAATGTATTTTTCTCCCCTGTTATCTATTCAATTATAAAATTCTGTCAATTTTGGTTTTATATAGCTCCATACTAAATTCTTTCTTTTCTCTTCTTACTGTTTGATTACTCTTCTTTATGTGTGTATCTCTTCCTTGTGGAGTTGTGACACACATTGGTCTTCCCTTTTCCACACTTCAGAGTGACTTAAGAATCAAATATCATGAAGTTTTCAGTGTCCAGCCAATGCTTCTCCCACGTGGAGACTACACGAGTTGTCTGGGTATAGGTCTTGCGTATTTATTCTTCTCACGGCCCATTCTTACCTGTTCCAACCCATCTCGATCCATTCTTCCACCTCACGTTTTATTTGTAGGGATACAGACCTGCTTACTGGCCAAATACTCAGCATGTTTTCTCTCTGTGCCTTGTGCTGTGTTGGAAATTAATCCTTTAAGTGTTAGCACTTCTACTCCTCTTAAGCTGGATTACAAGTTCCTGCCTCTGTGATTTCGGTTTCCTTCTCAATGCTTCACTGGGGTGAATTATATATAAGTGAAATTGTCCATGTGTTTCTCTTTTCCTTTCCTCTTTTCTCTTTTCAGGATTTATATATTTTAGAGAGAGAGAGAGAGAGGGAGAGAGAGAGAGAGCGAGCGCATGCACAAGTAGGGGAGGAGCAGAGGGAGAGAGAGAAGAGAGAAGAGAGGATGAGAATCTTAAGCAGGCTCTATGCTCAGTGTGGAGCCCGATATGGGGCTCGATCTCATGATCCTGGGATCATGACCTGAGCTGAAACCAAGAGTCAGATGCTTAACAGACTGAGCCACCCAGGCCCCCCATCCATTTGTTTTTCTATTTCATCCTAGATGATAAGCTCCCTGAGGTTAAAGGCATCTTCATCTTAGATACCCAGAATATGTTTGTGAAATGAAAGAATAGTGGGGCACCAGCAGACCCTTGTAGCTAGTACATCAGTTTGGTCTGTCATTTATTGTGATTCATAACTTTCCTTTTATCATTCAAGCAGCGCACATTTATTATATGTCTCTATGCAGCAGTTGCAGTGGAGGATTCTAGTAAGATCTGATCCTTGCCCTTACGGACCTTATAGGTGATAATTGATTTTTCCCAGAGTCACGCTTTTATTTCTTTATTTATTTTCACAATGACACTTTTAAAAGTAAGACCTGATGAATGCAGTTTTGAAAAAAATTGGGGGGGGGCAGCAGTAATAACCATTTTATGACTCAATAGTTCTTTGCAGTATACACTCAATAAATGTATAAAATTTCCGGTGGACTAGGGAAAGTGTTCTTGAGAGAACACATTAATTTTCCTCCTGGGTAAAAGGAAAAAAATTGAGTTTAATGTGAATAATTGAAACTTGTTTATAAAGGCACGGGACATGGAGAAAATGTACATTTTTTGTTTTCTTTTCTAAAGGAGAGACTGAAACTTACTTACGAACAAAAGAGTGAAGTCCTAGAATCTCAATTGAGGTTTTTGAGGTAAAGTATCATTGTCTATTTAAAAAACCATAGCAAAAGCATAATGATCTTTCAAATATATCTGAATGTTTGCTGACCTGCCAGTCTTACTCAATATAAGAGTTACTTGATGATATTTTATGTGTAATATAAGAAATATCCTTAGGTTATTAAAGGATAAGGAGGCATAAAATTGTGAAGTCCTTTTCCAAATCGCATTTCAAAGAACTATGAGCTGAATGACAGATTTTATGCCTTCATCAGTTATGAAGTATTTGTGTTTTCTTGTAGAAATAAGAGTCACTAGCTGCTCTGATAGAAACCATACTTTTAAAATAAAATACTAAAAATAAAGCATTCCAGTTGTCAACTTACATGGAAGTATTGTTTTTCTCTATAAGTATTTGGATCTAATTTTTAAAATTGTAACAATAATAGTTTGAGTATTTTTCTCTACATGATGAATATGAGAACATATCCACCCCCTTCTCGTGGGGAATCTGTTCCAATACCCCCAGAGGATGCCTGAAACTGGATAGTACTGAACTCTGTATATATTGTTTTTTCCTGTATGTACATACCTGTGATAAAGTTTAATTTAGCAAGAGGTTAGGCACAGTAAGAGATTAACAGCAATAACTAATAATAAAATAGAAGAGCTGTAACAATACACTGTAATAGCAGTTATGCGAATGTGGTCTCTCGTAATATCTTATTGTCCTTCTTGTGATGATGTGATGCCTGTGTGGTGAGGTGAATGGTGGTGAAGGATGTAGGTGCTGTGAAGCAGCCTCGCTACTGCTAACCTTCTGATGGTCTGTCAGGAGGATCATCTGCTCCTGGACCTCGGCTGATGGCGGGTAACTGAACACATGGAAAGTGAAACTGTGGATAAGAGAGAGAGAATTCTTTTTTTTTTAAACTTTTTTTAATGTTTTATTTAGTTTTGAGAGACAGACAGAGTACGAGTGAGGAGGGGCAGAGAGAGAGAGGGAGACACAGAATCGGAAGCAGGCTGCAGGCTCCAGGCTCCGAGCTGTCAGCACAGAGCCCAATGCGGGGCTCGAACCCACGAACTGTGAGATCATGACCTGAGCTGAAGTCAGATGCTTAACCGACTGAGCCACCCAGGCGCC
Organism: Cryptoprocta ferox; assembly: GCA_028646485.1. Lineage (NCBI taxonomy): Eukaryota > Metazoa > Chordata > Mammalia > Carnivora > Eupleridae > Cryptoprocta > Cryptoprocta ferox. The sequence continues at coordinate 2,767,977 of CM053562.1, forward strand.
CTGAGACTTCTTTATACATAATAAATTTTCATGTAATTTTTGACATGGTGTTAAAAAATCCCAATTAAACTTATATGATAGATTAACCATTAGTGATTTATTATGTGTTATGTGTAGAAAAAGCTAACGAATTGATTTTTTTGTGCATTAAAGCTTATTTTAAATAGCGGTAATGAAATATATTTCAATCAAATTTTAAAATACTTTTTATTATTTTAATAAGTCTAACTTGAAATAAAATTTAAGATCTTCAGGCCATATATTGTTTGGAGATATAAGCAGAGTAATACTAAGAACCAGGATTCCTGGCTTTTGTGTACACTATCATTCATTTATTTTAATGCGCTTTTATGCACTTTAAACCTGATTCTGATTTACATATATATAATACTTATTTCTTTTTTTTTTAATTTCAGAGTATTTTTCTTTGCTTTATTAAAGTTCTTTTTGTATGATTAGTTACTAATGTGAATATTTTTCCTATGAATTTTGCAATATTTTTTAAAGTATACATTCTTGTAAAACCTTAAATAATACAGAAGTGGATTACATGAAAATTGAAAGTCTTTCTAATTTACTTTTCCTGATCCCAACACTCACTATCACGACTATTCCTCAGAGATATTAAGATATTTAAGTTTAGCATGTATTTTCTTTTTTTTTTTTTTTAAACTTTATAGTTTATTGTCAGGTTGGTTTCCATATAACACCCAGTGCTCTTCCCCACAAGTGACCTCCACTATAATACTTATTTCTATAGATATTTTTTCATGAAGAAACCTAATATTTAAAACATAGCCTAATTTTGCATTCTTGCTTTTTATCTTGCTTTATTATATTTTGATGTCTATTGTGTTTTGAGTCTTCAGTTTAAAAAATGTTTTTAATGTTTATTTATTCTGAGAGAGAGAGAATGCTAGCAGTGGAAGGGCCGAGGGTGGGGGGGAGGACAGAGGATCTGTGCTGACTGCAGAGAGCCTTACATGGGGCTTGAACCACCAACTGCAAAATCATGAAATGAGCCAAAGTTGAATACTTAACTGACTGAGCCACCCAGGCGCCCTGAGTCTTCAGTTTTTAAACTAATATATTTCTAGGTCACCATACTATGGAAATGTGACTTCCGTTGTCTCATTCAGAAGTCAAATATGCCATCTTTAATTACATTAAAATACCACTTTGTAATGACTTTATTCCCTACATCCTTCTGTTTTTTTTTTTGTTTTGTTTTTGTTTTTTGTTTTTCCCCCCTTTAATATCACTTAAGAGTATTTAAAGAGGCAAAGAAAAAACCACCACTCTCGGAAACTCTGGCTTTTTGGTACCTATTTCTTTTCTTTTCTTTTTTGCCATTTCAAGTAATCAGATCTACCTAAGTGTTTTGACTTTGAAACTGACAGAGTAATGCAGACCTTTTGACTTTGGAATGTGCTTCCAAAGTTATTTCTATAAAGCCTCTTGAAAGTCAGACTTTTTTCTACATGGTGCTTAAAAAGAAAGCCTAGTATGTATACTGGAGAGAGTATGTTGGACATGGGGCAAAATCAGCTCCTTTTTTTTACCCCCCACCTCCGACTCCTTGCATTAGCTTTCTAACCCTTAGATTGCCTCTGGATCTTTCCCACCTCCTCCAAGCTCCCCGAAAGCTCCCCACATCCCAGAGATGAGGTAGTGTGTGACGGCAAGGCGTCTTGATTATTGGCTTCTCCTCTGTGACAGCAAGTTAGAGTAGCTACAGCTCCCCGAACTTAATAGCAATTGACAACAGAGAGTTGAGTCAGATGGAGATCAAATGCCTGCTTTCAGTAGTCCAAGTACTTACGGGCCTTTTTCTCCTTTGTAAGCTAGGAAGTGGGATTTTTTGTTTTTTTGTTTTTTGTTTAGTTTAGTTTAGTTTTTTTATATGGTGGGAAAGTCAGTTGTCCAAGCTGATTTTGCCAAAGCTTTATGAGAAGGGATGGGGGTAGAAATGCAGCCCATACATTTTATCCTTAAAAAGTCAGCTTAGAGAAAAACCTCTTCCAGAACTATCTCATATATTAAAACAAAGTAAATACACACACACACACACACACACACACAGAGAGAGACATTTCCTCAGCCCTTTCTTTAGCAGGCTGAATATTTCCAGTTAATAGCTGCTACTTATAAGTCTTACGACTGGTAAATTCTGTATAACTTCTTTCTAAAAGATGAGAGGAGCCCACTTTCCTTTGAAATAGCTCTTTATAGAACTTTGTGGTTAGATAATTTTTTAAGTTCTTTTTTTCCTTCTGAAGAAGAATGGGCAGTAATAAATTACTCATGGGTAAAATCCATGAGCTTTATGTAGTCTTTTGAGGTACTCTACAATTTTCAAGGGTTAACGCGTGGAATAGGGTATTTCCTTCAATACAAGGATGTTGTATTATGTTGCCTTGCCTCTTTATTAAGAGAAACTATTCAGGATTTGTATTTGCAGTTTTACTTTTGATTTGTGGGTATTATAATGTCATGGAGATGGGATCCTTTCAAAAGAGAGTTGGCATCAAGAGTTAGACTAATCTGTGTTAAAGTCTTACAGGAACTTAGGTTAATTATTTAATATATTCAGGTCTCATTTTACCCAAAGTGTCAGTTACATCATCACGCTTATGTTCAGGGTTGTGGTAAGAATTAATGTATACAGAGCACCTCATTAGGTGGGCACCCATCAGTGATAGTAGGAGTTATCACGGTGAAAGTAATGTACCTGGTCATTTTGCTAGAACTTTCTTTCCCTTCTTTTCAGGAAAGACTTAGCTGAATGTCAGAAAAATTGTGAAGATCTTAAAGGGCAACTGAAGCACAAAGAGTCTCTCCTCGCTGCGAATACTTCTAACCGGGTTGGTGGCCTGTGTTTGAAATGTGCTCGACACGAAGCTGTTCTTTCCCAAACCCATAATAATGTTCACATGCAGACCATTGAAAGACTGACAAAGTAAGTGTGCTTCTCCATGTGGAGGCTTTGGTAACACGGAAAGTTGCATCTTTAAAGGAGCGCTGTGTTCTTTTAGCCCGGTGCTGTCTCATATGTGATTGATGCTGAGCTTCAAGTAAAATGGACTTGAAAAGGTTCCTTCATCGGAGCTTTCTTAAAGACAGCATAGCCGGGTTCTGTCAAGGGTGTGCGACCAGGTCATTTAGGACAAGTGACTTACCTCTCTAGGCTTCAGTCTCATCTCGAAGTGAGAGAAATGACAGAGGGAATCTTTACAATTCCCTGCATGTCTATGAGTCTGTAATTGCAAATCCAACACTACTCTTAACAAAACTGAGTTGGCGAGGCTCTCTTCTGATGTCGCCAAGTCCTGGGTTTCCGTGCTGGTAGCGTAGGGAGAATGAGGTCTTCTCAGGTCTTCATCGCACACCTGCTGTGAAGAGTATGCCAGTGCATTGGAAGAAGGACTCACCGTGTCCCAGTATCAATATGTGAAGATCAACTACGGACAAGTTATGAATGACCTTTCATGTAGGACATCTAGGCTGAAATAGGACAGTTCTCTGTGCCTATCCCTCTGTCCTGTTTTCATATTCAGGGAACTGCTTTCCTGTGAAAAGGTTGTCCTGTGCAGTTGAAAATTGTTAATTACGATACTATCCAATGGTGATTTATAGTGTGTGTTCTTCCATGCCCTTACTGTTCGCTGTGCTTCAGGGTCACCCCTGTCTGTTTATTTGGGCTCATTTAAATAGCTCAAACAGCACCTGCTCCAAGAAGTATTCTCTGGCCAACCTCATTCCACCTTGTCTTCAATTGATTTAGGCTCCTGTCTTCCATGATTTTATGATATGTTGGAGGTGGCACGTGTGATCTGTTTATGTCTGTATGCCTGGCTTCTAGCACAGGACCTGGCCTGTGGTAGATGCTCTGTGAGTGTTTGCTGCTCGTAGGACGAGGCATTTTGGCCTTTACTGTTTAACAGTCAGAGATCCTACTGTTGGAACTGGTGTGGAGAATGGAAAGACTTGTTCATTAAAGTCAGACCAGTATTACGCTATGTATTGTAGTTTGGACAGATTACTTCTCTGTGTCTGGACTTGTGTTGTTTGGGGGCTTTACACTACATACATAGTGCTTAGCCTTGGGGCTAGAGCACTAGCTTTTGAGTCAGACTGGCTGCCGAGATTAATACTGTGTTCTACCACTAACTACCTGTGTAACGTCACAAAAGTTACTTAACCTCTTGTGCCTCAATTTCCCCATTTTTAAAATGGAGATAAAAGTACCTAATAGGGTTATTTTGAAATTTCATTAAAAGAACACCATACAGTGCTTATAATGGTTCCCACCAGTGATGTGAAAAATTCAAAAAACAAAAAGCAAAAACAAAAAACCCCCAGTTTTTTATTATTTGGCAGTCCAAATAATAAATGGTCCATAAATATTAAATCTCCTCTGCCCCTCTTCTATCCCAAAAGCAATCAAAATGCCATGGTTTCCACACATGATTAATTTGTTGGTTTTTATATAAAAACTGAATTTTCCAGTATGGACTGACTGGCAGTTTTTATGATCTCAGCTGATGATTCTGCTTTTTGTTAAATATTATATTATTAAATATATTATTAAATTATTCTTATAGATTTCATGTAACTATGAAGTTTATTAAATATATATTAAATATATTTTCAAATCCACATTTATATACACCAAGGACTCTGCCAGGCAGTTTAAAAACACAATCTTCTTTAATCTTAGTAAAGCATTTGTGAGGTAAATGTTACTACTGCCATTTTGTGGCTAGAGAAACTGGGACTCAGAGAAATTAAAATTTTGCCTGTTTACTTTAAAAAAAATAGAGCCTTATCTCACAAAAACAAATTCAAGATGGCTTAAAGACCCAGATCTAATTCAGAGTATAAAAATATTAAAATATAGAAAATTATTTTCATGGCGTTTGGCTAAAGTTCTATGATGGTATGGAAAATGAACAGCATAAAGGAAAAAGTGTACATTTAGCTTCATTTAAAAAAAGCGTTTTCCTTTTAAACGTTTATTTATTTTTGAGGGAGTGCGTGCGTGCGTGCGTGCACATGTGGGGGAGGGGAAGACAGAGGGGGATCCCAACACGAACTGTGAGATCATGACCTGAGCTGAAGTCAGATGCCTAACCGACTGAGCCCCCCAGGCGCCCCCAAAAGAAACTTTTTAAGAGACAATAATACAAATTAAAAGACTGGGGAAAATATTTGCATGTTACATAACAAACAATTGGGATAATATATGAAGAATGTCCTTTGAAACAAACACAAAGGACAAACTGCCCAGTTGCAAAGTGGATAAAGAATAGGAATTGGTGAGCAATAAAAGAGGAAAATGTCAATGCAGGAGAAGGTATTCACTCTGTTTTTACTCAGGGAAAGACAGATTTTTTTTTTTAAACCCAACCCATCAAATTGGTGAAAATTAAAGAGATTGATAGTACAAGTATTGGTGAGGCCACGAGTGAGTATCTTCATGCCCTGCTGGTGGAATTACAAATTGATACATTTCGGGGCACCTGGCGGGCTCAGTCGGTTAAGCCTCCAACTTTGGCTCAGGTCATGATCTCACGGTTCTTGGGTTCGGCCCCGCGTCGGGCTCTGTGATAACAGCTAGCTCAGAACCTGGAGCCTGTCTTCAGGTTCTGTGTCTCCCTCTCTCTCTGACCCTCCCCTGCTCATGCTGTCTCTCTCTCTCTCTCTCTCTCTCTCTCTCTCTCTCTCTCTCTCAAAAATAAATTAAAAAAAAAATAAGTTGATACATTTTGCAGTGTAATTTAGCATTGACCATTAATATTTAAATTGTGTCTTACATGTTTCAAAATCACCCCCAAGGAATATGTATGTGCAAAATGGGGTAGTTCCAGGGAATACTTTTGCAGCATTATTTGTAACGGTGTTGGGATATTATAATATAATCAGAAATACATATTTCGGTCTTCATCTCTGGTTCCTGGCATATAGCTCCTCAAACCCTTGTAATTTCCTAAGTGGTAAGAGCTGAAGGAATATCCTTTGTTTGAGTTTTGTCCCCTGCTCCTGAAATAGCTCTGGAGCATACAGGTGAAAGGCACATAATTTGTTTTTCTTAACAAGCTCCTTTCAACCACACCTGGGTTTATGTTAATAAGACGACTTCTGGAACCCCAGTAAGGATGGGTGTGCTGGTTGCCAGGGGAGGCATCCTGGTGAGGAGAGAATTGGGACTTTCAGCCCCTACTCCCCAGTCTCTGGGAAATGGGCAGGGACTAGGTGTTGAGTTCAGTCACCAATGACTAATGATTTAATCAATCATGTCTATAGAGCCGCCATAAAAACCCTAAACCATGGGATTTGGAGGCTTCCAGGTTGAGGACCAAGGTGCCAGGAGGGAGGCATGCTCAGAGGGAGGGAGGCATGCTCAGAGAGAGCGCGGCAGCTCCATGCCCCTTCCCACATACCTTGCCCTGTGCATCCCTTCCCTTTACCTGTTAGTGAGTTGTATCCTTTACAATGAATGGGGAATAGTAAGTAAAGCACTTTCCTGAGTTCTGTGAGCTGTTGTAGCAAATTATCAAGGCTGAGAAAGGGGTCAGAAGAACCCCTGATTTACGGCCAGTTGTTCAGAAGTACAAGTCAAGGGCCAGGACTTGAGAGTGGCACCCAAAGCTGGTGGACGGTCTTGTGGGGCTGAGCCTTACCCTGCGGGGTCTGTGCTGACTCCAGGAAATTAATGTCCCCTCTCAGTATCAGCTGAGAGTTAGAGAATTGCTCAGTGTGGAAAACCCACACATAATATGTCCGAAGTGTTGTGAGTGCAGAAACTGTAGAAGAAAACAGAAGTGTTTCTTTTGGGTGTGAACAACTAAATACCCTTCAGAGGTTTACATACGTTACGTTATGCACAGTAAAAGAAAAAAAGAATGAGGTAGATCTAGATGTACTAAGCTCCACAGTAGGTTTTTGAAGGAAAGAAATAAAACAAGATGAAAAAGACACATGTGATACGAAACCATTTGTATTTTTATGTTTGTACAGGTCCACATACAGCCATATGGTGCATTTTCTCCAGGTTCATACGTACACAGAGAAAAGGTTTAAAAGGATAAGCACTCAGTATTTAATAGTGATTACCACTGGGGAGGTGGAGGAAGGCGCTGAAATTAAAGTATGTGTCAAACGGGTCTTTAACCATGTTGGTAATTAATTTTTCAAGGAGACTGTAATGAAAATTTAACAAGGGCAAAAAGCATATTCAAAGTGACACAGATGAAGAGAGGCAGAGTTTAAGCAGCCTAGCACAACCAAACCAAAAATTAAAGGCAGGGGTTCTTTCCCTACTGTCTTTCCTATTATCCTTGTAGGTCATGAGAAAAGTATTTTAAGAGGACGCTACAATGTTTACATTGATTTCAAGGCTGCCAGTCATGTAGAAATTAGATTCTTAGTTCTGCACTCCTTTGTGTCTATCCTAAATTTCAGCTCTTAGCCTTTTAAAATAAATGGCAACCTCTCAGTTCAATATTCTGCTTTGTCAGCATGACATCGGCTCCTGCTCTACTTTAATAACGGAGTACAGTGGAAGGCCCCTGCTTTTACTGTCAATGAAACCTTTGTCTAGAGGATTCCTTTGGCCTAAGCTGGTGTTCCGTTTCTTTCAACATATTAATGCAGAATGCTGAATATTGAGTGTTATGCCGACTTGGAAGAGCGGCCAGCACTCTTTAGGTCTGGATTTCTAGATTTATGCATAATTAGAAGGCTGAGCCCTCAGTGAGCTGTATCATAGAATTCCCTGCATGACTCTAAGATGGCATTTTAAAAAACCCCGCTATCCCAAATATGATAAACAAGAGTTTCCTGGCCTCTACTTGAAATGTGGCATTGGGACACCAGCTCTAAGTTCCTTTGTTGATCTGCGAGCACAGAAAGTATAGGGTATATGACACAGGACTGACTTGAGTACAGGAAACGGACAGGATCAGCCATGACTTAGAGACCAGCCCACCAGCTTGTTTGTGGCGTTTTGTTAGGGCCGTAAGGACTTTCTGGAGAGTATACTTAACAACTGTTGATGACACTGGATACACTTTAAGAGTTGATTTGAAGTCCTCGTAGTGTTTCCCTCAGGCCTCGTTATGCCTTGAGATCAGTAAGAGGGACAGTAACACCCCCCTTTTTGCTCACAGAATAAAATGGCTTCAAATGATAATTAAGACAGAACTGCTTTCCATTAAATTCTTTTCTGTAGCTCATAATGCCTTGGAGAAAGTTCCGTGTACTGTTCAGAAAGGAGAAGTAATTACTACTCAACTATCCTGGGACTTTAGTCCAGCTTGTGAGTTTTTGAGTGGGTCTTGGCAGCATTGTGTATAGTTGGCTTTGAGGACCATGGCAGGAACTTCCCAGAAATGAGGAACAAGGAAATGCTGTAGTCAGCCTTCTAGACTTTCTTTTAAAAAACAGGGATAATATTTAGTAATGATGCTTAATGATGCTTGAAACTGGTATTCACTGTGGAATAATTGAGGAACTAAAGGCATTTTGTAGGCACTTTATATTTCAAGATGAAGCTCATATCTATATATCTGACCAACTGTCTCTTTCCCTTATTTTAAGGTTTTTTTTTAAAAATATTTATTTATTTTTGAGAGAGAGTGAGAGAGAGGGAGAGCACGCGCACACAAGTGGGAGAGGGTCAGAGAGAGAGGGAGACACAGAACCGAAGCAGGCTCCAGGCTCTGAGCTGTCAGCACAGAGCCCGACATGGGGCTCGGACCCATGAACTACGAGATCATGACCTGAGCCGAAGTTGGACCTTTAAGCGACTGAGCCCCCCAGGTGCCCCTCTGTTCCTTATTTTAAATATTTGACCATGATTCTTCAGGGACTTTCTCAGTCCTCATTGCTCTGATTGTTGCACTACATTCCTTAAATGCTCCATGCTCGTCTCGTTAGTTGTTTCGTCTGAGAACTCACACCCAAGCTCCTTGCCTCATCTCCTGCCTTAGCTGCTCTTTCGTCTGGATCATGCAGTGTGGCAGCATTGATGCTGTATTGCTTGCTTTGCTTCAGAAAACTCCTTGATAACGCTTACATGGTGTTCGTTAAGCACTCCCGCAGAAGTCTGGCCATGGGCGATGGTGATTTGGAGAGCTGCCATCTCACACTCACATTGGTAGGCCATGTGCGTTTATACAGCTTCCCACTGGGAGAGGCGCACTCAGGCCTGGCTCTGGGCTGGGGCTGCGGACTGGGAGCTCTGGAGCAGATCTGCAGCTGCCTGTGTAGTTATCCTGGGTGGCTGGGATTGGCTGCTCCCGAGGGCCAGGTAATGAGGAGTGGAGTGAGGTTGAGAAAGGGGAGCTAAATCAAGAAGGTGACATAGGAATGGGACCAGAAGCAAGACTTCGTGCTGAGGACAGGGCCGACGTGCCCAGAGCTGGGTTCGTTTTGAGTGCTCGCTGTTTGGATGTGGGCTGGCTGAGTTGAGACAAGGCAAAACAAAAAATACAGCGACTGAGTGGATAATCCCAAATTACCAAAATGGCTTCCTGTACTTGCGAATGTATGTGCAATTTAGGCATCCCTCCTGAGCTTCCCAGGTGGTCTGAGGGCCACCGGAAAGCATGTGGTACATTTCTCTGACAGGACATTGGAGTGTGTCCGTCCAGTGGCTCTACAGGTTTTAAGTACAGTCATTTCATGGGCTCACTGTTGAATGATTTGCTTAACAAGACATCAGTATTTGGGGCTGTTTATCTCTGATGATTGTCTGTGATCCGAAGTTGGTGAGCTGATAGTCTGAAAAATTTTTGGACCAGAGCAACTAAACTCTTTAGTTTCCAATTCTAAATAGCCTGATGACTTTTTAAATTTAGATCATAAAATACCAGAACTGGGAGGAGTTTATTTTATCTCTTTTGATGCCTTCCTGTAGCAGAATCACTACTGATTCACGTGGTCTTTTGCCCTTTATTCCATTGACTATCTCCTGTGTGGCAGACTCTTAGCAAGAGAACACACTGAAAAGAGATTAAATATATTAAGCATTAAGTCTCCTGTAAGAAGCAAATTTGTTGGATTTTGATCCTGTTGTGATCTGTCAGTATACTATAAACACTGAGCTTTTCTGTTAATTCTTTTTAGTTGGAACTTTGGCTTCAATGATGGCATGGTGTCAGGAACAGATGAGAGCATCACTGAATAGTAACTTGAGTTTCTTAGTCGGTCATACAACTTTAAGAAAGGTGACTATATGATGCCCATTTTGACTTGCTACCCTTACAGAGGGAATTTTTGTTTTCTTCCAGAATTTTAGGTTCCAGTTGGATTGCATACTTTTTTCTTTTTCTTTTCTAAGTAGGCTTCACACCTAGCACAGAGCCCATCGTGGGGCTCGAACTCACGACCTTGAGATCAAGAGTTGGATGCCCCACTGACTGAACCACCCTGGACTGCATATTGTTTTTTTTTTTTTTTTTACTTTTTTTAAAAAAGTTTATTTATTTTGAGAATGGGGAGGGGTAGCGGAACAGGGAGAGAGAGAATCCAAAGCAGGCTCTGCACTATCAGCATAGAGCCTGATGTGGGACTTGATCTTGAAACCATGAACTGAAATCAAGAGTCAGGAGGCTTAACCCACTGAGCCACCCAGGCACCCCGACTGCATATTTTTTTAATGTTTATTTATTTTTGAGAGAGACCGAGAGACAGAGTGCAAGCAAGGGAGGAGCAGAGAGAGAGGGAGACACAGAATCCGAAACAGGCTCCAGGCTCCGAGCTGTCAGCACAGAGCCTGACATGGGGGTTAAACCCATGAACCGGGAGATCATGACCTGAGCTCAAATCAAGAGTCAGAGGCTTAACCCACTGAGCCACCCAGGAACCCTCACTGCATATTCTTAATGAAACTAGTCATCTTTCATGTTAGAGCTTTTTTGATATGCAAATAAATATAAATTCAATTTTTCCATCTATTTGCAATCTATTTTTTACTTAACCAGAACAATATAACCTTGCTTTGATTCTTCTACTTTTTCACATAATCACTGTGTTGGTTAGATTTGATCAAAATAGTGAACTCTGTTTTCCTTTCCTTGAGAACAAAAACATTAAAGAGCACATTCTTTTTCTCAATTTAAAACAAACCAGGAAGTCCTAGAATGAATATCACTGTGCTCCCATGAATTTTATATTTGCAGTAATCCTTTTTTTTGACAAAAAGCTTTTATGAAACTGCTAATAATTGTAACTTTGTTCAGTATTACATATTTCTTAAAATATGACTGCTTTCCAAATACCACAAATAGTTTAAATTATTTTGTCTTTAAGAGATTTTTTTTTTACATGGAGTCATTGATTAATTCTGAAAGTCACTTAAACTGAGAGATTATAATCTTTGAAATCATTGCTTCTTGAAGGTTGCTAAATTAAAAAAAAACCAGAGTTGGCCCTCTCTCAGTAGTTTGGAACTTGGCAAAAAAAAGGAAACTTCAAGCAGTTACTTCCACTGAATTGGAAACCACGGTTTAAAACCTGAGCTCTGTAACAAAGCGTGGAGAAGCATACACAGCAGCCCAGCTTAGAGTTCTTTGTGTGCATAGAAAGTTGCCCTCCTCATTTTCTCTTTGGTCAACTGGTCATTTGTGTCCAGTGGATAAATTCCAAATATCCTAAAGTCTTACATAGGATTTATTTAACCCACGGGACTGGACCTTTGCTATGTTACATGCCAGAGTGTTTTGGCATCTAGTTCCATCTGTCCCCAAGAAAGAGTTAGCTCAGAGGGCTTCTGAGAATTGCTGACGAGGGTGTGGGGCCAGGCAGCGGTCCAACCCAGCAGGGTGAGATTTTGTTAAATGGTGAGTGTTCTGCGTGGAGCCGGGGCATTTGGAGGATTCAGCAGTACCACATCATGAAATGTGTTCCTGAGTAGGTGAAAGGGTTTAGGGCAAGGGCCCCTCGAGTGTCCGACTCTTGATTTCAGCTCAGGTCATCTCACAGTCATGAGACTGAGCCCTGTGTTGGGCTCTGCACTGAATGTGAAGTCTGCTTGAGATTCTCTCTCCCTCTCCTCCTGCCCCCCGGCCCCCATCATGGTCGGTCTCTCTCTCTCTCTCTCTTTCTCTCTCTCTCTCTCTCTCTCTCTCTCTCTCTCAGGTGAAAAAGAGGATTGTGGAGGGAAGACAAAAAGGAAAGGACCTATTTGTTCAGACAAGTGAGTGAGAGTCAGCAGTGTAAACAAGACCTTAGCAACCCCTGAACTTGTTTCCAGTCCCCACCTTCTCTGTCTTACTCCTTTTTTTTCCCCAGCCCCCAACCTTTTAATGTGTAAACTGACTTCCTCTTTTCTGGACTTGAATCTGCAGCCCTCGGTGTGTCACCCTGTCCACAGTAGGCAGCTGGTGCAGTGGTGCCATGAATGCTCAGGCTTTCTGGCCGCCCGGCCTGCACCCGGCCAGGGGGAGGACAGAGGCTCATTCTCCGGGGTGTGCTTTGGGGCGTGCTAGGCCGGCCCGCCCCGGCTCTTCTTCTCCTGTGCGTTAATGCCTTCTTCTTCCTGACTCACGAATACACGATCGTGTGACCGCTTCTTCTTTCGGATGTTCTTTTTGTGCTGACAGGGAGAGAGATGACTTAATGGCTGCACTAGTTTCCGTCAGGAGCAGCTTGACAGACATGCAGCAACGAGAAGCCGGTGCTTATGAGCAGGTGAAGCAAGCTGTGCTAGTGGCCGAGGAAGCCAGCTTCGAGAAGACCAAGGCAAGTCCCGGAAGATCAAAATAAAGGCACCCTGTCATTGCTCTGTTTTCTGTGGCTGTTCTTCCTTAACTAAGCTCTTTTTTTTTTTCCAAACACGCAAAGCGGACACTAGTCTTTTAATGTTGGCTTTGCTAAATTAAACAGAGTTCCTGTTGGTAGAATTCTTAGTCCTCTGCAAATCCTTTTGTTATATGGCTGTTAAGAGAATAGAGTGCAAAATGGGAAAGTGCTTGGAGAGACTTGCGTGCCTCACCTTTTCATTTGCTGCTGATTTTGAGTGCTGTGAAAGTATTTTTAAAAAAAATTTTTAATGTTTATTTTTAAGAGAGAAAATGAGAATGAGAACAAGTGGGGGAAGGGCAGAGAGGGAGAACAGACACAGAGTCTAAATCAGGCTCCAGGCACTGAGCCGTCAGCACAGAGCCCGACGTGGGCTTGAACCCATGAACTGTGAGATCATGACCTGAGCCGAAGTCGGACGCTTAACCGACTGAGCCACCCAGGCGCCCCAAGTGCTGTGAAAGTCTTAACGCCATTTGTGCATGCTCATGTATGACTACAGACAAATGTTTCTCCTCCATGCGTGAGAGATTTTGAAAACATCCAAATATGCCACAGATAATGAATAATATATGTGTGTCGAATAGCATTTTTAGCTGCGAATGAGTCCGGACCCCTGGATGCTAAATCAAGCACATCAGTAATCATGGTAATGATGGTAAGGGTTACCACTTCAGGATCCGGCAGTGCTGTAAGCGCCTTGACTCATGGGAGGTCATTGTGGATTCCTTGCTCTGTTTGAGTCCTCCGAAGTTGCCGTGTATTTTCCCCTGACACGCCAGCCACACCAGCCACACCAGCCACAGTTTGAGTCGCTGGTGATTACCGTGTTGGACAGCGCGGATGTAGACCATTTCTGTCATCACAGAGAGTTCTATCGGATAGCTTTGGTCTAAGCCATACAGCAGCAGTATTTTATTAAGGTATGGGGCTCTTCAACTCTCTCTTTAGCCCCTCGGTCACTGCCTTATCCATATGTCTGTAGTTCATCCGTGACTCTTTCCAGACCACTGACCCTCACTGCTTTCATCACCAATGCCCCTGTGCCTCTGAAACTTCTATTCATTCAGACCAAACTCCCTAACATCCTTTGTCTCCAACATTCCTAGTTCTTCATTCGTACTGAACTCTGGCTGTGAGGGAGGACTCAGCATTCATATTCCTCCGTACTGCTGTTTTCAGGCCTTTGTTTTATCATCTACGTTAGTGGCCATTCCTCTTTGAAATCACGGTTGTCTCTCCTCTCCCCGATTTTCATTAAAATAAGCTCTCAATCTAGATGTCACTATTTGACACTTATTTTAAGGGAAATCATCCATTTTATTACTTGGGTTTATAAAATAGTTGTTGGCTATTTGATACTTTTTAAGAGCTTTAGCATCTGACCCTTTTCTCCCTTTTCTTTGTCTGTTAAGGTTGCTGTAACAAAAATACCATGGCCTGATTGGCTTAAACGGCAGACATTTCTTTCTCACAGCTCTGGGGGCTGGTGCGCCCAAGATCAAGGCACCAGCACATCGGGTGTCTGGTGAGGGCTTGATTCCTGGCTCGTGCATGGCCGTCTTCGTACTGTGTCCCTCACATGGCCAAGGGGCTGAGGGAGCTCTCTGGGACCTCTTCTATAAGGGCACTAATCCTATTTGTGAGGGCTCCATCCCAAGGACCTAATAACCTCCCAAAGCCCAAACATCCTAATGCCATTGCATTGGGGGTTAGGTTTCAACACATGAATTTTGGAGGGGCACATACATGGAGTCCAGAGCACCCTCCACCGCCCTCCTTGGATCTTCCTGGAAGGTTTCTACGCCCATGTTGTTAATACATGCAACACCGTAGTCCCAGCGTACCTTGGCTTGCTTACCTCTCACGCTTCCCCTGTTCTGCCTGACTGCCATGAGAATGGGCGTGTCCATGGGATCTCAAACTCCACAACTGCTCTCTCTGACCAGAGCCTCTCTCTGCCTCCCCATCCCCACTGAACTTACTCACTGTCCTCATCCCTGCCTCGCCTTCTTCAGCCTCTTCTCACGTCTCGCTTTATCTGTTGTCTCCTGGCTGGTCTTCTTCCCTTTCCATTGAAATATGAATTTTGTATCCCCAACTGAACTCATTACATTTGCTTCCCGCAAACTGCTGTGTTCTCTATCCATTGAATGGCATCTTCGTCCACCACTGTGCCCTGACCGGAAACCTGGTTGTCATCCCCCACTTCACGCCTGACTTCAGTCAGTCACTAAGTACACATCTTAGTTTCTGAACTTTTCTTGAATTCCTTCCTCGCTGGCCCCTCTCTTGTTCAGGACAGCATCACCTCTGATATTATGAATTACAACATCTTCTTCCTTTGCCCCGTTCCCTGCACCACGGCCAGAAGTGATCTTTCTTCAAGGCAGATTTGACCCTGGGATTCTTTGACTTAAAATCTGTCCAGGATTGCCCACTGCCTCAGAACAGTCTCCAAGCCCTCTCACAGACTTCCCGGGTCTGTCATGTGCTTCCTTCCAGCCCTTCCGTGTCACTTATTACTGTCCTCCAACAGACGTGGCCACTGTTAGCTTGGCAGGGCAGTTGAGTTTAGAGGTTGGGCAAGGTCTTATTAGAGTTAGCAGACCTAGATTCAAGTTGGCAGCCCCGCCATTCATCAGCCACGTGACCTAGGACAACTTACTTAATTCCCCAGGCCACGGTTTTTCCTCATGTGTAACATGGAGAGGATACCTGACTCAGAGGTTCCCGAGGACTGCGTGTGATTGATTGATTGAAGAAATTTTTATTTATTTATTTTGAGAGAGAGAGAGAGAGAGAGAGAGAGAGAGAGAGAGAGAGAGAAAATGAACCAGTAGGGGAGGGGCAGAGAGAGAGGGAGACAGGATCTAGACCGCACAGAGCCTGACATGGAGCTCAAACTCAAACTGTGAAATCATGACCTGAGCCCAAGTTGGATGCTTAACCGACTGGGCCACCCAGGCTTCCCCAGTGGGGACTACATTTTAAAGTGGGAATCTGTTATCTTGTAGAAACTCTGGCACACAGTATTTCCTCAGCAACTAGTGCTGCCAATGGTGATGGCTCCTGATCCCCCTGTTTATGTCCTGCTTTTTAGCCCCTGGGTCTTTGCACATGTCCTGCAAATTCTTCTTCACTTCCTACCTGGATATATTCTCCCATCTTTCAGGTCTGCCACTCCAGAAAATCTCTGGGGGCGCCTGGGTGGTTCAGTCAGTTAAGCATCTGACTTCGGCTCAGGTCATGATCTCATGGTTCATGAGTTCAAGCTCCACATCAGATGAGCTCATGCCCCACTTTGGGTGAGCAGGAGCCCTGCTTCGGGTGAGCCCCACTTCTCTCTGTCTCTCTGCCTATAGTGGGATTCTCTCTCTGCCCCTCACTCACTTGCACCCTCTGATCAAAAAAAAAAAAAATCTCTGATCTGATCTCCCATGCCTAGATTTGACGTTACCTCTTATGTGTCTGTATAGTAGAATTTCTCCACCTTGATATAATTGACATTTTGGACTTTAACATAATTCTTTGTTGTAGAGGCTGTCCTTCCTGCATATCCTGGGATATCTAGGAGCATCCCCAGCCTCTGTCCACTGGATGCCAACAGCATACCTCCTGTTCCCCAAGTTCTGACAACCAAAGACGTCTCCATACATTGCCAGAGCTTCCCAGGGGTGCGTGTGCATGTGTGCATGTGTGTATGCATGCAGAATTGCCCCTAACTAAGAACTACCCTCATTACAGCATTTATCAAAGTGTATTATTATTCCTAGTTTGTCTTTATCTTTCATTAGACTTTACAATCTCTGCCAGGAAGGAACTTACCCATCTTTTTTTTTTTAATTTTTTTTAATGTGTATTTATTTTTGAGAGAGAGAGACAGAGCATGAGCAGGGGAGAGGCAGAGATAGAGGGAGACACAGAATGTGAAGCAGGCTCTGAGCTGTCAGCATAGAACCTGACGCGGGGCTTGAACTCACAAACCGTGAGATCATGACCTGAGTGAAGTCAGATGCTTAACCTACTGAGCCACCCAGGTGCCCCGGAACTTACCCATCTTGATCACTATTAAATCTTTAGTACCTTGCACACTGCTTGGCACTTAATAGGTACCCAGCAAACATCCACTCACTAAGGGAATTGTGATCTGTTTTCACTAACAGTCTAGAATTCTTTTATTCTTATCTTTCCAGTTTACCCACTTTCCCAGTGCCCAGTGAAAGCCTGATCACACTTTTTTTTTCCTTAGGCTACTTTCAGCTTATCAAACATTGCTGAAGAAAGCCAAAGAATGAATTCCATGGGAGAGTGGTACCGGTCACCTTTGGTGGTTAGTACTGTTTAGCAATTCTTTGCAGTTGACCACCTTCGGTACTGTAGGCAGGAATTCCACTTCCCACGCTTCCCCAACTCTGCTCTTAGCTCCTCACGCGGTGGCTGACCTACATCACTGACATCACAACCAACTGACAAGAGCCCCTTCAACACCTTCTCATCCATCAAATGTGTCTTCTGCTCATTTTTTATTGCTCATCTGGCCATCTTAACTTCCTAAGATGAATCTCTTTCTCTAAGTTCTTGAAGCCTCCTACTTGGAGGATTACAGGGACCCTGAGCCATTCATCACCGCATCTTGTATCTTCTGTCCCTCCCTCTCCTCTGTTTCCCTGCCATCCTGTCTATAGCTGTGATTCTTGTTTAAACAAACAAGAGCCAGCCTTCACTTGATCGGCTTCCACATCATCAGCTACCTTCATACCACTCTCACTGGCCGACCTTTCAAAACAGGTGTTCACCCTTGCAGCTCTCCGTTCCCTTCTGAACACCCTACAGTCAGGCGTTCAACAAAATGTAGTCTGATTTCATGCTACTGAATTGCTCACTCAGTGGTCACAAGTCACTTCCTGATTACTAAACCCGGTGACCTCATCTGTGCCTTCGTTCAACTCCAGCTCTGCCGTCTCGGAAGCCATTGGCTAGCCTATTATAACACTTCCTCTTTTCTCCTTGATTTATCTGATACTTACTCCTGTGGGTCCTCTTTGTAGTGCTCTTTCTTCTCCTCTCCATCTCTTTTCTCTTATTTTCCACAAGCCTTCAATACAGACATTCCTCAGTCAGGAGTTCAAGCCTTCTGCCTGTGTCATCCTAGTTGCCAGGACTACGTCTCTGCTGTTATGTCCAAAACCCTCCCTTTATTTGAATACCCCCACCTTGTGCCTTTAGCTGTACCAGCTCTCCTGAGCACCAGACCCCCATTTATTGCTGCTCCTAGACCCCTGTATATGGATATTTCATTAGCATCTGAAAATCTGTGCAGCCAAATTGTTGTTCCTCTCCATGTTCCTGTCTATCACTCCTTTTCCTCCACCATTTTCTGTATTCTCAGATACTGGCTTCTTCATCTTACCAACAGCCCTGGCTCACAGCCTTTAAAATATCTGGGCTTCTCCCCATCCCTCGCTCTCAACACACAATCCGTTGCCAAGCTCTCTGTTTTTGGAGGCCTTTCCTAAGCTATGCCCACCCTTTCCTTCCTGGCTCAAGTCCTCACATACTATTACGCAACCTATGTCGTCGATTGCGTTAGCCTTCTATTGGTCTTGCTCAGGCCTCTTCCAATTCCAGCATATCTTTCCCACCGTTGCCAAAGTCCTCAGTTGTAACGCTCCCTGTTCTGGGAGCTCCCCCCTTGCAGTACAATAAAAGCATGACCTTCCAGATCTTTCATAATATGACCCCACGCTAACTTCTCTAGCCTTATTTTTCATTACACTCTTTCATATGACCTGTGCTCTTTACTGAATATGACCTACAGTTTTCCTGAATGTGACTTACAAGGTCAGGAATGTGACCTCCCTGCAGGTGACCATGAATTTGCTTATGCTACACTTTACAGCGCTGTATTGATCTATCTATTCAACCTGTGAGGCTCAGCTCAGGTGGCAGTCTTCCCCAGAGTTTTCCCCAGCCCCTTCTTGTTTGAATTAATCTCTTCCTCCTCCATATTTGACTGAGCTGTGTGGAATTTTGGTAGCTGTTTACATAGCTCTCACCACCAAAAGACCTTAAAAGTCAGGTCTGTGACATCTATCATTGTGTTCTTCACACGGCCGTTTACATGTTCATTGCACAATGTTTGTTGAATTGAATTAAAGTCAATTGTTAGCTTTAACTATGAATATGAAATTTGTAATTAGTGCTTTTAAAAATTTAACAATTAAGAACAAAAGAAGCTATTGTGTATTGGGAATCTAAAGCAGTTTTCACTGAATTACTAGTAGTTCAAGAACCGATTCCTAAGCCTCATTGAATTAGTAATCATGCAGGAACTGATTTCCAAGCAGTTTACAAAATACAGTGAAGATCTGCTAGTTTTTATCTCACAGGTATGTTACAACACAGTAGGAATTTTGCTTCCTGAGAGTAAAGTGTAAAATGGCATACATATTTTAATTTTAAAACAAACTATTTGATTGTTGAGCTTGGTCTTCTAGTTCCTTGACTTTTGTCGCCATCTAGTGTTCCATTTTGCATATTGCATGCTAAGTAAGTACATGGAATTATTTTAGGTTATATATTTACTTTGACAATGGCAGTGAAGACACCAGGATTTTATAAGAACGTAAATCTGTAACATGAGAAAATTGTAATGCCATGCATAGATTCAGCTGTGAAACTGCTCTATTCTGCCACTTTTTAGGTTTGTGATCTTGGGCAAATTACATAATGTCTCAAAGCTGCTCAGTTTCTTCAGCTGAGTGATAACAACTGTTTAAAATTCAGGGGGCCTGGGTGGCGCAGTCAGTTAAGCCTCTAACTTTGGCTCAGGTCATGATCTCGCGGTTTGTGGGTTCAAGCCCCGCATCAGGCTCTGAGCTGACAGCTCAGAACCTGGAGCCTGCTTTGGATTCTGTGTCTCCCTCTCTCCCTGCCCCTCCTCTGCTCATACTCTGTTTCTCTCTCTCAAAATAAATGAACATTAAAAAAAAATTTTAAAAAGAACTATTTAAAATTTAGCAAAAAAAAAAAAAATTAATCCATGTAAGCTATTTAGCAAAGTATCTGGCACATAGTAAGTGACCCAATAAATGGTTTTGGTTTTCTTTGAAAATTGCAAGTCCTAACAACCAGGGATAATTTTAAAAGAGAGGAAAAAAAATAACCTCGGGGAAAAATGAGGGTAGAAAAGCAGAAGTTTTGCAGCAATGCCTTGGTAAAGTTTCAAGATGAAGAGGTTAACCAAGCCTCAGGCTTGCTTGCTTCTATCTGAAGGGAAATTGTTGGCTTTGGCCTGAAGTTTTCATGAGCACATCTATAAAGAGATGACCCTCCAAGTGAAGATTAAAAAAAAAAAAAACCGAGAAGGTTGAATAAATGTCCCCAAAACTTTTTTTTCCTTTCCAAATTATTATTTTTCTTAGACTATAGTAGAATCAGAAAGGTGAAAATTAGAAACCTAAAGTAAAAAGAAGATCAGAAAGCAATTGGCCATTTAATCGCAAGCACAGGCAGAGAACATAGTGCTTCTTGATACATAGATTATCTGCCACAAAACAAAAACAAATCATGACCATCTTGAAAATGGGAGATAGAGACTGATAGGTTTCTAGTAGCAAGAGTTTATAAATTGAAAATCAATACTTTTCATTATTCATAAGCTAAATGCTTAAAACATGTTGACAATCATTTTTATTTTGTGGGCTGCAGTTCATAAAAATGAAAACATTGTCACAAGTTTTTATGTGATTTTTAAATTTAAATTTTTAAGTGTGAATTCTATCATTTCTCATAAGATCTTTAATTCTTGAATCATGAGTTCTTTGATCACAAGGGCTTCTAGAAACCTAACTCTAGCACTTGGGAAGGACTTTCATGCGTCCTCACATAGATTTCCTATTTTACAAAATTGAGTTGACGAGGTATAAATTTGTTTCGGAAATTGTTTTGACCCCATTAAGAGAGTAACACATACTTTTTGGTTTAATAAAACTAGAGCTGGGAATATCAAGTCCAATAAATTGTGTCTTAAAAAATGTGTTAATGTGGCCAGCACAGAATAACCACAAATAAAGAAATGTCCCAGAAAAGGTCCTTTGAGGATTGAGTCTGCTCGGTGGGGGGCTGGTGTAATTCACTCAGCTCAAGAGCCACAGCCATTTCCACCAAACAGGGGCTGAGCCCAGGGACAGGAGGAAGCCACCCCCTTGGGCGCAATGGCAGCCACAGGCCCCAAATCAACTGGGTCCTCTCTGGAGATCTCTCTGTGAGTTGTCACTGGCCATTTACTGACCTTATCTCACTTGTGAGAATTCAGTTATTACGCCTTTACCGAATGGTTAGACAAGCAGAATCAGGAGGGATTCCGGAAACTAGGAGAGAGGGAGCCCTGGAACGAAACAGTGAAACTTTAATGGAAAGAGTGTATAAATACTTGTTTAGTTTCCCGTGATCTTCTATCTTGTATGTGAGGTCCATGGTAAGAAAGATACCTCTAGAAAGATTAAATCACTTTTCTAAGTCCAAGTGTTACTGATCCTTAATATTTTCTTCATTGCAACCGGGCATATATATGAAAATCAAGACAGATAAAAGTACTGCCTTCACACTTCCTCCTCATCACCTCTCCGTAGTGGCCAGTCTTAACCCGGAGAAGGCCATCCACAAAGACTGAGTTTTCAGCCATGGTTTTAAGTGATTTACAACTTCTTGCTTTGGACTTTGTGTTTATATCGTCTTACCTTGCCATTAGGCCTCTTATTCTGTCAGGATCATTTACTGTTCCTTGTTCCCAAATTGACTGACTTCTTGGAATTGAGTCTCTGGTTGCTGTTCATGTTAGCTTAATGTTTAGATCAGCAGTTGTGTTCCGCTGTTAATAGTGTTGGCTCCTGAGTTCTTGTTCAATGAAAAAGCTTTATATACAATAGTCATCTTATTCTTTCATGCCAGTAGTTTTCTATCCACAAAAGTTATGAACATATTTATTAGGTTCATATAAAATCTTTTTCACAACAGCAATTGTGTTCCGAAGCACAAAAATCTCAAATTCATAATCTATCAAGCTCCAAGGGCTTAATTTATAGAAAACCTATGTGTTTCCACTTCTTTGAAAAGCTACAGTAAAATTTTATTTTACAGGCATTCTCAGCTAGAATTGGACTTGGGACCAAGTCCCT
Source organism: Cryptoprocta ferox (assembly GCA_028646485.1). Classification (NCBI taxonomy): domain Eukaryota; kingdom Metazoa; phylum Chordata; class Mammalia; order Carnivora; family Eupleridae; genus Cryptoprocta; species Cryptoprocta ferox. The sequence continues at coordinate 2,789,966 of CM053562.1, forward strand.
GAGAGAATCATTTTTCAGTCACTGTATGTGCTTGTCTGTTAATCTGAGACAATTGAGTTTTACTCTCATACTTTATGCCTAGGAGTATGGAAACCTTCCAGAAGAGTTTGAAAGAAATTAGGATTTAATGCTTTCCAGATGAAGAGAAGGAAATCACATACCCTAGATTATTTATTGTTTATATTCATTGTAGCTTTCTCCAGAGGGAAGCAGAGCTATGCATAAAGCCTGCGGGTGCTTACTGAGACCATTTCCGTCTCCAGTAACAAATGTGATTCTATCCCCAAATGTGACTCTCTCCCACTTGTAACTTGATACATACTTACACAGTCTATAGGTCATATGAGACTTGAGTTTCTTGGCTTTCCAAGAATGAGGTAGATATTAGACATTAGATAAGAGCCACTGGAATTAAGACCAAGACATCATAGAATGACTCAGATTTTCTGTGTCAAGCACCTTAGCTTTATTGGGGTTTTTTAAAATTGGGATTTTGGAGCTAGTTTATTATTGGGTGTTACACATAAAGATACTGTGAATGTAGTCAAAAGGACGTTAGAAAGTTTTTACTTCTAGAAATCCAGAGTGGGAAATTGAGACTAGGAACAATTATGGACTTGTAAAATACCAGCAGTGAAAGATGACACTTCTTATTTTATAAAACTAGGTAGTAAATGCTATTTTGAGTCTTTCTTTATCTAAACTTTTTATTATTACCTAATTAATTTTTACTTAATCAACTTTCAGGAACCTTGATTATTTGATAATGTTAAAAATAGATGCCTGGATGTAATAACCAATTCATCTCATTTTCAGTTTTGATCTGTTTATTGTTTGAAGTATATTACTCATTTTTAACCAGGAGCAAATGAAAAATCAGTTAAACTGGAGACTTACATATTTCATTTAGTATAAACATGATATATAATTGAAAATATTAGAACGCTTGATTTTTCTGATGCCCTTTTCCAAATTTGGTCTCGTCTGTGGCCTTCATGAGGGTCCGTTAATCTGAATGTTTTTAGTTGCTTCATTAATACAGCCTTAATTGTGAAAATTGAAATATGTGAATAAATGTAACATTTGAATAGTATTTTAGATCTGTAATTGGTATTGACAAACAAGTATAAAATTATTCTAATGGGCTTTACAGCGAGTTGTGATGATTTTAAATAAAATTAAGGCTTAATTGTCTCATTTTCCCCTTATGTTTTCCAAATTCTAAGGCCCCATTTCCCTCCGTCTTACTTTGGCAGGCTTTAATCCAGTGTGAACAGTTGAAGAACGAACTGGAGAGGCAGAAAGAGCGACTTGGAAAAGAACTTGCATCTCAGCAAGAGAAAAGGGCCTTTGAGAAAGAGAAGATGAAAAAGGAAATAACCAAAGAAAGAGAGACGGTGGAATCAAAGGTACCTGCGGATTCAGTTTGTTCCCTGCCCCGCAGCGGAAATGTTTGTGGTGATGTCACCGCTGACGCTGTAGGCACAATTCTTGATTGATTGATTACAATTCTCTAAATTGTAAAAACCTTGTGAGTAGCCAGTTGCTTATAATTTAGAGTTCAGAAACATTTTCCATTTACCCACATATTTCTCGAGAAAAGTTATATTCTCAGATCTCTCCAAATTAAATAGCCGATTCAGTTCCATGCTATGAAATTGTAAAATTTGCTTTGATCCCTCCATTCTGTTTGAGTCCCTCTCTGCTGTTTCTCAGAGGAAAGCAGGTGCTCTGTGGATATCCAGATTTTATTTCAACCTGGGCTAAGTCAAGGAGCAATGAGTCCCCCACTTTATCCCCCACTCTCAAATTAGACTTGCAGAAGATAAAACACATGGAAGAAACCAAGTAGCCAAAAAAAAGTGATTATGTACATGGTACAAAGTAGGTACATGATGAATAATGAATATAACCAGATGAATGAATGGAAGGGAGAAATGAAAGCCAAAAGGAACAGCTAGCATGAGGTGGGCAGTGTTTGGGAAACAGTAAGGAACTGGAAGAGAGAGGGGAGTCTGGGGGGCTCAGTCGGTTAAGGGTCTGACTCTTGATTTCCAGTCAGGTCATGATCTCACGGTTCGTGAGGTTGAGCCCCATGTCCGGGTCTGCACTGACAGCGCAGAGCCTGCTTGGAATCCTCTCTCTCCCTCTCTCTGCCCCTTCCCTGTTCACTTGCTCTCTGTCTCACTCAAAATAAATAAATAAACTTAAAAAACGGAAACTGGAATACAGTAATAAGTGAAACCTAGCTTTAAAGTTGCTAAAATAGAGTAAAATTGAGCAAGATGTGGTCCATGAAATAACCAAAACAGATGTTACATGTTTTTTTTTTACAGCAACTCACAGCTTGTACCCTGACTGCTGTGCTATAATATTCCAGTGTGTGATAATTACCTTATTCAGCACATCTCTCCTGAGTATCTGCTATGTGCAAGGCAGTGTAATCCTGAGGATGCGTAAAGAGAGAAATCACCAACTCTGTCCAGTGAATTTGAAGTCTTATGGGTGCCTGAGGCATTTAGTGTAAAATCCCTTGTCTTATCCTTTAAAAAAAAAAAAAAAAGTGTGCCTGTCAAAACCCCCCATGTGTCAATCTAACTCTGCCTTCTCTGGCCTGAATTGGTGATCTGAGCCTTGCGGACGGCACCAACGTGCATCATGGCCTTAGCGCCCACAGCGCTCTTGGTGCTTTCCAGAAGTCCTGCCGTGCGCTCCTCTCTCCCACTCACTCAGCACGGGGCAACAGATAGTAACTGGAGGGCCTGGGGGTGTGGGTATCCCAGGACCAGTGCAGTCCTGCTTACAGAGAAGGGGAGAGGAAGACATTAAACACAAGCTTCCATAAATGAGTTTTTAATTACCACTGTGATAATCGCAAGGAAGTACAGTATAGGGTACCCTGAGAAAATAGAACAGGCAAATCTGACCTAGTCTAGGCGGCCATGGAAGACTTTCCTAAGAAAGAGATTTTGAAGATGAAACTCAACAGCACTGAGTAGTAGTCAGGTGAAGAGTTGAGGGGAAGAGTCTCAGACCCAGGGAAACAGCACCCCCAGACTCTGAAGCTAGCAGGCATCATGCTTTTTAGGAATTTAGAGGAGGCCCAGGTGACTGGAGCATAGGACGTGGGGACAGTAGTGGGAGATGAGTTTGGAGCAGTATGCACGGACCAAAGCATGAATGGACTTAAAATCCATGTGAAAGATTTTAAGTTTTATCCCAAACCAAATGGAAAACCATTGAACACTTTAAATTGGGCAGCACCATGCTGCCATTTCTATTTGAGAAGTTCCATCTGTCAGTAAATTGGAAGGAGACTTGGAATAAGTGCCTGGAGATCAGGCGGGAGGTACTTATCATAGTCCAGGTGGAAATGATGGTATCTTGGGACCATTTTCAAAGGCTATTTTTTTGTTGTTGATTTATTTTTGAGGTGGAGGAGGGGTGGAGAGGGAGGGAGACACAGAATCTGAAGCAGGCTTCCGCTCTGAGCTGTCAGCACAGAGCCCGACACGGGGCTCCAACCACGGACCATGAAATCATGACCTGGGCCGAAGTTGGATGCTCAACTGACTGAGCCACCCAGGCGCCCCCAAAGACTTATAAATCACTTTTATTCTCCTCAAATTCTCTACTATACCACGGTCTCCTCATTCTCAGCAGAGCGTCTTACATCCCTAACAAAGGAAACTGAAGCCAGTGAGTGGTAACCACTTCAACTCTTATCTTCCCCTCACCTGTGCCTTCAAGTATGGTTTCACCGGCATCCCAACACTGGCGAACGGGAGGGGACTTACCTCATCCTTTCCCCTTGCTCTGGGTCCCCTTCTCTCCCTCCACCTCAGGGAGCCTCCTGCTTCTCGGGAAAATCCCCTCCAGTTTCTCTCACCCATTGAAAGAATTGTTTCCAATCCAGTGGTTCTCAATCTTGGTGCCACAGAAGTTTCAAAATCTCATTGCCCAATCTGCGTCCCAAACCGGCGTGTGAAAATAGCTGTGGGTGGGACTCAGGTGTCAGTATGTGTGAAAGGTGTCCAGGTGAGGCCGATGTGTACCTCAGGTTGGAAACCACCTCAGTGATCCCGTGTGCCTCCTTACTGCCTGTGGTCCAGTTTCTTGAAAAGTCTGTCTGTACATGTCTTTATGCTCTCTCCTCCACTTCCCTCTTCAGCCGCCTGCATTTCAGCTTCTGTGCTCACAGCCGGGGATTTAACATTGCTGTGTCGACTGAAGCCCTCCTTGTGCTGTTTTTAGGGAATATTTTTTAGGTATTTTTCTCTTGAAAAGATTCTCTTAACAAGGCACCTGGGTGGCCCAGTCGGTTAAGCCTCTGACTCCTGATCTCAGCTCAGGTCTTGATATCAGGGTCATGAGTTCAAGCCCCGAGTTGGGCTTTGTGCTGGGCGTGAAGCCTACTTTCAGAAAATAAATGAAAGTTCTCCTTCCTTGATTTCTCTGGATCTATATTCTTGATTTGGGAGGATGATAACGTGTGCCTTTCAATTTGCTCTGAGTTTAAAGTGGCTTCGAGACAATGAAGGAAACGCATCCAGAAAGCAGCTTGATGGAAAGTTCTAGAGTTTAGCAGAGAGCATTATATTCTGGTGTCTTTGGCATTAGGGCAGCTCCGGGTTTCATGTATGTGACATCGATTCCTAAGTCCTCGGCTCTCTAGTGAGCCCCCAGACCAGCTTGTCTTGCCATGCTCCCGCTCTTCATCCAGTTGCCCAACTCTGCAGCCTCGCTGGCATTTTTGTCCCCGTCCTCTCCCTCACCCTTCTCATCACGAGGTCACCAAATCCTCGAGTTTCAGGCGCCTAGGAGTTTTCTGTTGCCCTGTCTCCCCGCCCCACTGCCATGCACATCCTTACCCCTGTATGATTTCTACAGCCTCGAGCACTCCCCTTGCTTCTGGTCTCACCCCTAAGCCACAGCCAGGATGGTCTTTCCAAAATGAACAAGTCAATATGTCAGTGTCTTGCTTGGAAATCCTTACCTGTCTCCCTGCCTCGCTTGGAGAAGATTCTGGATCCTTCAGCATCACATAGAGATTCTACATTTCTCTTGCTGTCTTTGGTTTCCCAGTCTCCTCTCCCTTCACTTTCTTTCCTTGCCTCACCACCATACACTCTACTGTTTTTCTTTCCAGGAGCTTCCATGTGCTTTGCCCCTTCCCTAGAGGAACCCTTTGCTCTGTGCCCTCCTGAACTGACCCCTCACAGTTCTTGGTACCACCTACTTTCAGAGATGAATTCAGAGCCTCTTCTATGGGCTCCTGTGACTCAGTTAGTTGCAGATTCTTGTTGAATTGTTTGTCTCCCCTAATTTACCATGAGCCCCCTGAATGTGTGGTCGGTTACCATTGTCACTGCTTGGTGCATCCCCCCTCACATAAAATGTGCTCCACATGTATTTGTTGAATGAATGAATGAACGTAATACAAGAGAAAGAAGAGAGGCCCTGTGCTGTCGGAAGGATGTGACTAAGATGTTGTGAATTCAGAGGATCAGAACGGTCTGTGTCTGCAAAGAGCTCATGGAAGATTTTGGGAGGAAGGTGGCGTTTGGAGTGTCAACCTATAACTAGGATCGGGAAATGCAGAGCTTGGGAGAAGGGGTGCTGGTTGGAGCCAAGTGGGAGGCACAGTGGGAGGGGACTTAGTGAACTGAGTGTTGTGTGTGTGACAGAGAATGGGACCAGTAGCAAAGGCCAGCTATTATTCACGCCTGGGAGACTCTTATTTTCTGGGTTGTTCAGTGGGAACCTTTAGCCCTGCTGAGTAGTTCCGCTTGCTAAAAAATATGGTGGTGAGACTTCCTGGTAAGGAAGGGCAGTGGAAGGCGAGAGTGCCAGGAAGTATTCCGGGTGCTCTCCTGTAACACGGCCTCTTTCTTAACACTGATAATTATTCCAGGAATGTAAGTGGCAGCAGAAGTACAGTGTACGGCCGAGGCCGAGTCACGTGTTTTGTCCGCAGCGAGCCTTGGCTGGCATTTTGTCTCGAGGTCCTGCCCTAAATGAAGTGTCTGAATGAAGAGCTGAAAGTGGTTCTCACACTCCAGCAAGTGCTGTCACCGTGAAACGGCAGAAAGTGGCCGTGGAGTCAAATGATTTAGAGTTGAAGTCAGTTAGACCTTTGTGTGACCTTGAACAATTCTTTTAACCTGGCCAGATTTCAGAGGAGAAAATGATGGAGTTGATCTGCTCAAGGAGTTGATGGGCTTAAATAAGAATGTTTTCAAAGTACCTAATATACCTCGCTTAGAGCGACATTTAATGGCTTTTAGCTTGTGGCTAGTAGTAGTCTTACTCCACAGAAAGAGGAGCAGGCTGATTGGATAGAGTTCTTGCACCTGCGTATTAGTGAGGCGACCGATTTGAATACAAAGCCTGGCTTTCCTTTTTATTCATTAGCTTGAATGCATTTAGGCTAATTGCTGAATTTTCAGAATCTCCTTTTTTTTTCAACTGAAAATTAATCCCATGTAATTCCTTCTCCAAGAGGATTAAAAGAGAGAGTGTGTATCCCACTGTCTAGCACAGGGGGTGTATCTGAGAGGGAGACGGAACAGTTCATCCTAACACTGTGAGACCGTAGTTCGTGCTGGAGCCGCCCCCTTGCCTCGCAGTAAGGAATGCTTGCAAGGCTTTTAGACCTTCCTTCGCTCTCTTTATTCTTTTTTTTTCTTTTCTTTCTTCTTACTCATTCTCATTAAATTCCGTGTGTGTGGGAAGCTCTAGGAGAGCAGATGTCTTCTACCTAGACAGATTTTGAATCATTCCCCCATGAGCAGTACTTGCTGTGAGTTTGTTTCTTATCTTCTGTTATGGTCCTTGGCTGCACTGAGCCCCTAGGTGGGTTAGTTCAGTGCACCATTGATCATATTTATTGAGCACCCCCTCTGGTCTAACCCATTTTTTTCACTTGGTTCCCTTGATACTAGTCCGTCGCTAGAATCCTTAACTCTTGCCCTGCTGCACAGTGAGCACCACTTGGTACCATGTTCAGTACACGAGGGACTGCCTTTGTGTAGAGATTTCCATCAAGCTCACCCAGCCTGGGTGTCCTTGTCTCTTGCTTGCCCCTGTCAAAGTTTAAAGGACTTGCCTGATGTCAACGCCCCGGACATCCAGCAGTGTTGCAGCTGTCTGTGTTACTTGGGTCTCTGCAACAGATGTGGATGGAGAAGCTCCTGCAGTGTAATGTTGACTTCCAGATGGTGGGCATGGGGAAAAAGGAGGCGTGACAACAGGAGCGGAGGCCTCAGGAAGTGGGTGACAGGAGGGAGCAGACAGGTAGTGGGCAGAGGGAAGAAGTGATGGGTGGCAGAGAGAGGGAGTCAGATGGAAGGAATGTGATTTGTTACACGCTTGTAATAGAAACTGACTCAGAGTCTACAATTAGCAGGTAAATGTCTGCATATTTACTGCAAAACCCACCAATGTTAATATGTTTACCGTAGGATACGTCATCACATAAATATGATTTCTAGTAGCTGGGTATTAAAGTTTGCTTTTGTGATATGGTTCCAGAGAAGCTAGAATTACATTCGTAATATGGATACTTGTGAACTTGAATTTTCAAATTAAGGATATAAATTAATCTTGTTATTTTTTATACTTCTTTTGACTTTCGATGTTGGGTTCAGATTGTAATGTGAATTAGGATAGTTTGTCGCTGGGTATTAGTAAAAGTAATTTTATGTGCAAATTAGATTTTTAGCCAATCTTTTGATGATAAGGACATGTAAACAAAACATACGTCAGATACACAATTCCCCACGATCCCCAGAAAAGTTAGTTAATACATCTACCATTTAGTTAGAAAATGGCTCCCAGGGCTCATTATTTCATATGTGTCAACTTTAGCTAGTTCTGTAATTCAAAGGCAATCCTGATCTATATCACAAAATCTGAGTTTCAGTTGTTAAAACTGAATTCACACCCATGTCAGTGTACAATGGTAGATTTAAAATATTATTTCAGTTTTGTTATGAGTTCTTGTTTAACAGATTAAAAGCTGATAGATATCTCTGTGTGTTTCATTCTCGAGGAACGTAGCATTTCTTCTTCATTTTAAAACTGCTAATACAAATAAGAAATTAAGAGTCTAGGAAATTTTGACTTACTGGAGCAGAGTAAAATGTAATTGCAAACAAAAAAACTGTAAAATAGGTTATCTCTAAGACCGAGAAATCATTTCTCACCCTGAGAAGAAAAACTAAGAACCTGAGATCCCTAGAGTGGATGGTTCCTCAGAAGAGCTGTTTATTCCAATATCCATTCCTCACACATTTGGTGAGGAATATGTCCTTGAGAAACTTGCAGTCTGATGAGGAAACAGACAACCAAATGCAGTGAGGTAAGAACAGTGTTGGAAGCGTGCAGACCTTGCGATGTGATGGAGATGCATAGAAGTCATTGTGGGAGCGCACGCCCGAGTGAGAGTCGAGATACAAAACCACCAGTACTGCGTGAGCAGCAGGTCCGTGAGGGTGGATGTCGCCTGCAAACACAGGACACAATAGCTGAATAGCAGCCCTGAGTGCATGAAGGGCTCCTATTCCGTGCTGGGAACAAGGGGTCAAAGAAACCTTCCTGGAGGAGAGAGGATAATGGCTGAGAGGAGAAATAAACGGAGGGCTGGTGGTTTTTTACAGCAAAGTGAAGTGCAGAGAGCCTCCTCTGTTGGTGTTGGGGGAAGGAGAGTAGGATCCGTTGAATCCCAGTTGCTCTCTCTAAAGACATCTGCCTCTCCCGCTCTCTGGACCAGTCCTTTTATCCTTCCTTGTGAGAGAAGGGTTCAAGACTTTGATTTCTTGACATCGCCTCTGAAATGTATTCGTATCAGTCTCTTCCACTAAAATTTCAACCCAAACTTTGATTTTATCATCTTGTTATGTATTTCCCAAAATGAGGGTAGAGACCCAGGAACAAATGGGAAGGAAGTACATTTTTGAGTCATGGGCGGGGGGGGGGGGTGAGTAGAGGAGGTGGAAAAATGGACACACCCGATCCACAGAGAAATGACTTAAGAGTGAACCCAGTGGCCACACGGAGACTATTAATTCAAGTTTTTTTTTCTTACATAGTGTTTTGTTAGTCTAAGGTGCACAATATAATGATGCATTGCTCAGTGCTCATCAAGATAAGTGCACTCCTAATCCCCTTCACCTCGTTCACCCATCCCCCACCTGCCATCCCTCTGGTAACCACCTGTTTGTTCTCTGTATTTAGGAGTCTGTGTTTTTTTGGTCTCTTCTTTTTCCTTTGTTTTGCTTCTTAAGTTCTACAAATGAGTGAGATCATATGGTATTTGTCTTTCTCTGACTTACGTTACTTAGCATTACCGTCTCTAGGTCCATCCATGTTGCCCGTGACAAGGTCTCATTCTTTTTTTATGGCTGAGTAATCAGTGTTATTAGTATTTATTTTGTCAAATGACATTATCATTTAGGACTTTTATTTCCTCTTGTAGATATTGTCCCTGTCTCAAAATATTGCCCAACTGGAGGTCCAGGTTGAAAAGGTTACAAGAGAGAAGATTTCAGCTATTAATCAACTAGAGGAAATTCAAAACCAGCTTGCTTCCAAGGAAATGGATGTCACAAAGGTACAAAATGAGATTCTAGTTTATAACTTTTTCTAACGTACAAAACTCAGAAGCGTGGAATAGAAAGGTTTTGTTATTTAAGGTAGCAAAGGTCCGCCTGATGGTCATTAGGCAAATATTTACTTATTACCGGCAGGCCCTTTGATGGGTGCTGCAGAGACAAAGATGAATTAGACAAAATGATGTCTTTGAAGAACTCAAAGTGGCTGAGACAGACTTGTCATTAAGCAAGTTTCATTACTTTAATCATTGAATGTTTGATAATACTTGTATTTCTAAATTAGTTAGGAAAAATGTTTGCCAAAGATAGCATTGGTTTGGTCCCCACAAAAATAGTAAAAGACATATATTTACAACACCAAGAGTGTGCTTAAAATAAAAAATCCTCCACCTCCCATTCCTTTTCATACCTGGTCTCTAAACTCAAGGTACTCATACTAAGTGTCTTATTTTATTTGTCCTTTAATTTATACTTCAAAACATCCCAGTGTCTGCGCTTTGGGCATCACAACCTTGTGAACCAAGAACTAAAATGTTTAATAGTCTTAACTGGCTACTGTAATGTACATATTTACGAAACACTAGAAGTCCATGTAGATTTCAGTAAGCAGTTGCTAAAACTAAGAAACTACGTATGGGCATGCGTGATGTACTAAATTAAATGGATTTATTTTTTACCAATATGTACACAGATAATTTTGTTTGCAATGCATACCCTTTTCATATTGCATTTTACCTATAACATATTTTCCTAAATGTTGACACATTTGTAATGCTAACGTTTTATAATTTAGGAATTACAATTACCTTTCATATATAGAAGAAACAAAGCCCATTTTTTCTTTGTTTCCCATGAATTTCTTTAATTCTCCATTTGCTTTCTAAAATTCAAGCTAGTCAGTGTAGAAGTTTAAAGCTGTCATATTTGCCAATATCATCAGTGTGTTTGTGTGGAGGGTAGGGGTGGGCGTAAGGGAGCTGGGATAGAGGGCTGGCCCTGGTTAATCCAGATTTGGGGGGAAAGCTGTGGGGAGCGTTCAGTCCATTGTAGGGAGAGAACATTCTGTTGAAACATGTACAGTCGAGATGCCTCTTCTGTCTTTAGAACTGTCCAAAAAACCATTCAAGCATCAGAAGGGTGCCTTGAGGTGGCTCCAACCCTGAGATGAAATCATTCTATTTTGATTTAATTCGTTAGTTTCTTTTAGATGAAACTGAAGTGTTATGGATAAACTTAGCTGATGCTAACGTGGTAGTAATATGGCAAGGGAGCTTTAAAAATAAAATTAAGGGATAAAGTAATTTTAAATAAAACCCAACGTGTAGTCATTTATTATTACATGATAATTATGTGTTGGTGTTGGGTTTGAAACGCCATGGCTGTGTAATTATTATTTTCTGGTATCAATTTGAGTTTTTTCATTTCATTCATATGTGTACATCAACTAGGTTGGAATAGTGAAGAATCAAGAAAGAAAGAAATTAGGGCCCCTCTAATTTTTTTCTGTCATTCTTCATTTTAAACTTCATTTAGCTTTAAAATTAATAACTTTATAAATTACTAGTGTTTTTGAAATGGGAGCGGTCAGCTCTGACACATTCAAGGCATTTGATTTTGAATTTCAAATAGAATTTTCAATAACTGTATTCTTTTTCTAGTATTTTGATGGCCACTTGGGAGAAACTTACTTTTTCCTCTGTCTTGTCACTATAACTTTTGGACACAGATTAGTTTATTTTTTTAAAGCATTTTTGGTTTGAGCATAGGAGATAGATGTGGGTTTTATAAGATTCTAATACCTCAGTAATGATAAAACTAATTTCTAAAGTTCTGATTGTATTTTTGGAGAAATACCAAAATTGAAAAATTTCAAGCAACTATAACCATCGGATGATATGTGATTTTTAAAAATTTGTATTTGTAAATCAGAGACTGGATTAACAGACTTGTGTGTTAATCTCTCTACAGGCTCTCAATTATCTCAAAGGCTCATAATTTCTTTATTTAGATTTATCTGCTGATTGTGTTTACCAAATATATCCACCTGTCTGTAGAAGCCCTGGATTGAAAAAAAAAAACTGTATAAGGGATGACACACAACACTTTTAGGATGCTATGTGTGTTCATTATTTAATGATGTGTTAAAATCATTTCACTTAAATGTATATTTTCCTTTTATGTTGAATGCTACAATTATAAATGCAGAGTGTGCACGGTTCCAGTCTATGATTCTTACCAGGCAGTCTTTCTTCATTTAAGTGCATAACACTGTGCATAAGGTTGATGTTATCTACAGAGATTGCGGTAAATACCGGAGACCACTGTATACCTAAACACTGATCATATCGCCTATTGGCAGAGAGAAAAATTTCTTTATAAATTTCTTTAATAAAAGCCTGACTAATCAAATCTTTAAAGGAAAGCTTTACTTTATAGAATGTCTATTTAACTGTAATAATTTGAATGAGTATTAACATAGCTTAATATTTTAATTAATGATTTCACTTAGTTAAGATTGAGAGGATAATACATTTTGGATAATAGTATGCAATTGAAACTATTATTTCCCACAAAAAGTCGTGGGCACATTACTTAAATTTCTTAGTGATACATTCCTTTATCTGTAATCTGAAGTTGTTAAACTCAGTAGTACCTGATACTGCTTTCGCATCTTAACAGAATACATTGAATATTCTAACAGAAAATGCCATTCTTAGAAGAGTTCTAGTGTGTTTTATTTACATGACCTCTAGGGGGCACCAAATGATCTAATTGCAGGCATTGCCTGGTAGGCTCCAGCAGCTATTGATGTATTTTTTTTTTTTTTTTTTTTTTTACAATCTAACAGGTGTGTGGGGAAATGCGCTATCAGTTGAATAAAACCAAAATGGAGAAGGATGAGGCAGAGAAGGAGCACAGAGAGTACAGGACAAAAACTAAAAGGGATCTTGAAATGAAAGATCAGGTAAGAGATGACAAGGGTAACTGCAACAATTAAAGACCTAATTACAGATGTAAGTTATTTATTTCTATTATATTGCTTCTAACTAATGAAACAATCCAGTATATACTATTAAAAGAATTTCATTTCTAGTTGCCTAAAATTATCACCTTTCACATGAAATGGTGAGAATACAACTGCATGCATATGAAATCCCAATCTGACAGGTCATAAATATACATTTGGATATGTGTATCTATTACTTACAAAAGTAAAAAAAAATGTTCTAATGCACAGTTTGAACCTAAAATATACGTACATAAAGTTCTTGAAAGATGCCAACTTGAATCCAATTTTAAGTGAAAAAGTTTAAAATTTGTAAGATGAGATGAGTTGATATGTAAATATGTCAATCAAACTGATTGTTGGCAGAGTGAAACCAGTTTTAACTAAGATAACCATGAATTCGTTTGCTCAAGACGCCTAAATACAGGGAAATTAGAAATGTTAGGGGGAAATGCTGCTTGCTTCAGTCTCAGCTGAACAGATGTTTTATGGTATACTTCGGTTGAGATCATGTAGATACTCTGATTTTAATTGATGACATGGATGAAGTTTTTAGAGAGGCAATTCTAATAGACTCACTTTGGATTTTCTATTTTTGTGTTACAGTACAGAACACTGGAGGCTCTCATTCTTTATATTCACCAAAAGCAGATTGATAAATCTGTTCCATTAAAATGAGTTCTCAATGTCGATATTTTTTTAAAAACTCACCACAATTTAAAAGTAGGTAGCCCTTAGTAAATTTTTTTGAAATATATTTCTAGTTCAAAGCATTTTATTGGAGTTCCCAGCATATTTTCCCTTTCAGCCCCGTCAACTTTCTATGCAGATGACACAGAGACAGTTGGGAAAAGTATTAAAAATGAAAGTGATAATGAAATTTAGTACAAAAAGTTTTTCAAGTCATAGCTGAAATCCCTGGCACTAAAGTTAACATCTGAACAACTAAACTCGGATTCTGCTTCCGTGCCAGCGTACTCAGGGTGTTCGGACTTCTGATTTTCAGAATTTTCGTTATTAACGTGTACAGATAATGAAACTATTTTATTGCATCCAGTTGGGGGCGTGCCTGATAGTGGAATCGAAAATCCTCTCTGTCCTCGACTGAAGGACCGAGATTACCAAACAAATGGAACTTTCCTTTCCTTTCCTGATGTATTATTATGACTTTTTTTTTTAGGGGTATCATCTTGGTAAGCTCACTAGCATTATTATATACTTTTGTAATATTATTTTATAGCATCTGCCCAATATAACATCTTGGACTAACTGGAAAAAAATAGGAAGAGTGTCTGAGTTATTTAAAATTGCAGGATAATGTTCTATGGAGAAAAAACACTAGAGGAATAATAAGCTCAGCATATCACGTGTAAATGAATAACGTGTAGAAGTGTTTGCAGTATTTGTCTTGCAGAGCTTATAGCTCTTGGCAATTAACCAGCAATGATGTGGAGGCTAAAGTTGCAGGATTTTAAAAGGAGCCGTGTTCATTTGTAAACCATTTCCTGCTAAATAGTGAAACATTAGCAGTTTTCATAATGATTTCCAGTGTTTTTAGATAAAGATGTGCCTTCTCAGGAGGTCAGAGGGTTAGGAATAAAACTTCGGAACGGGGACAAGATGCTTGTGATGTGATGCTCTCATTACCATTTTCTCTTGGACAGAATGTGAGGAAATCTTATAGGTACTCTTTGTCACTATTCTGTATCGAACAGACAGTTTCAGAAAAAGAAAGGAGTGGTGTCTCATTCCGAGGATGATCTGGACGAGCAAAGCAGCAATTGTTCTTTGGTCTTTCAGCCATGACCTGACCTTCTGTCCGCAAGACCAAAGAGCCCCTTTGCTTGGCCACCATCTGCACTCAAGAGAGAAATTTACATCCAAGTTTTAAAAGCTGGGCATGTCAGGCATTTATCTGAAATACTTATAATAATATAAAGTGTATTTAACTTTTAGAGTGTTACACATCACACGATTGAGCGTAACAAGAAGGCCATCTCTAGGTTTACAAACAAAGCGTTCCTTGTAATATAGTCATTTTATTCATATTTTTGTTAATCTGGACTCTTGATACATTTTTAAAGTAGGTGGGAAACTGTGAGATTGGAATGTGGTAAGAACAAGAGCTTTTTTGATGTCTACAAAATAGCGCAAATGGTTGGCCACCAAAATCATTTTCCTTGTGACCCGAACCTTGACTCTGGCATAATTAGAAGGAAGGGTTAGGGGAGTAACAATAGCAATCTCTTCCTCCCACTTTCTCCTTTTCTTCTTTATATTGTGTCAGGAACCCATGGGCGGATTATCCTTCCCATCAACTCCTTTGTATCACATCAGCGTAGAGTGCTGAGTGCTGCTGCCAGCCGGGGGGGGGGGGGGGGACGGCTCCTCGCACTAAAAAAAAAAAAAAAAAAAAAAAAAAGACATTTGGCTTTGAGAAGGAAAAATCTGTACCCTGACTTTTATTAGAAATTTTTTGTAGGCAACAGGTACACGTACACACACACACACACACACACGCATGCACACGCGCGCGCGCGCGCACACACACACACACACACACACTCCATTACGGGAATTTAAAAACCTACAAAAAGAATGTTAATAGGTACTCCCACATTCCCATCACTAGGCTCACCATTTTGCCAGTCCTATTCCATCAATCTCATGGGGTTTTTTTTCTGTCTTCCTCCTTTATCTTCTTTGTCATCTTAGTCATCGTCTGTTTCTTCATCTTTTCTCCCGCATTCTCTGCTTCTGTCTTCTTCCCCCATTGCTCCTTTTGCTGCAGTATTTGAGGCAGATCTCAGACATGATGTTATTGCACCCATGAACCCCTCAGTGTGCATCTATGAAGGATTTTTTTTTCATAATCACCATGTCATCATCACACATGACAATACCAACAGTAATTATTTTAATGTCTGATAATGCCCAGCCCATATTCACACCCCTCTCCCTGACCATCCTAACAATGTCTGTTTTATGGCTGGTTTTTTAGAATCAGGCAGACAGGTGGTTTTTGCATGTCAGAATGTTACAGTTTGATCTTCTTTGACAGGAAATAAAGGGATATCTCAGCAAAATTTCAACTTTCTTTATCCGTTATTGTCTCGTTAAATTTCACACGTACGTTTTGATTGTGCTCTGAATTTACATGGTGCCCCAGAATGATGCAGGGACATCATAAAGAAATATGAATTAATCCTATAGCCAACTATCTGAGGGAACGTGGCAACCGTGCCACAACCCCAATCGCCGTAGCCTGAAATGAGCCCTGTAGAGTCTGAAAGCCAAAATTTGTGACTAATTGCAGAGTCTTAAATCTAAGATTCAGGAATGCAACTGGAAGCCCATTACAAAGGTTATGGCCAAGGCGTAAGTGGAATTTTCTTTGTCACCTTCCATTCTGGTAGATGAATCTCCGAAGGTGATTCTTTTGAGCGCAAAAGTTTGATCAGGACATAGTGTAAAAGGAAGATGCAGGAATTTCAAATGCAGGAAAAAAGTGATGTTTTAAACGTATTAAAATATAAACATTTTCCTTTCTTTTATAGCCTTTCTCTCTCCCCCTGTCCCTTTCTCTCTCTCTCTCTTGCCTGGTTATGGTGTTTTTTATTTGCTATTTAGCTTTGGATGACCTCCAGTACAGGGCTACTCATGGGGGAGATCTGGATCAGGTGGAGCTGGATCAGGGCAAGCAGGGCTCTACAGTGAGGCCACTGGGTGTTGTCGGAGGCAGGGGTGTGGCCATGTCCACGTCCTGCCCTGTGATGTCAGGGGCACACATGCTCAACCCCACCTTCTCCAGGTTCACATCTGGGCTCCTGTCAGAGACAGAGGATGACTGCATACACGCCCCCACCCCACCCCCTTGACCTGGCTCCAGCCCAAGCACAGGGCAGATCTCAACATGGCCCGGCCAGAAGAGGGAACCACAGGGGAACAAGTCTCTGGGTACTGTCTCGGGGCTGCTGTGAGGCAGGGAAGGGACAGGACCGCGGACCCAAGCAGCGGTGCCACGGCCCCATCAGACTTCTCTGACAAAACACAAGTGCCAATATATAGTCATGGAGAAGTTCAAGATGTCGACCACAGAGCACTAAACGGCAGGCTTCTAAACACGGGGCCCCATCTGCCTGCACCCATCACGCACCCGTGATGCTGCCAAGGCAGTGGGGAGACGCAGCAAGAGATGTGGTGTGCTGCTGCACGTGTGTGCACTCTCACTTACACACGCACACATGCAGGCGTCTTAACACATTCCGTGTGCCCCATACCCGTAACGGACTGCTCATGGGCCAAATCGGACCTGCTGCCTGATTTGACAAATGGTCGTATTAGAACGCGGACACATCCATTCGTTCACTGTTGTCTGCTTTCCTGCTACAGAGAGTTGAGTTGTGGCGGAGACCTCGTAGTCCCCAGAGACTGAAGCATTTGCTCTCTGAGCCCTTACAGACAGAGTCTGCCTGCCCCTGCCCTGGGTGTAGAATAGAGCCGTATGTCTTCAGGTTCTCGTGCCTTACTAAACAGTGGAGCTTGAGCTTGAAGACTCATCGGGCCTCCACGACAATTAATGGTTTTAGAGCATTTCGTGGTGCGGCACATGGCCTCATCCCTGGCCTCGGCCTTGCCGAATGAGCGTGTGACTGTTTATAGTGTCGTTATCTTATTGGTGGCACGTAGCATGATAACAGCTTAGGTGAGAGTATAAAAAGTACAATTTCTCTTAGGTTGGTGCAGTCTTTTTTCAGATAAGACTTTTTTTTTTTTTTTAACCAGCATTGCATAAGTTATAACTTTGGAGTTGTGGCTACAATGGAGCAAGAGGCAGTGAAGTTCAAAATCACTTGAGTGGGGTAATGAAAGCAAGTATTTTAGGGTAGGGCACATATAGAAAAGAAGTAGATCAGAAAGTTTTGGCGGGAAATATTAGGGCAGAAAAGAATTTGAACTGCTCTCTACAGCAGTACGACTCAGCACTTCAGTACTGACATTACACGTGGACCAGATCAACGGAGGAATTCTTTCTGAAGTACAATTGCCTTAATTAGATTGTCGACAGAAGTGCGTCTGTTCTGTATGAGTTTGTGTAAAGATGAGAGGAAGCCTTGAAAGTCCTGAAAGCAGGTCCTACTGAAGGCCAGAGAAATAAAGGCAATAAAGAAAAATGGAAGAATTGGACCTTTTTACTTTGAGAAGTCTGAAACTTCGCTGCCTTCAAGGACTTGACAGATTCGCTCAAGGAGAAAGTTAAACACCTGCTTAAACGCCTTGATCCTCAATATGGAAAGAATAAGAGGAAAGCGATTTAATCACAGCAACCGGAAATCACAAGAGCCTGAAATAAGAACTCTCCGACAGTCAGAAGATTGCGGTGGATTGCAGCAACAGGCCCCGGAACTTTCTTCCCTGAAATTGCTAGTTTCAAACAGTAACAGCAATATGCTGGAAACCCAGCGAACGGACCCCCGAGGTCCACTGTCTTCTGTTGGATTGTGGGAGCATCCTCAGAATATTCCACTTCTGTCTGTTAAAGTGGCTAGTAGTGGTATTTGTCTTTTCTACTTGTAATTTAGCACCTACAGATTAGAGCAAAATCCTCCTCAGCTCTGTTCTCTGCTTTGTGTCTGTAATGCCACGCACTCTCGTCAGAAGGCTTCGGGGGAGTATCCTGAGTAGCTTCTGGAGAGCTAGACTTGAGAGCCTTTCCAACTACCACCTGCAGTCTCACTTCTGCCTCTGAAAGCTGACTGGGAGAGGGGCCACTTGGGCATGCCGTTAGCACATGTAATCACTCGGGCCTGGTGATGACAGAGCTGCTCTCCAGTGTTCTTCACACCCTCTTCCAGCGCTGGAGGCCGAGCGCATCCCTCTCCCCGCTCCACGCTCAGGCGACAGCCGCCCGCGAGGGCCTGGCCTACCCAGGCCGGTGCAGGAGGCGCCGTGGGGGTGAGAGCGGGAAGACCCGGGTCCTGCCCTGAGGGAGTTTATATTCTAGTCGAGGAGACGGGGTACACGTTGGAACATGCCTACAAAATCCTCGCAAAGCAGCCTATCGACAAGTGCAAATTAATGTAGTGTGAACTTCATGCTGGCTGCAGCCCATGCGAGGCAGAATCTGGTTCCATGTGTGTGATGCAATAAAGCTTTTTTTTTCCTAGCATCTTCCCTAAGTACGCCCTAAAGCATTGTTCAGATAGATTTGTGTTCTTATCACAGCCTAACCAAGAATTGTGAGAAAATTCTTCAGCCCGGCGTATGTCTAATAAATCAGCCTCTTTTGTTCTTGTGCCATGCGATGCTTGAATGAGACAAATGGGATAAAACTAAAATTCGTTTAATAAAAGATTATTGAGCGGCTTTTTCTGAAACACCATGCAAAGTTAATTTCTTCACTTTAAACTATAATTATGTCAGAAAGTCACAAAATTAGCAGTAAAAAAAGTAAGTTTTTTTTTCCTTTCTTTTCTTTTTTTTTTTTTTTTTTGTGCACAGAGGAACAATTTCCAAATCAGTCTCGTGAATAATACCAAGTTGGGGCATTCAGCATTTGGTAACTTTGTTAATGATTTGGGCAGTACTTGTTTACCCCATTCATAAAACCCTGTGGAAATTCTTATGCTCAAAAAAGAATCATTTGATTCTCCAAGAGAGATGGTCATGCTATTCACCATAATGATGTATATTTTTAAAAATCAAATGTGTGAGCAGAAACAATATATCTGAAGATAGCAACTTAGGGCTGCTTAGAGGTAAGGGTTCAAAGAGACAGGAAGACGAGCCCGTTTAGAAAGCATATGCCTTGTGGGGCGAACACTTAGAAATATTTGTCTTTGGACAGGAATATAAAACTGTAAAGTGAACTCAAGGAATTTGTGCTATATTTTCAGTTTCACTGGATGATACGTATTTTGGCCCTTAAAAAAACTTCATGCTTCTTTTGCCTTCAAAGGTTGACAACCCACAGACCAACCTGCCACTCTTGAAGACCATTGTCCCAGGTACCGAGTCCACAATAGGGGTGGCTACCAGGTGGCCAGCGGTGTTTTGTGTGGCCACACGGGCCAGTAAGCTGGGAAGCACTAGACATGGGAAGCTATGCGTGCTTTTTTTTTTTTTTTTTACAGTCCATAAAATATTTTACTGATACCCAGTGTGAATATTACTAATTACTACAGATGTCTAACTTTTAAAACAGTATTTATTACATAAGCATAAGCACAATCACAGAAGCCAATAATTCCATTACCCAATAGAGCAAATTGTTTTTATTTTTCTGTTTTACCTTCTACTTTTGTCCCTATGCATATATGGTATTTGCAAGTAGCAAGCACACTACTTGTTAGAATTTTGGTTTTTGCTTATGTCACTTAACGGTATCTCCAGCAATTTTATGTGTCGCTTCCTATTCTTCACAGGGATCACTTCAATATGGCCATGCACGTGTACTTTTAAAGGAAAGAATAATAAGTCAGGTTTGGGGGCACCTGAGTGGCTCAGTCAGTTAACTCTCCAACTTTGGCTCAAGTTGTGATCTCACAGTTTGTGATTTCGAGCCCCACATTGGGCTCTGTGCTGACAGCTCAGAGCCTGGAGCCTGCTGCAGATTCCGTCTCTCTGTCTCTCTGTCTCTCTCTCTCCTGCTCATGCTCTGTCTCTCTCAAAAATAAATAAACATGAAAAAAACTAAAAAAATAAGTCAGATTTGGAATAGAACAGACACTGTTACAAATTTAGAATTTTTTGCCCTAAACTTCACTTGTTGCTTTAATTCAGCAACCATACATCGCATGCACTGTGCCTGCCTAGAGCACACTTTGGTTTCTCTGTTCTTAAAGAAGGGAAGATGTAAGGCAGGTATGCAAATAGATATATGTCAGAGAGGTCCTAATAACTATAATTAGCCATCTACACAGGGGTGTGGGGATCTAGAAGAAGGAGAGATGGCATCCTTGAAGGATGGGTAGGACATTGCTCAGCATAGATGAGAGAGGAAGCCATTTTGGTTGGAAGGTCTAGTGTGGCAGCCTGAGCAAAGGAATGGGAATGGGGTGGGGGGCCACGGTAGGGTGGGGTGGGCTGTGGAAAAGGAAGATGCATTCAAGGAACATATGATTCCATAGCATGCTTGCATAACTGACCCCAACATCTCTAGTGCCACATGTCTGCTATAAAAGATTGCCCATAAGAGGACATGAATAGACACTTTCCCAAAGAAGACATCCAGATGGCCAACAGACACATGAAACGATGCTCAATGTCACTCATCATGAGGGAGATAGAAATCAAAGCCACATTGAGATAGCACCTCACGCCAGTCAGAGTGGCTAAAATGAACAAATCAGGAAACTATAGATGCTGGCAAGGATGTGGGGAAACAGGAACCCTCCTGCACTGTTGGTGGGAATGCAAACTGAGGCAGAAAACAGCGTGGAGGTTCCTCAAAAAATTAAAAATAGAACTACCCACTACCCAGCAATAGCACTACTAGGAATTTATCCAAAGGATACAGGAGTGCTGATTCATAGGGGCACATGTACCCCGATGTTCATAGCAGCACTTTCAATAATAGCAAATTATGGAAAGAGCCTAAATGTCCATCAAGCGATGAATGGATACAGAAGATGTGGTTTATATATACAATGAAATACTACTTGGCAATGAGAAAGAATAAAATCATGCCATTTGCAGCAATGTGAATGGAACTGGAACCGGAGAGTATTATGCTAAGTGAAATAAGTCAGAGAAGGATATCATATGTTTTCACTCATATGTGGATCTTGAGAAACTTAACAGAAGACCATGGGGGAGGGGAAGGGGAAAAATACAGTTACAAACAGAGAGGGAAGGAGGCAAACCGTAAGCGACTCTTAAATACAGAGAACAAAATGAGGGTTGTTGGGGGGTGGGGGAGAGGGGAAAGTGGGTGATGAGCATGGAGGAGGGCACTTGTTGGGATGAGTACTGGGGGTTGTATGTAAGCCAAGTTGACAATAAATTATATTTAAAAAATAAATCACTAGCCAATGGGATGCATACAGTTTAAGATGTTACATAAAATGCCTTTCACTTAAAGGTCCAGATATACACACCTCTATCCTCAGTTTAATAATACAACTGTTCATATACAACATATAAAAATGATTTGCCATCAGAAGAAAAATAAAAGATTGCCCATAGAAAATGGGCTTCTTTCTGTAAGGTTCAGAATCCCAGTGCAGTTCCCTACTATATAAAATATGGCACACCCTACAGCCAGGCACAGGAGTCATATTATATTTGGGGAATGTTTGCATTGGTTTTTTCATTTCCTTTGTAGTGTTTTCTATGTAATGGGATAATTTCAAGATTTTCAAATTTCAGATAACATACAATAAAATGTCATTTTATAAATAATGTTAGAATCAAGTAGGATTAGTTTTTTAGAAATAAAGAATTCACAGTTTCCTTAATGATTTGTAGAAGATAAGCTTCATGACTAATGATGGAAGGTGAAATGCAGGGTACAGGGTTCTACTTGACCTTTGGACTCTGAGCCCAAAGACTTGACTTCTTGATTTGGCTTTTTGGCTCACTTCCTGGGCAAACCTCTCAGAGCTTCACCTTCTTTTCCAGTGAAGTGAGAAGCTCAGAGAAGTGGTTGCTAAGGTTTTCTCTAGCTTGAAATTCTATGTTTTCAGAAACAAAGGCGATATTTCTCTGCCCCCTCTTAATTATGAATTAAGTATGAATAATATCAATATAAATCGCGTGGAGTCTCAAGTGTCATTTCAAATTTTCCGGTTATTCAGCTGATCTGATAAAAATGAAATTTTACTGTCCCCAATTTTAGATCATATTTTTTCACTATGATTAATAATAGGACAATAAAATGTCTAGCCTTTTGAACAGTTGAATTTTATTACAAGACAGACTTTAATTTGCAACAAGAATTCAAGCCCTACTCTGCATTAAGAATGCAGTTCTATTGGATACGTTTCAGACAACAGCAAACTGTCCAAGGAAGTATTTTAGAGGAGTAGCCAGCTTTCCTGAAACCCATGGAATTAAATATCCTCAGCCGGGGTTTCCGTGTGAGCCCTCCATCCCCAGGATGACGAGGGTGTATTCCTGTCAGAGCATTATGATCCTAATAGCTAATGCTTTCCCTTAATCCTTCCACTTGGCACTCTAACAAAATGCAGTCAGGGAATGAAATGCGGTGGTAGTTCTGGACCTAGATGACCTAGAATATGACCATGTTCAGGTTCTGTGTTTTGATTTTTTTTAATCAGAATGAAAACAAAAACAAATTTTTTAAAATTCTCTTAGAGATTTCAGTCTCCCTGGAATATTTCCCGGGCCCTCATTGGAGTCCAGTGTGAGAGAGTGCCCCAGGCAGAGGTTGTAGATATAACTCTGCAGATTCTAGATGTAACTGACTGTTAGTAAGTTGCAAGGTGTCTATTCTTGTTAACAGATTGTCAAAGTAATTTAACCCTTTTTGGTGTTAACCTCCATAGTTAAGTGGATCAGTTGCAATAACATTTAGTTTTTAGGAAAAAGACAAGAGAGCAGCAGTGTCCTTATTTCTGGCCTGCCTTCTGCCTTCCTTATGAGGAATGGGAAATTGTTCTTTGTATCACATCTCTGTACTTTCAACCGAAGTTCTGATAATCATTCCGTCTCTGTCTCTGTCTCTGTCTCTCTCCGTGGTACTAAATCATGCACCTGATAGCATCAGCTTGGCTTTGGGAATCATGAGTCAAGCTGTGGTTGAAAGTTCCCACTGAAGTGCAGGAGATTGCTCCTGTTTTCTTACAGTGGCAGCCAGGGGAAAAAGGGAAGTAAACACTTCTGAGGACACCGTAGGAAGATGGACTAGAAAGAACTGTTCCACTTGAAAGATTGTCTCTTCATTGCAATCTTTTGGACCCTTCTTTCTTTTGGACCCTTCCTTCACTTGCTCAGAATTTTATGCATAGAAATCTGAATTCACTCATACTGAGATTAGTATACTGATACTAATCTCATACTGATAATTAGTATAATTATCATATCCTAATTTGAATTAGAAACTTTAGGGTACTATGTTCAAGTTGCCTCTCCACTCAAGTTTCTATTATAGAATAATAGGGCCAGGTCAGTGTTTCTTTCCTAATTTACTGAAGGTCCACTCCCTGTATAGTGATTGAAGCCATATAAGTGTTTGTATAACAAGAACCAGATATGTTTTAATTGAAAGGTGGAGTTAAGACAATGGATCAAATATCTATTTATGTCTATATTTTAAAATATATGTGTGGATATTGATCTTTGTATGTGCCTTGCTAACATGTCCTACAACAAATATGACTAGCTGATGATTTTCCTTGAGCAGAGCCTAAAGTCTTCAGTCTCTAAATGCTGAATTTAGGATACCTTAGATTTACCTCATCAGCTGGAAGAGAAGGGAGGACCCTAGAGCTGTCTCAGTTATAAAAACAATAAGAGATGGGCGCCTGGGGGCTCAGTTGGTTAAGCGTCTGACTTGAGCCTAGGTCATGTTCTCACCATTCCTGAGTTCAAGCCCCGAGTAGGGTTGTGTGCTGACAGCTCAGAGCCTGGAGCCTGTTTTGGATTCTATGTCTCCCTCGCTCTCTCTGCCCCTCCCCCACTCACACTCTGTCTCTTTCTCTATCAAAATAAAGAAACATTAAAATAAAACAAAAAACGAGAAAAGAAGAGTAGAGGAAAAGGGAGGAAAAAGGAGAAGATGAGAAAGATTTGAGAAAGCATTTTATAGACATTTACACTAAGAATAACTGGGCTTTCCATTAGACTCTAACTCAGAAAAGGCAAATATGACCACAGATCCATCCATTATGTTCCATCAGCACTTTCAGGAGGGATCCATAATAATAGATTTTTTAAAACTAGAATTTCTATTATAACCTTCTTCTCCGCACTTCCTGTCCCCTAAACCATTACTGGTTGTTGAGAGTAATTCCATATAGCTTGGCATTTTTCAAAAGATGCTTTTTATTCACATAGCAATAAAACTGATGGAGGTGATTTTTTTCATTAGCCTCCCTCGTTGCATTGGCCGCATATGAAAAACCAGAGCTGGAGGGCCTCAGGTCGTAAGGAGCAATGGCTTCGTGGGCAATGAGAGCCAGAAACTGTTTGATGACTTAATCTGTCCCCTTCATGTTGTAGAGGATTAGACTGCAGCGGGGCAGAGAATGATTACCTCACATTTATGCACTACTTTGTCTAATGTTACTGATAAACTATTATATATCACTCACAAATAGGCAGTGGGGTTGCAGTAGCATATGTCTAAATAAACTATGTGTATTGCTCATGCAACTCTTCTGGGCTGGTGAGGAGGAAATATGACAAGGTGGGGGCTCAGTGCAAGGGGTGGCGTACTGTGGCGGGAGAGGGTTCGAAAAGATTCTACTCAACAGCCAATTCTCCACATGGACGATAAGAAAATTCAATGGGGGGAAAGAGTAGTTTTTCAACAAATGGTGCTGAGCCACCTGGATAGCCACATGTCAGAGAACTTGGGCCACTGCCTTGCATCATGTCCCCCAAATTAACTCAAAGTGAAGACCTAAATGTAAAAGCCAAACTTCTAAAACTCTTAGAAGAAAACATAGGCCTAAATATCTGTGACCTTGGACTAGACAGTGGTTTCTTTGATATGACACCACAGGCACAAGCTACAAAAGAAAAAGGATCGATAAATCAGGCATCATCCAAATTAGAAACTTTTGTGCTTCAAAGGACGTCATCAAGAAAGTGGAAAGACACCCCTCACAGAGAGAACATGTTTACAAATCACCTAGCGGGTAAGAGGCTTGTAACTAGGACTTATAAAGCATGCATACAACTTAATACAAAGACAACCCAATTTAAAAACAGGCAAAGAACGTTAGTAGTATTTCTCCAAAGAAGATAGACAAATAGAAAAAGTTCGTGCAAAGCTGCTCATCGTCATTAGCTGTGAGAGAAATGCGAATCCAAATCAAGATGAGATACTACTTCCCACCTACGAGAACGGCTGTAACGAGAAAGACAGATACTAACAAGCGTCGGCAAAGATGTAGGGAAATCGGAGCCTCCTGCATTGCTACCAGGATAGTAAGATAGTGCAGCTGCTTTGGGAAAAAGTGCAGTTTCTCCAAAGGTTCAACACAGAGTTACCATACAACTCAGCTTTTCCACTTCTACGTGTATACCCAAGAGAAATGAAATATGTCTCCACACAGCTGTGTTCCTGAATGTTCATTGCTGCGTTATTCGTAATAGCCCCAAACGGCAACAACTTCAGTGTTCATCAACCAGTGACGTAATTGTATCTATTTCTATATGCTGGCGGTAAAAATGAAAGAAGTACTGACACATTCTGTAACACGGCTGAACCTTGAAAAAAGTATGCTAAGTGAAAGAAGGCTGTCACAAAAGACAACTTACTGCATGATTCCATTTGTGGGAAGTGTCCAGAATAAACTGATCTGTAGAGACAGAAAGAGAAGTGGTTGCTCGGGGCTGAGGAGGTTGGAGGCAAATGGGGGACTCCTGCTGATGCGTATGGGGTTTCTTTTGGGGATAATACAGTGTTCTAAAATTGACCGATGTGATGGTGGCACAATTCTGTGAATATACTAAATCATGTTCAGTTGCACACTTAAATGAGAGAATTGTATGTGAATTATGTCAACAGAGCTGTGCTTAAAAAAATAGTCCTGCCATAGGGGCGTCCGGGGGGCTCAGGCGGTTAAGCGTCTGACTCTTGGTTTCAGCTCAGGTCATGATCTCACAGCTCAAGTTCAAGCCCCGCATCGGGTTCTGCACTGGCTGTGTGGAACCTGCTTGGGATTCTCTCTCTCTCCCTCTCTCTGCCCTGTTCCCACTCATGCCCTCTCTGTCTCTCTCTCAAAAATAAATAAACATTAAAAAAATACTCCTACCATAAACGTCATATTTCAGCCTAGTCTGGAGGGGAGCAAAAGTAGGAAGGGAAGGCCATTCAGGTAAAAGGGACAGAATAAGCAGACACACTGTCCTATCTATACCTGGAGGACAAAAGGAGCCTCCGGGGACGAGATGGAAGACTGAGCCCCAGAAAACCGAAGTTCCTTGCCAGAAATAAACGTAAACCACCTGACGTCAGAGTCCGCATCTTGTTCTGCGTCCCCAGTACCCAGCACAGAGAAGCCTTACCACAAGTCTTATCTGTCGGTTGCACGGGCGAGTAAATGAGTGCACAGGCGAGCTGAAGAGTGAACTTCAAATAGTGATAATGCCTCAACTAGACGACACCTGCTCTAACTCCTAGTGCATCTTTGTTGGGCTAGAGCAGAAGAAGTGTTAGAATCCAGACGAAAGGAGCTTCCTTTAGAGTAACATTTCCATTTTAGCAGTTCATTAGCTTGTTTAAGATGTTTGATGAGTTGTTTTGTGTTTTGCCACTCCGGTAAGTGTGACGTGGTATCTCACTGTGGTTTTAATCTGCATTTCCCTAATGGCTAATGATATTGACCGTCTCTTCGGGTGCTCGCGCGCCGTCCATATACTTTCATCAGTCACCACGACTCCTGCACGTTCAAGATAACCGTTGTCTTCACTGGTGTTACTGCAGTCATGTCCTGACTGACTTCCCTTCCTCCGTGTCTCCCCATTTAGTCCCTTCGCAGCCAGAGGGACCCTGTGAAAGCCTGTGTCAGGTCTTGTCAGTCTTCTGATTACAACCACCCAGCGGTTCCCTATCTCAGTCATGGTGATCGTTGCAATGATCTACAAGGTGAAGGTGCCGCACAGTCTGACCCTCCTTTTACCTCTCCATCTTCATCTCCTGCTTTTCTCTGCCATCTCTATGCTGTAGCAACACCGGCTTCCTTGATGTTCCTCAAATACATCAGAAACACTCCCACCTCAGGGCCTTGGTACTTGCTATTCCCTTTGTCTGAAATTGCCTCATGGATCACCAGCCTTCGAGTCATTGCTCTAATACCTGTTCTGTGAGCCCTTCTCTGATCACCTTATTTTAAATTATACCCTGTTCCCCCAGGACTCCCTCTTCCCCCTTCTGCTTTATTTTCTCCCCATATCACTTATTTTCTTATATGCCCCCCCCCACCACAATGTTGGCTCCACGAAGGCATGTCTCTCTCTGTCCATACTCAACATTTACCACAGCACAGTGTGAGTTGAATTGCATCTTTGAGATGTCTTCTCATTTGCATTTAGAAGCACAAATCTAAACGCCTAGCTTTGAGGCCCAGTGTAATCTGATCACCACCTGTCTTTCTACCCCTTCCCCTGCTCTTCCTGTCTCCATTCTCTAGAGCCTCCGTGGGTTTCCTTTAGCTTCTCAAACAGGTCAGGGCCTCTGGACAAACCTCCACCTTATCTGTTTTTGCACTCTTCCTGTGCTTAACCAGCTCTTTCTCTTTCTAAGTCTCACTTGCCTGTTCCACAACCATTAGTCTCTCTTGGTGTCTGGTTTATTTCCTCCATGGAACTTACTGTAATTTTTAATTATTTTATTATTGTTTTAACTTAAAAATCTGTCTCTTTTATTGGAATGTACGTTATCAGAGACTCTTACTGTCTTATTCCCTTTTGGGTTTCCATGCTCCAGTGTCTAGCATGCAGTGAAGGCCCCAGTAACTGGATGGATGAGTGGATAGGGAGGTAGCCAAGAGGTTAGGCCCTGAAAGTGGATGCCTAAAGTCAAATTCTCCCTTCGCTACCTACTACCTGGTGAACTTGGGCAAGTTCCTTAAGGTGGCCAAGCCCCAGTTTTCTGATCTGTAAACTGAGTACAGATAAAATTACCACTTTACAGGGTCTTATCAAAATTGGAGATAATCTGTGTTAACCCCATACCACAGTATGTGACATATAATAACTGATCTATATGTGTTAATAAATTAGTATATGTTAGTGTATGTTAGTATATTTTTACTAATATCTTGATGACTGTTATTTGCTTCTCTACCCGCATCTCTTTCTCCTGACTGTGCTCTATTTTATCCAGTTGGTTTCCAGAGTCATGATAACTGCATATGATATTTTTTGATATGACCTGACCAGTCATGTGAACTTACATTAACCTAGCTTCAGAGAGCTAACACAAACACACATTTTGTGTTATGTGTTTATCAAATATGTCTCACTGTGAACTCTTCTTGAGCTTACGTTCAGCCAAAACCCCAAAAGGCACGTGTCTGCTGCCCTAGGCTGGGCAGCAAATTCAGCTGTGTCATTCGTCTGTCTGAAAGTTGATCGTTTTAGTTTGGACCTATCATGTCAGCTGGCCTGAACCTCTTTGGGTTCTGTTTTTGACATCTCAGCATAATACATCGGTCCTCTCAGATTTATGTCACAGATTGACCAGCACATCGTTGGCATCCTCCGTAAAGTCAGTGCTTTAAACAGGTCAGCAGGAGTGGCAGAGCAGGACCCCATGACCAGTGGCTGGAGACCTCCCTAGAGCTGGAAACTTCCATTCTGTCTTCCATCTGGTTTCTTAAGCTGATGTGTTTATTTTCTTGTTTGAGAACCAGGCCATTTTCCTTCTTCAAAATAATTTTAGTCATATCAAAACACATTGACTTTTGTACCTACTACGTACAAGTAGTGTGCGTGGGCACCACTGAACCGTATGACAGATTAGATTGATGGCAAATAATGAAGAAATTAGGCATAGATGGCTAAGAAATCAAAGTGCCTTTGTAAATAGGGAGCAGATTTGTAGTTGGCAGGATTTAAACCTGTGTTGGGAAGCTCCCAGTGGAAGGGGATGGGCCTGCCTGAAATTCCAATTTCCTCATCTAAGTAATCTGGATAAATAGACTAAATTGGAAATTTGAGGAATTAGACAGTAGAATCCTGAGATTTCTTCTATTCATTCTATTGATCTTTTAAAAGTATGTTTGTATATGTATATCAAATCATTATGCTGTACACATAAAAGTACAGTTTTAAAAAGTTTTTTTAATGTTTATTTGTTTTTGAGAGAGAGAGAGACAGAGACAGACAGAGAGAGAGAGAGAGAGAGAGAGAGAGACTCAGAATCCAAAGCAGGCTCCAGCTCAAAAGCTGTCAGCACAGAGCCTGACACGGGGCTCGAACTCATGAACTGCAAGATCATGACCTTAGTCGAAGTCGGATGCTTAACTGACTGAGCCACCCAGGTGCCCCTAAAAGTACAACTGACCCTTGAACATCACAGGTTTGAACTTCTAGAGCCTTCTTACATGTGGGCATTTTTCGATAAATATGGTACAGTACTGTAAATGTATTTTATTTTCTTAATGATTTTCCTAATATTTTCTATTCTCTAGCTTACCTTATTTATTGTAAGGGTACAGCATACAATACATAGAACATACAAAATATGGGTTAATCAACTATTTATGTTATTGGTAAGACTTGTCAGCAGTAGACTTTTAATAGTGAAGTTTTGGGGAAGTTCTGTGTGGATTTTCAAGTTTGTCAGGAACCAGCACCCCTAACTCCGACATTGTTCAGGGTCAACAGTAATACAAAGTTATATGTCAGTTTTATCTCAGTGACAAAAAGTGACCATACTCATCATTACCATATGCTTGTTTGTTCTATGTCTATTTCATTTTTCTTTATGAAGATGAGTGAAGGCAAGAATTATGTTACTTTTCTAATCATCACAGCATATAAATTCAGTACTTTATATGAAAGTGGTTTCCAAACTATGAAAAAGCTTCATGTATACATAGAGCTGTTATGGTTGAATAGATGTTCAGTAAATTGAATAGAAGAATTTACTCCTTTGTATGTGGATGGTATTAACATAAAAGAATCATACCCAAAATATTTATTAACTAAAGCATCTATTTTACATTGGAAGCTTCTTGCCAAATTAGTTAGAAAATATAGGTTATTTCTGCGTTGAAGTGAAGTACAATAAATTCTTAGGTTCCCCAAATAGAATTTTACAGAAATATTTATATAACTCACAGCTAAAGTGAATTTTCTAAAAACTCCCCATAAGGTGAGATCACGTACGCCATGTCTCAGTACAGAAGGATTTTTTTTTTCAATCAGTTATGTCTCTAAAAATAAACCTAGTTTTGTTGTTAAAATTTGCTGTTTCCTCTTCACATAAGAACGTCTCATTAATTTTGGTGAAAACCGTTCAACAAGATAATGTTAAATTGTCCAGTTTTCCAGTGGAAGAGAACCCACTTTGTGTCACGAGCAGAGGTGAGTTGAAGACAGACATGCTAGCTCAGTGGTCACAGGATTTTGAATCCAAACATAGGTGATCAGGGAAGAGGTTTGGATGCTTTATGTGTGCTTTTAGTAACAGCCTACCTCTCTTACTCTCTCTGGAGTTTTCTAGCCAGAGCATTGGTATTGATGCTCTCTGTCATCAGTACACCAAGGAGTGACAGAGAGTGGGTAGGTAGAAAAAAAGGGGTGACCTCTTGGAGGTCCAGTATGTTTGCCTGGGGCAGAAGAGGGGCCGTATTCTGTCATCTATACTGATAAGTGGTCTAGACTCCTTAGATGGGATTTCCTTTTCTCGGTCATTTGAAACCGATTTTGTGAAAAATTAAAATATGATTTCCTATAAAGTAAAATCATTCAGTTTCAAGCGAAAGGCTGGGAGATCTTGAGTAGGTCTGAATGTTTGAGCTTTTCTTGATTTGAGAGAAAAGCAATGTTTTATTTTGCCCCCAGCACCTATACTAAACAGTAATATTGATAAAAATAAAATCCAATAAAATATACTTTTTAATTAGGAAATGATATATATGGTCTTGTGAAACTAGTTTTAGAAAGAGGGATCTGAGTCTTAAATTTGTTCTGATTGTCAGAGATTGACAGAATTTAACTAACAGGAGAATACACAGAGCACAAAGAAGAACTTCTTGTTGAATAACAGTTGTCAGAGAAGAAACAGATGATGTGTTTTCTTTACTGCATTTAAAAAATTAATTATTGCCAATAGAAGTTTGTTTATGCTCGTTAACTGACTTAGCCTTGTGGTTTGGCATTATTCCACATTTCAATGGAAATGGGTTTCGGTGGAGAGTCCGAAGACTGGGTTCTAGTCCAGCTGAGTGAACTTCGGACCCCAGTGTTCCCATTTGTAAAGGGAGACGAGAGATGAGAAGGATAACTAGGGCATCTTCTATTTCTCACTGCACCTTTTTTCATTTAAAGGCCTGTATTTTTATTAAACAAAGTCTTGAAGTAAACAGGAAAGTTAACACTCAAAAGTTTCAGGACCCTCCTGAATGATTTAGGGTCATTTTGGTAGAAGCACATTTTAGGAGAAATCTCAGCAGCACGATATTTAAGGAAGAGGAATTTTATTTGATAAATTAAAGAATCCATATCGAGGTCTTGAAAGTTGGGTGCAAAATAATCCAAAAGCTTTCTTGCGGTTTCCTTTTGGGAATCAGAACATTTCACTGATGTTTTTCTGACGACTCGTGAAACAGTAGCATTGAGTATATAAGAGTTTTAATTTGTTCTAGTTGAAAAATAATAAAAATGTATGCATTATCTAAGAGACACAGTAGTTTGCCACCATTGCCTGTTTTCCTACTATGAATAAATGGGCCGGTGTATTTTTACATAATTCTTAAGAGCTGACAGAACAACTAAAAAACCATGCTTACTGCTGGAATCGTAGCAGATTTATTAACTTGTTTTTTTCGGAAATTGTGATTTGCTAGTTGTCAGTACTTTTATGTCTACTCAAAAAAATTTTTGGCTTTGAGAAGCATACTTGGATATTGGTATTCCTGTAATTATAGTATTTGAAAGAAAATTACATTTGAAGCATAAATAGAAAACAGGAATCCCACGGTGCTATGACCTTTAAGCTGCAATTCATTTAAGGTAATGGTGTCGATTTTGAAAAACCTCTCAGAAATTAACTATTTAATTTAGGATGATAAATTATAGCCTTGATGTCTTTCGAGTATTTTTAATCTTATAATGAAGGCATTGTAAATACATTTGATAATAAAAAGATGTTTTCTAAACCATAAATACATAATAATACTCATTGAAATTTACTTATACTTTTTCTGTAGCATAATCAGAGAAAACTTTAAGAATAGCAGTAATTTCAGTTCATTTAAATTTATTTATCTTTATAGGTAGTGAAAACATCTTTATCTTACTTGAAAATGCCTTTCATTCTCTTGTTTATTAATATTGTTTTAGTGTGGTTTTATATTTAGTCTTTTTTTTAAATTTGTGTTTAATTCTGTTTCTACCCGTGGGGAATGCTAAAGTATCAACAACCCTGTAATTAGTAATTAGTGGGCAATAGGACCAAAGTGATTTTAATCTTATATTTCAGTATATTTTCAACTGGATTATGTTATTGGAAAATAGTAATATCTTCAATATTCAGAGATACAAGGAACAATATATCCCAAAATGTAGAATGTAATGTGAAAATTACGGTTCGACTACATTTACTATGCATCCTAGTGCCCTAAAATTAAGACCTGAAAGAAATTTTCTGCTGTAAATTTTGACAAGAACTAAACAAGAGTATTGCAGTAATTTCTTTTGTTTACTATAGCCCAGATGCTTGTAAATTTGAGGAGGTAATGATAATGAAAAAATTGGATGTATCATTGGGTTTGCTTTTTTTTTATCGCAATGGTAGGGAATTAGTCTGTATTTTAATAGTCATAAAGGACAAGAAGGAGTAAGATGTACAGTATCTAGCAGGCGCTCAGAAATATTTGTTGTACTGAATTGAGGGCTTGGGAAGGAATTACAAGAATTAACTAACAGTTTGTTTTCCTAAATCGGAATTAGTTTCTTTTATTTTTGCTTTGGCTGATTTTCTCAAATGGTGATAACTGATTTTCAAATGGTGGCGAAAGTCAACAACTGTAATGAACATGTGAGTTTAGAGTAGCTATTTATGGGTCTTTTCTGTAGTGATTCTTTTATCACCCAGCATTTGTACTTGTTGAATAGTCCTGTTTCCTAAGAGAGAAAAAAATATGAAATGGTTTTTTGGTCTTAGAAAAGACTAATCTTTTTGTAAACTTATTTTTTAATGTTTATTTATATTTGAGCGATAGAGCAAGAGTGAGAGAGTGAGAGCGAGAGCGAGAGAGCGAGAGAGAGAGAGAGAGAGAGCGAGCAAGCAAGCGAGGGAGGGGCGGATAGAGACAGAAACAGAATCTGAAGCAGGCTCCAGGTTCTGAGCTATCAGCACAGAGCCCCATGAAGGGCTTGAACTCATGAGCAGCAAGATCATGACCTGAGCTGAAGTCGGATGTTTAAACAACTAACTCACCCAGGCACCCTGAAAAGACCAGTCTTTTTTATGAGGATGTCCCATCAGAAAAAATATAGGGGTTGCCTGTGTGGCTCAGTCAGTTAAGCATCTGACTTCGCCTCAGGTCATGATCTCACAGGTCCTGAGTTCAATACCTGCGTCAGGCTCTGTGCTGACAGCTCAGAGCCTGGAGTCTGCTTTGGATTCTGTGTCTCCCTCTCTGTCTGCCCCTCCCCTGCCTTAAGCTCTGTCTCTTTCTCTCTCAAAAAATAAATAAACGTAAAAAAAAAAAAAAAGACTCAGAGTCTGGCACCTCCTTCAGATTCTGTGTCTCCCTCACTCTCTGCACCTCCCCCACTTGCACTCTCTCTCTCTCTCTCTCTCTCAAAAATAAATAAACATTAAAAATCAAAAAAAAGAAAGAAAGAAGGAAAAGGGATCTTCCTGTTTTTAATGCAGCTCAGTTTGAGAGAAACAACCCCTGGTTTATTTTCCTTTTGAATGCACTTATTTTAGCGATCAGGATACTTTTAAAGTGCCTTAAAAAGCATTGGGTTACAGTTGGTCGAACATTTTTTTAGTATGGATTCTGTACAGAGCTACAGAATTCCATTAACTTGTTAGGAAGTACAGGTCACAGACTCCTTTGTGTGGGTGGCCCTCACCTCAGAAACTGGGCCTGTCTTCCGCCGGTCACCCTCTCCTGCCTCTCGGCCAAAGGACCATGGCCCCACTTCAGGGAAGAATGGAAGGAGTCACGGTTTCTTCTTGGCCTTTTTGTTTTTAAACTAATATCCCCTGTTATTTTATTAAATTAACATTAACACTTAATTTGAATATATTACATATATTTAAAACATGCACGCATATGTAATAGGTTATAAGGTATAATGTACACATATTTAATGTAGGTATGTACTTACATATATATGAATGTATTTAAATGTATTTCCCCAGTTTTACTGAGATACAGTTAACATAACAACATTATATCCGTTTTAGGTATACACTCTGGTGATTTGATATGTGTGTGAAATGATGACCACAGTAAGTTAACATCCATCACTCCACACACTACACACTTTTTCTTGTGATGAGCGCTCCTAAGATGGTTTCTCTTAGTAACTTTCAAATATACAATGATGTTAACTTCAGTCACTGTAGTGTACACTGCCTCCCCGGAACTTACTTATCTTATAACTAGAAGTTGGTTCCTTTGGACCCCCTTCACCAGTTTGTCCCACCCCTTACTTCTGGCAACCACTCATCTGTTCTCTGTATCTAGAAGTTCAGTTTTTTAAATTTATGTTTTAAATTTTTTTAGCATTTATTTATTTTTGAGAGCAAGGGAGAGAGAGAGAGAGAGCGAGAGCAAGCGAGCGCATGAGCAGGGGAGGGGCAGAGAGAGAGAGAGAGAGGGAGACACAGAATCTGAAACAGGTTTCAGGCTCCGAGCTGTCAGCACAGAGCCTGACGCGGGGCTCGAACTCTGGGACGGTGAGATCATGACCTAGGCCGAAGTCGGATGCTTAACCAACTGAGCCACCAAGGCAACCCAAGTTCAGTTTTTTTAGATTCCACATGTAAATGACATCAAGTGATATTTGTCTGTCTGACTTTCTGACTTTCTGTCTGACTTGCTTTACTTACCATAATGCCCTCAAACTCTATCCATTTTGCCACAAATGTCAGAATTTCTATCCTTTATTATGACTGAGTATATAAAATCACATGTTCTTGATCTATTCATTCATCCACACATAGGTTATGTCCATATCTTTTTCTTTTTAAATGTTTATTTACTTTCGAGAGAGAGAGCACACAAGCAGGGGAGGGGCAGAGAGAGAGAGGGAGACAGATGATATGTAGACGTGGGGCTTGAACCCACAAACCATGAGATCATGAGCTGAGCTGAGTCGGACGCTTAACTGTCTGAGCCACCCAGGCACCCCGGTTGTGTCCATATCTTAACTATTGTGAATAAGGCTACAATGAACATGAAGGTTCAGATATCTTTTTGAGATCACAATTTTGTTTCCTCCAGATAAATACCCAGAGGTGGAGTTGCTGGATCATCTGTTAGTTCTACTTTTAATTTTTTAAGGACTTTCCATACTGTTTTCCATAGTGGTTGCACCAATTTACATTGCCATAAAGCTAATTTTGTATATTCACATTTTAAATGTAAAATGGTTTCTTCTTTTATTAAATTAGAATGTTAAGTACCTTGCCAGCATAAATTTCCTTTTGGAAAACAAGAAGCCAAATGGTTACCTTTTTAAAGCCTTCATGTGTATTTTTTTTTTTTAAGTTATAACATGGGGTTGTTCCGAGATAGTAAAGGGTCTCTGTTTTATGTACACAGGAATATAGACCTGTGCTAGTCTTTTTAGTTACATTTTCTCCACAAACCTGTCATATTTAAATGTCCTAATGTAGCATTTTATGGTATGTGCAGTAGAGTAGGTACCATAGGATCACCGGCTTTGTAAAGCAGAGGACTGCCAAAGATCGGAAGTGTTTTGAGTTTATTAAAACAACTCCCTTAACATAGCTCTCAGCTACGAAGAAAACAGAAATATCCTCTGGAATGGTGGTTCAGTTAGGTGGGTTTGTAAGAGATCAAGCAACCCTTCCTAGGAAGTTTTTACTTATTGATACCTTTAAACCTATTAGTTCTCGGGTTGGGGTTGGGGGGGGGGGTAGGGCGTGGTGTTAGGAAGCTGTTTTCAACTCTTTGAAGTTATAGCAGTTTCTTGATGATTTGTTGGGACAAACCCCCAAGTCTTCAATGACAGCAAAAGCATTAATTCCTCCGATTAACAGAGTAAAATATAAATGACCCCTTCAACTTCTAGAATGTTTATAAATATAGAACTAAAATTATTTGTGAAGCTATTGATGTGAATTGTACTAAAATTAACTCAGTATATTTTATTACCGTGAAGTGACATTTCAGGAGAGGGTTATGTTCTAAATTCAGTTTGAAAGGGAAATACTGTGTATGGTCAAAATTACTTTTGAAAAACTCACAAATTGCTCATAATTTACACAGTCTACAGGGAGTCGAATGTATTGCTTTTATATGTATTTAGAGCATTCTATTTCTATCACATTGGATACATTCATATCCTTTCTTAAAAAGTCTATATTTTCACTTCCATTGTTGGGATAGATTGCCGTTTCTTCAGATAGGGACCAGGTATAAACAAGTTGGCTTGTGTCTGGGCACTCATTTGTATGAAGAGTCCATCTGTTTCTTAGATGAAATTGCACTTAATCTCGCGGACGCTCATATGGTGAGAGGTGCACAGATACCGTAACTGACCAGGGGCTCACTAGGCTCATGTCTCACTCTTCATATTCATTCCAGGATGATCAGTCACTGAGATAAATGGTGGATGGAGTTATGTCCACTTCTTCCATTTCTATCTTGCGGTTGCACATTGTAGCTGTACCGTGTACTCCTGTTGCAGTTAACATTAGCTCTGAACCCTCTGATTGTGTGATCATGATGAATGAAGACAAGGATGAAATGTACCACACAGCAGGGTGATGTGAGATCGCACACACCGAAGGCCCTTGGCATCAAACCATGGAGTAGAAGAAACAGGGGACCTTCAAAGTAGAAAATGAAGGATCAGCTCCCTGCAGGAGACAGGTGCCTCTGAAGTGGTACTTTCTTTCGCAACATCATGATTGATGGCTATCTGTATTTTAGTGCAGCTCTTGATACATTTGCTGGTATTGAACCAAAGCAAAATTTATTCTCAGATAACGTTAAAACTTCACATCATGGATACATCTATCAGTAACTTGGTGTGGTCAATGATTAGCAGATTTATATATTTGACTATTTCATTAATTTAAGAATCTAACATTTATTTTAACATTGTGTTCTTTAAGTCCACCTTTTGATTCACAGCGTGGAGTCTTCTTTATCCACTGGTATCTGAGACCCACACCTAGCTCTCCCAGTCATTCTTAGCCAATGATGCTTTTGCGAAGTGTCATAAGAAAAAATTTATCACCTCATTTTTTACGGCTTTCCAACAATCACATCTTATTTCAGATTTTACCTTATCCAGGGTCATCTTAATGCTCCTTTGTATTTCCAACAATGCCACGCTTCTAACATCAGCAGACGTGAAAGGTCAAAATCTTTCTTTCCATTTTGTTTATAATGTGAATGTGTAAGCATATAAGTATTGGAACATTTTAAATATTTTACCCTTTTAGAACACTGAAAGAGCATGAGAAAATTGGGGGCAAAACAAGGCACCTCAGTGTTTTAAAGAAAAAAAAAGTACAGACTCTGAATGGCTTAATATTTTGTCTGTGATGAGCGGAAATTTGCATTCATGAGAAGACAAAGCAAGCCGTTTCTCTACTTCTGGCAAGCATAAAGTGTTTACTAGAGCAGCCCAAAAAGTAGAGCTATCACCTGGGCTCTTTTTTGTAAACTGACTACAGAGCTGAAATGATTCTTATTTTTGCCCTTGAATCTCCTAGTGTCACAGCACAGTGGTTTAAGTTTGGCTTAACCAAAGTGTCCACTGTATTGTCACAGTGCAACAGAATCAATTTTATTTTAGATGACTTCAATTTTTCTTTTCTCTAGATACATACTTTTAGAAAAGTACTTCTTTTCTGCCATAGTCTCTTCTCATCTCTTTTGAACACTTGTTTTGCCTGAGAGTTACTTTTTGTAAAAATTTTTCTAAGTTTATTTATTTATGAAGAGATAGAGACAGCATGAGTGGGGGAGGGGCAGAGAGAGAGGGAGACACAGAATGTGATGCAGGCTCCAGGCTCCGAGCTGTCAGCACAGAGCCTGATGCGGGGCTCGAACCCACAGACCATGAGATCATGACCTGAGCCAAAGTCAGATGCCGAACCGACTGAGCCACCCAGGCGTCCCTGGCTGAAAGTTACTTTAGCTCTGAGGAAGTGCTTCTGAACATAAGTGATAAGTTGATACCACTTCCCTTAATATTAAGGAGAGGAAAAAAGAAACTTTTGTTAAAATTCTTTAAAGGACATTTGCTTAGAATAAGGATTGATTCGGTAGTCACATGAGAAACAATTAGAAAACTGAAAAGTTTCACCAAAATGTTACATATTGTACTGGGAAGACTGGAAGGTCCAGGCCATATTGATTCTTACACTCGCGTGGAGTCACTCTTGTAAAAGATAGAAACTGTGACCCGAGGCTGAGCACATACACACTCCCCTTCTTCAGGTCACCACTGCTAACATCTCATAGAGAAATGCTTCTTCAAAATTAATCTTGGCCAGGGCTTTGCAGACTGAGATCCTTGTGTTTGCTGGTGTGATATTTGATCTAGGCCATCTGAGTTATGTCCTCCTCCAATGTCTTTGTTGTCCATGCCAAATCGTGGGCCAAGAAGTTGAGAGCACATTGCATCATTTCCTCGCCACCTCCTGTAAACATCTACGTTTGCTTAGGGAGACAATACACGGGATAGTAGAAAGACTACAGAACTTGAGATCAGACTCACCCAGTTTTGAATCCCAGCTCTGCCACTATGTAATCTTGTGTAAGTTACTAAATGTCTGTGAGTTTCAGTTTTTTCATCTGTAAAACAGGAATAGGATGCTTATTTTTACAAGGTTGTCATGAACACAAAATGAGATTAAAAATACAAAATTTAAAAATATAAAATGCTAAGTAAGACAGTGCCTGGCAGGCACATGGTAAGCACTCAAAAATGATGACTGGTATCAGTGTTACTATCAGGCATGCAATAAAAACATTAAGTCAATGTCGTGTGCCCTCAACAATGGTAACCATGAATAGAACTTCTAGAATGATATCAGCAACCTTCCACATCTACACTAAAAAGGACAACCATTTTTGTCCATTTCTAAAATGACTTTTTAATCTCCTATAATTTCCTTTTATTCATAGAGGCTGGTTTTCTAATTGTCTAGTGGGGAGAGTGAGTCTTAGAAATACATTTTGCTATATTCTAGAGCAGGGCTATCCAGTAGAATTTTCTGTGATGGTGAAAATATTTTATACCTGCACTGTCCAGTATGGCAGACAGAATCCATATTGAGTGCTTATCATGTGATTAACGCAAACAAGGAACTAAACTTTATTTTGATTAAGTTAAATTTTAACAGCTACAGGTAGCTAGTGTAGCTCCAGACACAACCTTATTAGTGATTTGGTAAAATCATTCTTAGCATCTGCAAGTTAACACAAGTGTCAACTTGCATATACTAAATTTCCAGTGAGTACATTCTTTCTACCCATACGGAACTTGACAGAAACTGTTATTTCTCTCCCAAGTTATAGATTACTGTGTCTCATTTTTCAGTATCATATACAACTTTACTTTCTAAATTTATTCTATGAATTTATCCATTGGTTTCTGAGTGATAAATTCACACTGTCACATTTCTTCAGCTTCAAAACCACAAGTTCTTCTTTCTCACTTAACAAAAACTTTGGGTTCTGGTCTTCTTACTGTTCTGTTTTTTTGTTTTTTTTTTATTTTGTCCCCATTCTCTCCCTCAGTATACAAATCAGTTACCATGTATTAAAAATTATTACATGATTTTTAAGTCACATACTGTTTAGTAGCAGGGATAAATCACTCCCATTGGATTAAAATAGTTCATGTGTGCTACTTTATCTTTCCAGGTAAAGTTATCCTCAGGATTAAGATGACATAATTTTTCAGATGGGTTTTACATTCATTTCTTTGGATATTTTTCCTTAGGAAATCAGGAAAAATATATACTAGAGCTTCTCCTAATGAAACTTTTTACTTCATTCTCTTTAATTTATGTAAAAAAAGTATTTTAATTATCAGAAATCCACAGTGCTTTTCAAATTGCAGGATCATGAAATCGACATTTTAGGTTGCAACCAAAAGTTTTTTTTTTTTTAAAGAAGAGGATAGAATAAGAAGGAATAGGACATATCTGAGAGTTTCACACATAGTAAGGATTAATATTGTTTTATGAAATGCTAGTTACATTTAAATGTGTGTGTGAAAGTGTGCATGTTTCTGAATTGTGATGTAAAATGGATTTTTTACTCTGGTCTTATTTGAAAAGAAAAGAAACAAAAAGGATTGAAAGCCATTGTTTAACATAGTATGGTGTAGGGAGCAGTAGTGTCAGAAGATCTGGTTCAGGGCTTAGATTTACTCTTTTGAACAATC
This sequence comes from Cryptoprocta ferox, assembly GCA_028646485.1. Lineage (NCBI taxonomy): Eukaryota > Metazoa > Chordata > Mammalia > Carnivora > Eupleridae > Cryptoprocta > Cryptoprocta ferox. Next base: position 2,831,072 of record CM053562.1, read on the forward strand.
ATTCAATGTCTTTGACCTCCAGTTTCTTTTTTGAATAAATAGGGACACCTGCCCTATATGCTTCATGCAGTTGTTTTAAAGATTGAATAACGTTTTAAGGTAATAGACAGCCGTAGCACTCCATATTCCTTTAAAGTGGTTTGTTGATCATTTTCTATTGAAAAAAACTCATGGCTTAACACAGCAATCATTTGTGCTCATTTTATGAATCTTCAGGTCAACTGAGATTTGGCTGATCTAGACTGCATTTGACTAGGTGGCTCTGCTTCAGGTTATGAGTTGTGGGTTGTCTGGGCTGTGGTTTGGGTTTCGTTCTGCTCCACCTGCATTTATTCTTCAGTCCAGGCAAAAGGGGTAGCAGCTGTCCAGGGCATACTTTTCTAATGGAGAATCACCGGAATACAGAAGCTAAGCCAAAACACATAAACATATTTATGACTTTTGCTTACATTATAGCCACAAAAATTTCATTGGCTAAGTGAAATTACGTGGCCAAGCCCAAAGTCATTAGGAAGAGATAGTGTATTCCATTCCCAGTGGAAGGGAGATAGGAGTGAAACTTTTCTGAACAATAATCTAAAGTGTCGCATTACCCAAAAGCCATTTTTGTTCACTACTTCATTCTGAATGTGAAATGACAGCCAGGTATCACCATGTATTTGAAGAAAGCCTCTAACACAGGGGATTGGCTAAAAATGGATGAACAGAAGGAAAGGAAATTGAAGCAATATATAATGAGCAGAGAAGAATATTTAAAATACCCCAATATTCTAACAAAGAGATGAGATATATCCATAAGATGATAAAAGTTGCATGCTATGTAAAACAGTGAAAACAAGAAATATCTTGTGGAAATGAAAAATGTGGTAGAAATCTTTTCATAAATTCAGTAGAAGCTTTGGAAGATGAAGTCAAGTGAATCTTCCAGGACTTAGAATCAAAAGATGAGATAGGAAACATAAGGAAATTAGATGATAAATCCAACAGAGCCAAAAACCAATGTCTGGGAATTCCAAGAAGAGGAAATATTAAAATGTATGACATCAAAATATTTTAAAATAATAATACAAGAAAAATTCCCTAGACTAAGGGGAACAAGCCTCCAGATTGAAAAGGGCCTACTGAAAACCCAGCACAAAACATGAAAAAAGGCCATTCCAAGTCCAACACTGTAAAATTTCAAAATGCCAGGGAAAAAGAAATTATTATAAAAGCTTTCAGAAACAAAAAAGCAAATTACAGACTAAGTATTAGGAATCAGAATGGCATAGGACTTTTCAATTGCAATATTAGCATCTTTAAGACAGTGGAGTAACCCCTTAAAAATCCTGAGTAAAAGTTAATTTCAACATAGATTTTTATACCTAGCCAAACTGTCAAGTGTATAGCTATAAAAATGGCAATTTCAGGCAGACAAATACTTTTTAAAAATGTGTTATTCAGATACTTTCTTATGGAAGTTTCCTGAAGAATGTACTTTAACTAAAAAAAGAAGCAAACTGGAAAACAGGATGACTTACAACCTGGAAAACATGAAACTCTAATAGGAGCATGTCTAAGGCTTGACCCAAGACAGAGATCAGCCAGGCCAGACATAAGGCACCAAGAAGGGTATATCTAGGGGAAAATTTGAAAAGGAACTGATAATTTATCTGGTGTGTTTTGTTATCTGAGAAAATAATATTGATGAGTATGTGACAGATCTTTTTGAACATTGGGGGAAAACCTGTCAGTTACCTAGAAAAATAAGCTATTAAAAAGTAGGTAGTTAATTCCAGAAATAATGAAATATTGTACAAAAAATTAATCAAAATAAGATATGAAGATACAGATCAGATGGGCCATTGATGAATGGGCTCAGAGATGGTTGTAGGGAAGAGTGTGGGCACTGCCCTTCTTTGTTATGAGCAGTTGAGTACTATTTGACTTAAATTAGGTGAAGCACTCTGATAGGAAAATTTAATAAGTAATAAAAACAAAGTTACATATGTCTATAATTAAGGAAAAAACTCCTATACTACAGAAGATTATAGATAAACAGTAAAAAGTCTCCCTTTCTCTATATCCCATTCTTGGTACGATTCTCCTGAGGCAGCCACTTTAAAAAAAATTTTTTTAATGTTTATTTTTGAGAGAGAGAGAGAGAGAGAGAGAGAGAGAGACAGAGGACGAGCCAGGGAGGGACAGAGAGAGAGGGAGACACAGAATCCGAAGCAGACTCCAGGCTCTGAGCTGTCAGCCCAGAGCCCGACGTGGGGTCGAACTCACGAACTATAAGATCATGACCTGAGCCAAACTTGGATACTTAACCAACTGAGCCACCGAGGTGACCCTTGAGGTAGCCACTTTTAACAGTTTCTACTTTTAGTTGTTCTGGTGGTTATATTTATGACTGAAAGTACAGCAAGACTTTGGTTTGACAGCAAAATTTGTTCTGGAAACATGCTTATAATCCAAAGCACTTGTATATGAAAGCAAATTTCCCCCATAAGAAATAATGGAAACTCAGATAATTCATTCCACAACCCAAAAATATTCATATAAAAATGATTACAATACTGTAATATAATATAAAATAATAAAGAAAAATAAACAAATTAACCTCCACTTCCCTTTGAAAACCCTCTTGGCTGGTGTGAGGGAGACGAGAGAGGAGGGTTATTGTGTAGGATAACTTTCACTATCACTAACGGATGGACCTTGACTACAGTACGGTATTAATAAACTCTTGTCATATACTGTATTTAATGTAACTGGCAATAAGGCAGCAGAGGAAATGGTCTATGTCCACAGGCAGCCTGACCTAGAATGAAGCAAAGCTTACTCTTGTATGGAAAAGCCAAGGACTGTCCATAGGTTGCTTTCAAGTGACAAAAAATACACAAGTGTATTGTGGGTCCCTTCCAATATTTTGTAATGTCACTGATTTCTGCCAAACATCGCGGCCTGAGACCGAGCATCTGAGCATGGGAGATGACCATGCACAGTCCCACAGAGAGAGAGAGAGAGAGAGAACACCATTGGCTCAGTTGTGATCATGTGACATTCAGCATCACATACTACTCGTGTTGCAAGACATCACTTGTCTATCAAGTTAAAATTTATTAGGAACGTTTGCTCGTCTTGCGGAAGACTCACAGAGCAAATTACTCGCAATCCAAGGTTTGGCTGTATATCTTTTGGTAAAGCGTAAAGCTATCTGGACTTGTCTTTGCCCGGTTAGCCAAGAGATGGCCACATGAAGCTGCACTGTAGACACTGCAGGTTAATAGCGTGCTTTGGGAGTAATGTATGACTGGCCTATGACTGCTGTTGGTCCTTCATCCCTGAACCACTGTATACAGCCAAGGAAGCAGCGCTGACCTAGTTGGGTGAGGCAGAGGGTTATCCTGCCAGTGGGAGCATGGCATTTCTGGCAAGAGAGTCCTCTTCTAACTGTTGGAGTTGGTGCCATGGCAGATTTTCCTGACTCAGGGAGTGAGTGTTGAGCCCGGGTCCAGCTGGTTACACTATTTGTTGATTTTGATTATCTGCACCCATAAGCTCTTTTTCTGGCACAGATAATCAGAAGAAGGCAGTAATTTTACACCTAATGAACAAAACTGCTTTTTGCATTTTGAAATTATAATAAAGTTTTATTCAGCTTTCATCAGAATTATGGGAGACATTTTGTTGAATTAGTCTTTAGTCCTCTGTCCTTAGGCAGATCATGTTTTCTACTTACCACTGTGCTGTTCTTGAAAGATAGAGAAACAAACTCGGCAATAACAACACTAGCTGTCTTTTATCCAGCTCTTACTACGTGCTGGTCACTCTGCTAACTACTCATCATCTCATTTAATCTTTATGATAGTGTTCAGAGCTGGCTACAGTCATCACTTACATTTTAGACTGAACAATCTGATTAACAGTCGAGTGACTTGTCCAAGGTCATAGGGCTGGAAAGTGCCAGAGCTGCGTCTGAAACGATGATTTGTGTTGACTCTGGGGCCCATATTTTTATTCTGTGTTTGCCTGACTTTCAGTACAGCCTCTGACCCTATTACATGAGAACAAGAAAGCAGCTGATTTATACTCAAAGCCTGATTACCAATGTAAGGTTACGTATCTTATCGTTGCCGAGTGCTTGTAAAAATTGTTGCATCTTTCCTTGTTAAGAAAGTTTGGGATTTTATATACTTTCTATTTCTGTATTTTTTGGTATCCTCTCAATTCATAATTCTGGAGTCATCTTTGATGTCTCATGATAGCTTTCCTTTTATTTCCGTATATTCACCATGTTCTCTCTATGTTTGTTTGAAGTGTCTCTATTCTCATATCCGGAATACTGCAACTATCTCTTCATGGTCTGCCTTCTGCCAGTCTCTGCCATCTTAAATTGACCATAAACATTTCTCTAGTTGTTTTAAAGCTCAGCTTCTCTCATATTGAGTACCTTTTTAAACCATTAATATCTCTCCATTATCTATAAGAAAAATACAGCTTTAATTAATCTAGAATTTAAGACCCTTCACAAGTGGTCTCATCTATCATTCCATGAGTTAATGTGCCCTTGCCTTCTTTCTCACTTGTCGTGCCCATGCTAATTATCTCCAGTCTGACCTACTGAAGCCCAGATTCTCTCTACTACTCACTTGTTGTTTCGTATGTGCTTTGTATTTTGGTAGTTTTTTGTGTATGTCTGTGTCTCATTTACCCGTCTGAATTAACTCCTGAGTGTAGAGATAGATGGAAACTCTGTAAGCCCGCCATAATATTCAGTGTGGTTTCTTGCATACAGCATTGTGTAAAAAATTAATGAGCAAATTTTTGAAGTTTTAAAACTTCAACATGTAATTTAAAACTTCAACATGTAATTCCAATTCTATACGTTTACTTTTGTTAGCTCCATAAAAGTTAAACAACTAAAACTTAATAGACATTCATGTTTTTTCATTTCTTTAATTATATTAAATTATGGGATTAGAAATAAAGTGGTATCGCTTTATCAGTTTGAAATTTTTAAAGAAATAGATCAGTTTCATTTAGTGTTCTAATCCGAAGGATATACAAAACCTACTCTGAATGAGAGTGATAGGTTCATTATTACATAGGTTTTTAAAAATAAAACAATGTTTGAGAACTTGTTATAAGTTGTTTTATTAATTTCTGGTAATGTATGGTTTTGACGGGGATAAACTGGATGTTTATAGGGTGATAAATATCAAAAAAGAAATCATTTGGTTTATCTTGCCTGATGCATTAAATGTAGTTGGAGCATATTGAGTAATGACATGAGGAAATTTGAAATGTACTTAAATACTAAGTTTAAAACACTTAGACATGATTTTGTTTTCCAAAAGGAGATTGCATTTTTGTGAATTAAAATTGCTTCTTGCTTTCTGTTGAATTTGAAAATGATTCTATCATTTACTGTCCCCTTTATTTGTTTTTCTGGTTTTAACAGTCTGAATATCTTTTTTTTTTAATTTATAGATGTTGTATGATAAATAAATATTTCTCCTTTAACGTATGAACTATTTAAAACTGTGTTCCATATAAGGTATTTTTGCTTCAAAATATTTGAGTTTCAGTAAGATGAGGATAATTTCGTCCTGAGACCAAAGAATAAACTATCATAGATTTTTATGTATTTTAGATGTTCATATTTATTAACTGTAGAGTGCTTTTGTTGCCTTTTAATGCAATTTTAGTGTAATATTATTTTAGCTAAGAAATCTTATTTACTCTAAAGGCTTGAAGGTTCTCATGCTATATTTTTTCCTAAAAAGTATTTTTTTTCCAAATAATGTTGAGCATCATAATGATGCCTTCTTTTACAGCTCACATTTTTCTAAAAGATGTAACAATTTACCCTTCAATTTGGCTTTCAAAACATCCAAATGAAACCATAAATATACCTTTCAGAACAGAGTCACATATTTGAAGTAAATCACTGCACGTATCTGATCTAATCTCACAAACAAAAATGTTGTGTTTTTAAAGTGGTGAAATTTTTAATACTGTTTTTTTTTAAAGGGACTGAGCCTTAAGAATGAAAGTGCAGCTTATCCATTTTGAGTACTCTCATTTAATCATTTCATTTCTGAAATTAGACTTCATCTTACGATCCAAAAAAACCTCACTAATGTGCATTTTTGGCTGGGTTAATTCCCTTTGTCATAAAATGGAAGCTAGCCTAAATTTTCTAATAATTTTTCATCCCATTAAAATTCATGGCAAAAATAAAAATGAGATAATTTTGAATTCAAGTGCATATAGTTTATATGGACGCTTCCCCCCCCTCCCCTCCTCTCTACCTAAGGAAATAGAGAAATTGAGATTAGAAGTCAGTGAAAGCAAACAGCACTTGGAACGGGAGCAGCAGAAGGCAGCCGGGGCCAGAGAGGAGTGTCTGGAACTGACAGATCTGCTGAGCGAATCCCAGCACCAACTGCACCTCACCAGGTATTCCCTAATCCCATTACGCGCCAGAGCACCAATTCCATCCCACTGATTTTTGCCACCGGCTTCCAAACAGTTGTTAGAGTTCGTCTTAGTCATTCAGTTCACACACAGCTTTCAGGCATATTAAGAGAAGTGGAGATGTGGCAAGCAAAACACCCAGACATGTGAATGATAAGTGTGGCAGGGAATTACTGATATATTACAAAACCTTTCATCGACAATGCTCAAATATTTAAGTGGTTCTCTATCAGTACGAACACCATGACATGTGCCTGCTACCACCACCACTACCTCTCCTGTTAATTCTGTGTCTAACGAAAATGCTGAACTGAAAGATCCGAGGACATATATTTAGGAAAAGAATCAGATACTGTCAGGGATAAAAGAGACAAAGTGAAAGACACCCCAAGATGCAAACTGAGATGTAGCTGATACAGAATAAGGAACTTGAGTCCTAAGGAGGTATAGAATTCGGAGACGAAATTGACTGACACTGTTCATGTTCAAACTGTTGTTATGACCGTGCCGTGCACCACTGTGGTCTCGAATTACATGACTTCTGTTGTGAGGTACTGTGAGGCGATTATCAATGTCGTGAAACTTTAGTAAACGCATAGCTCAGCCCTGGGTTACAATGAGACATTTTAGGTAGCAAGCGCTGTATAATTTGCTGTGTGGAACACACACACACACACACACACACACACACACGCATGCACACAAATGCACATACACAGAAATTCAAATAGAGATGGTAATATTTCGTGTTACCCATATAAGTGGTTGTTCTCACTTTGAATTCTAGTACTATTTTTTCATTTTTCAGACCAAGGATTTAGGTTTGTTCAGGTCTTAGTTTTTCAGTTTTTACAGAGAACTTTGTGGAAATACCCACGTAAGCGTATGAGCTTTGATGTGGTTCATAAATTAGAAAAACACTGGTCTTTTCATCATGGTAATATGTTGAATTTAAACTGCAAAAGGGGACTGATCCCTTTTACATTAAATATGACAATGTAATTCTGAGCACGGTATGATAACAGATGGAGAAAAAGCACCACTTGAACAGCCTGCGTTTGGAGAAAAAAATATTCTAGGGGTTGGTGAACCTCCCAAAGTTTTGGGTTAGTGTTAAGATGCCTCCAGTTCTGTTAAAATCAAACTTTGTTAAAAAACATTTTGTTATGATAATATTCCAAATGGTTTGCCAACCTCGCTTTTAAACAATGCAAGAGAAAGAGAAGAAAGGAAGAGAGAAAAAGAAGGAAAGAAAATAAATCATTTATACGTGTGTGATATCTGGAAAAATCCCAATAGATAAAACACTTTGATGAGAAGAAATTGCTTACTACAGAGTAAGAGCTGTTCTTTTAATGCCCGTTTGGAGTGTTGTCCTGTGGAACCAAGAATGTAATGTCAACATGGTTCCTATGGATTGCTTAATCTTAGAAGTTTTGAAATGTAGCTGCATCATGATAGTTAATAGTTTTTCTTCTGAAACAACCATTTGTGTGGTAAGCACTACTAAACGACAGAAACGGGACAGGCTTTCATGTCTCCATGTGGCTGGGCTTCAGTAAATAAATATTAATGCTGGTTTTGTCCCCCTTTGCCATTCTGTCTTAGTCAGAGCGTTAATTTCTGAAGTCAAAGTCCTCTATGGAGTGTTCCTGCACGTATCAATTTGTACTGTCTGACAAGACCAGTTTCTTGTAAGAAGAGCATATTTAAGGTACAGCGATTGCTGAAAATGGACTCGTAGTAACTAATTCCTTTGTTCTTGAGGAAAACGGTGTCTCTTGGTTCCATAGAAAGCTTTTTCTGTTGGGCTTTATTTACGGCTCGTCTACAAAAATTGAAAACTAGTTTTACAGAAAAGAAAACTTAATTACCCAGTTTCTGAGTGCAGTACTCTTTTGTAAGCATTTTACATTTAGTCTGCGTTCATGTTCTATAAAATCCACATTCATAAATTTAAAAAGGACAATTAAAAAAGCAAAGAACTGTGTGTATCTCTCTTTTGCACTAAAAATGTGACGTGGTTGTTGGGCTAAATATTTCTGATACACTTTTTTGGGCTTTTTAGAATTTGCTTTCCCTTGACGCTCTGTATTGATCCGGTATACTCAAGCATGTGGCTGAGTCTTTCTTTTCCCATGTAGATCAGTGGAAATAAGTACATTCCACACAGGTAGCTCTTTACTTAGTCTTAACTTTAACATTTCAAGTGACATAGTCTAAACAAAGTTTGACATAGCATATGAAAACAATGTTATAAGTAATGATAAGATAAGGATGCAGATGATCGAGGAAAAGGAAATGTAAAAACTAGAATACTACTCTGTAGATCAATCTGAAACAAAGCATGACTTGTTTGCTATTTCCCTTTATTGTCCACTTGGACTGAAACATGGAAAATAGAGGGACACTCGGCTGGCTCAGTCAGTGGGGCATGTGACTCTTGATCTCGAGGTTGTGCGTTTGAGTCCCACATTGGACATAGTGATTCCTTTAAAAAATGAAAAATAGAAATTCAACATTTGTGGAAGTACCGAACTGGTAAGTAAAACATTCACTCATTCAGCATCTATTGATTGGACACCTAGTATCTTTCAAGTACATTACTTGGTCTTGGGCGTAGAGAAAAAAAAAAGATTCAGTTCTTCCCCTGGGTTGCTCATTCTCTAGTACAGAGCCAGCTCTATATATGCAGTAATAGCAGAGTGTGATAATAATGCAGTAACAGAAATAAAGACTACCACAGGAGCACCTAGTAAGAAAAACCGACTCATTGTGCATTGGAAGTGAAGATGATAGGGAAAGCTTTCTGGAGGAGGAGATGTTTGGTAGCTATTTTGATTCATGAGTTCTTGAGTAGCAGTTCTCAAAGTGGAAGAAGGTGGATGGAGTGATATACTTATATATATAAAGACGTGAATATGGGGCGGGGAATATAAACTCTACAATCAGGTTAGGTGTCTGGTAGGGGCTAAGCCAGGAAAGGCAAACAGGGACCAGAGGAAGGGGCTTGTGGTCCATATTCTGCAGTTTGGGCCATTCTGAGACTAATGGGTTTCTCCTGATGTATTTAAGCATGGCTGTCAACATGATCACTTCTTGGGGTTGGAGTTCTGACTCAGCAGTGTGGAGAGCAAACTCAGAGAGCTGATGTAGGAAACAGGAAGACCGCTTAGGGCAGAGTCAGCAACTACAGCCTATAAATATGGCCTGTTGTCTGTTTTTGGCCATGAGCTAAAAATGGTTTTTATATTTTTAAATGGTTGGGGAAAAAAGAACAAAAGAAAAATAATGTTTTGTGACACGTAAAAATTATATATGCATAACTAAAATTTTATTGGACACAACCACGATTGTCCCTTATGCATTATGTATTGAGACTATTATGGCAGAATTGAGGATGGACCTCCAAACCTTAAAATATTTATCATCTGGCCCTTTACAGAGAAAATTTACCAGCCCCTCAGGAGGCTGTGTAATTCAAGGAAGAAGTCAAGAGAGCTTGGACTAAAAGGGGTTCAAATATGTATTTATTTATTTAAAAAAATTTTTTTTTATTTTAGAGAGAGAGTGGAGGACAGGGGCAGAGGGAGAGAGAGAGAGAATCTCAAACAGCCTTCACACTCAGTGCGGAGCCCGACGCGGGGCTCAATTCCATGACCCTGGGATGACCTGAGTCGAAATAAAGAGTTGGCCACTCAACCAACTGAGCCACCCATGTGCCCCCAAATATGTACTTAAAGAAGGTAAATGAAAGGTAATTCTAGATTGGCTGAGGAACAGATGCTTGACAAGGACCTGGACTCGAATGTCAGGACCGGGGGTAGTAATGAAGCCCTAGGTGTGGCTTTGCCAGTAAAATGAAAGGAAAATAGCATCTTTAAAAGGCATTTAGGGTACGGGCGACTGTGTGGCTCAGTTGGTTAAGCGTCGGGCTTCAGCTCAGGTCTTGATCTCACATTTCATGGGTTCGAGCCCTGCACCAAGCTCTGTGCTGACAGCTCAGAGCCTGGAGCCTGCTTCATATTCTGTGTCTCCCCCCTCTCTGCCCCTTCCTTGCTTGTACTCTGTCTCTCTCTCTCTCTCTCTCTCTCTCTCTCTCTCAAATATAAAGATTAAAAAAAAAAGACATTTAGGGCAGCAAATGAGAGAGGGCAGAATTAAAGGTGACTCCAAAGTTTCTAGCCCGTGTTAACTGGGTGAACCATTAGCTCAACTAGGGAACTGAAAAGGAGTGACAGAGGAAAATAATACACTGTGTTTGGGGACTTGAGTGGAGGTTTGCAGTGCAGGTCCAGTGTGAGGAGAACGGTCAAGACCTGAGACTCTTCGCTGGATGCTACTCGCTGTAGCCAAGGAGATGGGCGAAAGCGTGAGAGGGCCATGCTTGTAGAGCAGGATAGAGGAGAGCCACCAGCCACAGCGACTGAAGGAGGCGTCAGGGCATAAGAAAACAAAACAGAGGGCGCCTGGTGGCTCGGTTGAGCGTCCAACTTCAGCTCAGGTCGTGATCTCATGGTTTGTGAGTCTAAGCCCCGCATGGGGCTTGATGCTGTCAGGGCAGAGCCTGCTTCAGATCCTCGGTCCCCCCCCCTTTCTCTTTCTCTCTCAAAAATAAATAAGGACATAATACAGAATGACACACAGGATGGAATAACAAAGCCACATGCTCTTCCTAGGGCAACCCCCTCCCCGGGCATCCAAGGGTTCAGGAAGTGGAGTTTTGGAATCTTCTCCTGGGGCATTCAGTATCTTGGCAACTCTTGAAAAGTGACTTAATTCTTTGAACCTGCTTGCTTACCTATAAAATGAGGTTACAAACTGATTTTTCAGTTTCCTTCTAGCCCCGACAGTCAATGATTCTAACAGTAATTTAAGACCCCCCCCCCATTATGAAGTGCCTTATTTCCTGACATTAGGCATTTAAATTGCCTGGAGTATTCTTTGTTTAAGACATTTTCTTAGTTTGAACTTAAGAGATTTCATCGAAGCGTGCTTCATACCTACCATTTATTTATATTCATCATAACTTAGGCTTTGCTGACCTCTCGCAAGGGTCAGGGAAACGTCCCCCTGTAACGTCCTCCCCATCTGTTTCGCGAGCCACTGCCAGTTGAAGGTTCTTGAGCTCTGCCTTGACTCTGTCACCTGCTCCTTCCATCGTGTGGTGCTGCTTCAGAGGGTCCAGAGCACTCGAGGGTAATGCTGGGGGCAGGGTCCCAGCCCTTCCAGTTTTATCCTCGCTCGCGTGCATGTAACACAGCCAAGTTGCGCTTTGGGGCTTTTCTCCCCTGTTGTTGTCCACACTTAGAAAACCCCGCTGCCCTTCTCTGGCCCTGTTATCATCTTACCTTCCTTTCCAGGTCCTGAGTTTTCCACTGCAGCCCTCCCGGGGTCCCCCGCCCCAGGGGAGCACGCTTCCCAAGTTTATGACTGTTCTTTCAAAGCCCAGTATTTATATATATACATATATATATATATAAAATCTATTGATGTACTAAATATAATTAATATAATAACATAATTTAGTACATTGATATACTAAGATATATCAGGGTAAAAATGTAAGATGGAGGTAAGATGGAAATAGCTTTGTTTTTCCTTTTTAACTTCATATGAACGTACATGTTTAAGTATAGCAGAGTCAAATGATAGACATTCTAGCAATTCAGACAGGTTTGATAGAGTATGGCTCTCACGTAAATATGCTCCCTTAAAAACCTCCCTCCCTCTCTCCCTCTTCAACACACACACACTTCCAAATTGGCAACCTCTATAATTTAGAGGTGGCCCCTCTGATGGCATTTGAAAGCAGTGCCTAATAATCATAATTGTTAAGCGCATACACGAAAACAAAAGCGAGGCCTCCTTCTTCCAGTTACGTCTTTATTACTAGTATTATTCAAATGACTTCTTCCTTTTCCATAACAAACTTTCAAGTACATCTTAAAATATCTGCTCATTTATTTGCTCATTCCACGTGGAGCATATCCCATTGCAAGACACTGTGCCAGGGATGTTAGGAGACAGAAATATAAAATAGCTTCAGATGCTGGCCCTCAGAAACTTACAGGCTGCTAGGGAAGAAGAGAAAATACACAGAGAGTTGGTGAGATAAATGAAAAGATCCAGAAGGGAGATTCCAGATAAAGTATTACAGGGACAGAGAGACAGACAGCCTCTTACTGAACTCAGTAGCAATGGGAAGCAGGAAAATGGGAACGAAGGGCATTCTGGGTAGGGACACACCTGTATATGAGCATGAGTTAAATACACACAACCTGTTTAAATACCTAAGAGTATCCGTCTCTGAGATGAAGACTATATCCATCCTAGGATCTGCTGGAACCATGCTACATGTGGTAGCTCTTTCAAAAAGAAGAACAGGGGTAGTGGCTACCAGTGAACCCCTTCTGTGTTCCAGGCTCTGAGCTCAGAGCTCTTCATTTGGTACCTCCCTCCTCCCCTCTCCCCCATAGCTCTGTAAGGTACAGGCTGTTTCACAGCTGAGGTAGCCAAGGTGCAGAGAAGTAAAATGATTTGTCTAAGGCCACACAGCTGACATGTTGTAGAAGCAGGTTTTCAACCCCAGCAGTTTGCCCAGCACACCTGTACCCTTCAAAGCTAAGGAGAAATGCCCTTCGGATTGTGGCACCCGGTTCATAGGCCAGGAAGCGGGTCTCGTGAACCACGTTTGGCATCCGGCTCAGTGGAGCGAATTGTCCGTAAATGTTGAATAACTTTGCCTCTCCTCTTTATTATTAGGGGAAAGTAAGAAGGAACTGTTCTGATTTTCGGGCGACAAATGGTCACAAACCACACTCCCAACGTCTCCTCATTTGCAGAGGGGAGTCCATAACATTGACGTGCAATCTTGGTGTTCCTTGGTGAACTTCAGTTTTTTGGGGTTTTTTTTTCCCCTCCTGAGTTTTATTGAAGAATTTTTAGCCTCCAGTTTCCATTTCAAAGTTAAGCTTATTTTTTTTCTTGTGCTCCTTTCATGAATAAATTAAGCAGAGAACGTGTCAAAAATACTTTTAAATGGATATATGTGCAACCAACATCTTCAAGTCTTGAAATAGATGGCCTTGGGACTGTTTTAAATTGCATCCTCTCTCCCTTCCCCCACCCGGTCCCCGAGAGAGCAGGCTGTCAGAGAGCCAGCAAGGCAAAGGCGTCTCATTTTGCTCTGGTGGACACCACGCTGCCCGGGCCCCCTCTCTCCACCTGTTTGACGGGCTAAGAAGCGGGGTCTCTGGGGCGGGAGAGGTCAGAGTCAGACGCCGCCAGAGAACGCGTCTCTGCGGGTTCTGCTTAACTTGCCCTGGCTCGCTCGTCTCAGCTCGCCGAGGCCCAAATGTGTGTGCGATGAACGTCGGCGGCGCCGGGGACGTCTCTTCTCCTCCCTCGCACTCAGGCCCCCAGCCTGGAGCCCGGTGGCGGCGGCGGCAGCCAGTCCGTCCTCTGGAGAAGCCCAGGGGAAACCGAAAAAGGGTTGCCCACAGCGCTCGCCTGCCTCACCGACAGTGAACTTCAAGTTCAGGGAAAGTAGGAGAGAAAAAAAGCAAAGCCACAGTACTGTTGTTTCAGTAGCCCTGAATAGGAATATTTTTCTAAAGGAGAGCTCTGACCTCCAATATTCATTTAAGATAAATTAAAAAAATACAACGACGTTTAATTTCTTTTTAAACACCTCTTCCTCATTGGAAGTGTTGCCTAGACCAATTAGTAGGCATCACTTACTTGTTACTTAATGTTTTCCTGATACCCACAAGCAGATTTTACAGTGATTCGTTGATATTAAATGTCGGAATCAAAGCTCATTTTTAGGATCCCGAGAGAGGAAGGGGTTTGAGGAGTATCCAGGTTCACTCAGTGCCCACCTCCCGGCCATGTCTCAGGGGGCCCGGGGCCCAGTGCAAGTTAACACATTTTTGTTAAGCTACTCCTGTGTCAGGTTGGCTTAGACAGTGCAGCTCCCTGAATTCAGGAGCTCAGAGCGGACACCGAATGGGTCAGAAAACGTTTGGAAGCAGCATGTAAAGCTGATGCCCAGCTGAGGGGAACCCCGTTCCCCCTTGGCTCTGTGTGACCTCTCCGCAGCAGGCCCCGGTCACCTCAGGGAGGCCAGGGAACCAGGCAGACTGTGAAGGGACTCCTTTAGGGAGGGCACCTGCGTCTGGTCACATAACCCTCTGACATCTGTATCATGTCCAACCCCCCAAGAAGCCTATTTCCGGCCAGGAGATTTACCCAAAGAATCCAGCCTATGTTGCGAGTGTAATTATTCTAAATATAACTTTACCGACAAAAGAAGGATATCAAATAAAGTAACGAGTCACTATTGGGATATATGCAAAGGGTCGGGGGGTGGTGTTCAAGACGAGGCCTTAGTGGGTTTTAGCAGGTTCGAGATTGGCTGATTTTCCAGCAGCTGGTCTGGAGTGTGGCCCACCAGCCCGGGCGTAGCTCGACTCCGACACCAGTGCTGGTTCTGTTTCTGAGGGGTCTTCTGTCACCTGGGGGAAAGTCTCCTGCCGTACTTTATTTCCTACAGACTTAACTGTCATTTTAGGAGGATAAATGTATGAAAATCACTGAGGTGTGAAATAAATTAGCGGTCACAAGGCATTACTCAGTCTAGAAAACTTTAGGGCGATTGAGGCAAGGTCAAATTGGCAAGTCCTTTTGTGGCAAGGCAGTGGTGGTGACAAATCAGGGACCCAGGGAGGACCGTATTGTTAAGTATGTGACTTCCCGTGTGCTCACTCCTCAGTGGCTCTCTTTGTCTTCGGAGGAGAACCACCTTGCCACTCGCGTTAGTAACTGTTTGTCAAACAAGAAATAATGGAAGCAGCCCCCGCAAACTTGGGGCCCTCTCAGCTCTGCCCTTCCCGCACCCGTGGCAGTTCTGGATTCCGAACCTGTCTCTGAAATAAGGCGTGTGTTCAGGATCCGTCACTATCGAATTAGTCCACGATGTTTGGGTGAGGAAAGATGATAACTATATTAGGGAATGATAAAATTCACGCACGGCGGAAACAGAGCCCATGTCAGAGGAGCCCCAATCCAGATCCTGTGCTCAGACCGATTTGCACAAAGGGCTGTCTGTTCACAGTGGAAGAAAGAATGACAGCATGAGACAACTCACGTACCTAATAAACTTTTGAGGCGCTGTTTCGTATGTTTGCTTTTCATTAAATTCGGGAACGGTTGCGACGTTGTTGTGATTCAGTCAACATTTATTCCTATCTGTTTTTCATATACAAAGGCTTAGGGATGCCAGAAAATAAACTGTTAACGGAGAATTAACTTGTTTGGCATGCTTTCATACTTATCTTCCAAATTAAAGAAAATGAAATGGGCAGAAACAGAGTGTAGATTACCTCCTTTTTGTCAAAAATGGTGGGAATTTGAAAATTAATAATAAAAAAGGGAACAGATGCAGTAACATGCCAGAGGGAGATTAATGTGGAGAGTAAAATCTGTGAGCAACAAAACTGAAGCAAACTGAATCAGTGGGAGGTGGTTGTACAATCAAAATCAGGATAAAAGAGAAATTACAAACAACCCTGCACTTGTCAAAGTAGTAGTAATGAAAGCCTGACTCTGCCAGCAGTGAGAACCTGTGTTAGCACTTTGGGGTAAGGATGAGAGCCGGGTGCCAGGTAGGAGGGCAGCGTTAGGTTCCTGGGCAACAGCCATCTTGTGTCGAACAGATGGCGCCGAAAGCTGGCAGGGGAGGGGCTCCTTAGCAGAACTAATCAGACAGTAACAGATAGGGCAGCTGGGAAGACTGACCACAGAGAGGGAGTCTGCGGGGTAGCCGAGTACCGTGGTGTCTGCAGTGGTGTGCCCACTGGTCTGAGCTAAGACCTTGCAACGTCTTTCCCATCCACGGAAGAACGGGAACTTTTGTTCGAGAAGAAAAATGGAGTGGAACGGTAGCACAGTTGGGGGCGGGGGTGGGTTCTCGGGGTAGACACCGGGAAGGCAAGAGACTGGTCCATCTCGAAATTTGGGCTGGGAGTTCGCTGTCCCAGCCTCCACACAACCTTGATTTTTGCCGTCTGCGCGGTCCCGCCGTCCTGATGTGTCCAGGGTGGCACGTGGCAAGGTCCCTTTATGTAGTTGATGCATCAGAGAGTTTCCGGGATCAAGGCTGTACTTAAAATCAGAAGAGACCCTGGTATGATTTCCACCACCCAGGTCTCTAACAAATGAAAACCCGAACCAACGCGTGACACGTGCGTTTGGGCTTAATAGTTTCTCATAACCTGATTGACACCGTGTTGATTCAGAGCCGCTCGCCCTTCTTTTCTTTCCCGTGTAACTGCTGGTTGAAAGTCAAAGTGTTAGGCATAATTCCGAGCCCCAAGCCTTAAAACAAAAAGTAAGATTAAGTCATTCTGAAAGAAATGGAGGTGAAAACGGTCTGTGAAATTTAATAACTTATGAAGGAATCATGTGTTTTAAAATATAGAGTTGGGACCTTCAGGCTAAAACTATTACTTTAACAAAGAAATCCAGATCTCCTACATCTGTTTTTGAACTAGTATATTTCTCTCTCCTCTCTCTCTCTCTCTCTCTCTCTCTCGCTCTCGCTCTCTCTCTTTTTCAGAAGCTTTGTAGCTTGGCTCAATTTATTCATTTTGGAGGGGGAGGGGGAAACATTACCAGGGTTTGAAATAGGTGGGTATAACATAGCCATATGCTATTTATGCAGCAGTTTCTGCAATAAATCTAATTTGGTGCTGTCAAAAAATTAGACTTATTTGATACAGCAGCACATTAGTAAATGATTGTGGCAGATTTAAAGTTGACATTTAGTCTCTCCTCACTCTTAACTGAATCTCGCAAATTTGCCTCTTCCCCCTTGATCGACTCTATGAAAACGTCTCAGTTCTTTGTCCTGCAGTCCTGCAAATATTTTCCCGTCCCAAAGAAGGTCTTGCCTTAAGGTAATTGAGGAACGGGGCGGAAGAAGGAATATCCTCCGTTGTGAAAAGACTTCGTGACTAGATGGGCAGAAAAATCAATACACCAGAGGAAAAATCATTGTGTTTTCATCATTGTCAGTTCTTAGAAAAGCAGAAGTGTTAGTCTCATTCAGAATGTAGATAAATTAAGGAAGGTCAAGTTCTCTATTACGGAGTTGAAATATTTTTACCTTCCGTCCTACGTCCATATGCTGTTTCAGGAAAACTCCTATCAGAGAATGCGGATGACATCAGCTCTTCGCCTTTACCTAGCAGGGCCCTTAGAAACGGCTCCACCGCTCCCTCGTTTGTGCGCCCTGGCAACACCGCCTCAGCGCCGCTTGGCTTTTTCCTGTAAAATTTGTGTTTCAGGTGTTGGTATCAAACTGTCTCCAACTTTCTCCTAGTTCTTCCATTTAAAAGATAAAATAAGCCTAGTACACGTTAGGCAGATAAATATTCACAGTACTCTCTGAATGCCTTCAACGAGTCCCTTTGAAAAAGTAATCGTGATCTTCTTTCCCCTTCCTTTTTCCTACATGTTTCTGGAGGGGAGAAGTGTGTGCACGCGTGCACACTCCCGCACCTGCGCGTGAGCAGAAGCGATGTGAGACTGAGTGGTTTTTCATTTGTTTACATTCTTATCATATACATTTTCCGAAACCAGCCTACGAGTGTGTTTCTGAGACGCAGTGTGCTGAGAATGAAGCGTTCCTTCACGGTGATTTAAGCAGCCCTATGAAACTGGCATTCTGCTAATACCTCTTTCTTGTGGGTAGCAAATCAGCCCACGGAAGTGATCAAATTACAGTGCTCTTGTCGGGTGATTCCGAAGCGGGCATCCAGGTAACTGAACCACTGTCAGGGCACAGATCACACTCAAGGAAAAAAAAAAAAAAATGCCCCGAAAAATAGCAAACAAACCTGCTGGGTAAATTAGGTACTGGTTCTGAAATTTTCTCCACACACAGAAATTGTTTAGGAATCATGTTTTGGGGGAGATGAAAGAAGGAAGCGCCTCGAAGAATCCATATTTTGTGTTCAACAATGCACATACTAAATGACATGATATATATTAGATCAGAGTGATGCATAGGGCATAGGGCATTTTGGAGATTCGTAAGAAAATTGAAATTCGAGCTCAAAAAGAATGTCTCAGCCCTCGGATTTGAAGCTGTGTCTGTCGGGTTTTGTTTTGGCTTTTATATTTAGCATCACAACAATTTTCCTTAACACATCTGAAGAATTGTTCTGTAAAAGTCTTTTTTGTAAATTATAAATATTTAATCAATCAAACCCTTAAGATTCATATTTTCAATTACATGTTTTTAGACTACTTTAATTAATAAAACCTGCTTGCAATTTTACGTCAGTGGCAAAAGCCTTAATTTTTATCTTTTCTAAAAGGAATTCAGAAAATTTTCCTGACTTGATTAGTGGTACTTAATAAAAGCCTGTACAATAGGATTAAATCTTGGGATAATTCTTTCAAATGTAAAAGCAGCTTATGAACAAAGTACCATCCAGGTTTACAGTTAGCTTCACATTTGTAACAGCGCTTTGGTTAAAATTTGTCTCATCTGTTTCCTCCTAAAAAATGTGATCTCCTTTTTTCTTAAAAGAAAATTGAATCGAGTCATTGGTTTGCCTTTTTCCTAAAGAATACAGTTGCCTAAAATACTGGTAAGCAATTCAACATACAGTGATTTCATGTCCGATTTCTGAAAGGAGGGCAAATACTCACTAGCTGTGGATGGGTGACACAGAATAAATTCAGTTGAGAGTATAATTTTCACCTAATTTTGATGAGTTAAATTTTTTTCACAGAACTGGCCTTTCGGTACAACTTACGTTTCTTTAGATTTCTTTAGATAGATGATGTGTTTGTTGGGCAACATGTATCTGAATATTATTGAAGCCGAATTGTTTCTTTTTTAAATGATGGAATTTAAAATACACTTGATTTGTATATTATGAGTTCAGTTTCTCAAAGCAGTAATGGAGCTGTGTGTTAATATATAGCTTATAATTGAAATGGTACATATTTGTACATTGTAGGCATTTCAGTGTAAAATTTCTTAATTGGAATACTCTTTCCCTTGGCTAATTCATTAGTGAAAATATTTATTCCTCAAGTTAATGCTGTACAGTACGAAGCAATTTTTACATAGTGTAAACTTGTTTATGATATTTTGATTTCACTTTAAAACTTTTATTTTGCTTCTTATACATATATCATACTTGATATAATAAGTGCAGATACACATGAAGGAAATACACATCAGCTGTCTGGTTTTACAAATGATCGTTAAAATACCATGTCTTACTACTTTGACTCCAAATTATTGTCTTCCCGAACCCAAAAGTAATTTTCACAAGTGCATCACACAACAGAACTTCATCTTCGGCTGGTTAGCAGGAGAGGATTTAAATCCATGCCGACAGTTCATTTGACAATGACCTTGAGGGGCTTTGCTTCTTGAAGAAGAAAGCAGAAGCTTGCGGTAAACAAAGTTCACTTCTGACAGATGGATTGAATGACAGAAAGGTTGCGAGTGCCAGAATAGCCCTGGCAGAGGAGGAAATGTTCAGTGGAATCCAACAGGAGAGGAGGTGTGAACAGGTGCAGGGCTGCTGACGGAAGGGGAACCAGATGGAGGGAGCCAGAGCCAGTTTATTTAAAGGAAAAGGCAGAAAACATTGAAAGGCTGTGCGATCAGTGGCTAAAAGTGTTCATAGAGGAAGGTAAAAATTCACAAAGCAAAACTGCACAGTGGGGTAGCTAACACTTAGCATAATGGTAGTAATTTGTGAGTTTAGTTTGGAAGTTGCAATTGAAATACATTCATCTTGGCTCTTGACACCATCAAGTATAGATATTTGAAAGTTGTTTATTTTTTTTAAGTTTCTAAGCTTTTTAAAATCCATCCATTAATTTAATTTTTTTTCCAGCCAGAAGCTCCGTTGTGATAATACTAAAATTGTGTCGTCAGCTAGGAAAAGAAAAAAAAATTTTTCCAAGTGAAGGTTAACGTTCCATTCAAATGTATCTTGTGATGCCTCAGTTTTGTTCACATATGGGAAGCAAATGCACTCACTGTGGGGTGACATCTGTAATATCTAAGAAATTCGCAATGTTGGAATGGTTGCTGTTGGTTGCTTTTGTTGTTCGGAGTCTCTGTTCATTTTGCGAAGTCCAGTTTGATTGTTGCAGTAGGATTAATGCTCTCTAAAATCCATATTTGCCTGCCTGATCTGCAGGTTAATTTCTGCTGCTGAGGCTGCCCTGGTTTTCACTGACTTTCCATGACCTGCCTTCAGGCAGGCAATCTCCAGAGTCACTTGCACTAGGGACAGAATATAGCAGAGCAAGGAAGGAGGGCTTTTGTATTTTCTTGGACCTATTAAAATTAAACTTTCTGCAAACCAAAGACATCCTTGCTAATCACCTGCCTGGTCGCATCACGCATGCCGTTTTTGTGGGCCCTTGCCTACCATTGTTGTCCTTGAAAAGTTTCCTGTGTTACATTCCTGATAAGGCGATGCCAACAGGAGGAGCTGAAGCCGTCCCCAAGAGAAATGATGAAAATGCACAATTACTTTGAGATTTTAAAGATCTGGTAACTGATCCACAAGAGTTTCTGCACACTTCTCACAAAGATGAAATACTCAGAGTATGTTCAGCGAGCACTGTATTCACATTCCCCATCTCAGAGCAGCCTGGAGCAAACAGATTACGTTGGATTAGGGTGGGTGTTTCAGAACATTCTGATTTTAGAGATCACATCCAGGGTCCATAGCATGCTTGTGTCAGTGAAAAGTAAGAACTGAAATTTGACTAGCAATTAATACAAGATGTTTATTTATGCCTGTGTTGTTTATGGAGATCCGTGCTCTTGGTCATTTTTTTTTTTTTAAGACTGGATGAGGCTATACGCAACTGTATATTTGAAGGAAAACCCGTAAATGATTTCTTCTCACAAAAGGAAGTTGATCATCTGTATTTAAAATCAGCTCCAAAACATGCCTCTTTCCCCGCCCACCCTCCCCACTCCGGGCTTGTTAAGAAGTTTTCATCGAATAGATGTTCTTTATTATTCTAAAATTTTACATAAAATTGATTGGAGCATACTTGCTTTAATTATAATGTATTGATTTTGACATCTCTTATATCATAGTTCCTGAATGCCTTTATACAGTGCTTTTTATAACAATATAGAGCCTTTTTATGATAATATAAAAAACTAGCACTGTGCTGCTGTGTAACATAATACCATGAAACTCACCTGAATAATGGGATACAAATTGAAAGGTGGTGAAAAGAAAATTCAGCAATTAGTCATCATGTGATACATCACAAATTAAATTGCAAAGCTCTTTATAGGTAGAACTGATAGCTTTCCAGAAATATGTAAATTTAGTTGTACTTAGCATAAAGTCTTATGTCATAGGGGTCTTGAAATTTTTTGAATGATGGGATAATGGTTTGACTGCTATTAAATAGGCATTCATTCAACAGTAGCCAAATAGCTGCTGTAAATTGTTTTTTAATTGTTTTAATGTTTATTTTTGAGAGAGAGAGAGAGTGAGAGAGAGTACGAGCAGGGGAGGGGCAGAGAGAGAGGGAGACGCAGAATCCGAAGCAGCTCCAGGCTCTGAGCTGTCAGCACAGAGCCCGACGCGGGGCTCGAACTCATGAGCCATGAGATCATGACCTGAGCCGAAGTTGGATGCTTAACCGACTGAGCCACCCAAGCGCCCCTTTGCTGTAGATTTTTTAAATGAAGACGGCGTGATCCTTCTTTATAGGTATCTAGCAACGTAGTGGACAGGGTGTACATAACCGTGTGTGTGTGTGTGTGTGAAATCTAGAAAACAGTATTTCGATTTAGAAACCTTCCTTAACTTACATTGTGAATGGATGAATTAGTGAAACTACCCATGTAGTCCAACTCTCATTCTCATATGGGAGAACTGAGGTGCACGGAAGATCAGTGACTTGCCCGAGGTCAACAGTTCTCGTGGAAGCCAAACGTGGGATCTCCGTCTCCTTGCTCTCAGTCTAGTGCTCTTGCTGGTAGTCCACGGTAGGTGCCCCTGGGATTCAGTGGTAACCTATTAAAATCTTTCTGTAGAAGTCTTGCACAACCTGTTGCTGAAAGGAAAAATAAGTTTCTTTTTGGACTTCACACGGTTGCTCATTCTTGAAACAAATAAAAGAGCCGTACCTTGCAAACACCAATTAACACTTTTGGAACATTACACGCATTAACTCCCTTGATCTCCACAAGAGCCTTTCAGGCAGATTTTGCCATGAGCCCCATTTTACAGATGAGAAAACTGAAGTGTACAGAGGTAACTACCTTGACCAAGGTCAAAGGGCTGACAATTAGGTGGAGTAGTGGTTCAGGCCTCACCAACTAGGCTCCAGGATAGATTTATGCATTATTCTTATTATATTGCCTCTGATGGTAGGTGTCGTGAGAAAATCGATCCTATGACTGATTCCTCTCAGAGAGTTGAAATAAATAGGGTTCTTGACATCTTTGAAATACTAACGCACATTGTGACTCTTCAAAAGGAATTTCTATTTTCAGCATGACTTACGGAAACTCTTATATTAAATCCCTGCATATGTCCCAGGAATCAGGTTTTTAGGAATACGCTTTGTGGGGGGCGCCTGCGTGGCTGGGTGGGGGTTCAGCATCGGATTCTTGATTTTGGTTCAGGTCATGATCTCATGGTTCATGGGATCAAGCCCTGAATCAGGCTCTGTGCTGACAGTGCAGAACCAGCTTGAGATTCTCTTTCTGCTCTCTCTCTGACCCTCCCCCACTCATGCGCATATGCGTGCACTCTCTCTCTCTGTCTCTCTCTCTCCCAAAATGAATAAATGTTAAAAAGAAGAAATACACGTTGGGAAAAAGTAATCCAAATTAATTTGTGGTGAGGTAACAGAATTATCACATGGGAAATGTTTTTCTCGGTACCTCTGGAACCTCTCTCCATGGCCCTGCCCCCTACTTCCTGTTCATGCAGAGAGCAGGTGGGTAGGTACCTTTCAGTTTGGGTTGAGTCTGTCCTCCAAAGCGAGGCGAGCGTAGGGGACGGTCTCTGACCATTACTTGGGCAGTTAGCTGTGCCAGAGTCCCAGTACAATGACCCCTTCCGTCGCTACCCTTCCAACTTGGCCTTTGTATGGTAATAGTTCTTGAACATAAATGTGACAGTCAACTAGATGCCAGTCAGTTGATGAGATCTAGGAACTTCTCCGAGCTTGACTCTTAGAATCAGATTTCATAGAATAAAATGTTACAGACGCTTTGGGATATAAATCCTTTCAGAAAAACTTCTGCCGAGGATTATTGGCACAAAGTCAGAGTGCGGGCCCCTAAGCCAGACCCCGCAAGTGGATTTACTCTCCTTCAACTCTTGCTGTACTAATATTCCTCCACTCTAAGTGTGTCTTCTCCTGTATTCTGAAGAAATGGAGCAACTCATGGATAGTAAGCTCTAGAAGTCGAGAAGTTTAGCACTCCTAATGTGTTAATTTTTCTGTAAATACACTTGGAGGTGCCTATAATTTATAATTACTTCCAGCAGCTCCTATTGGTAAGATTTTCGGTAAATAATGATGTTGCAATGATAATGATGTCTGGGACTGGGCTTTCTATGTGTGGTCCTGGCTCTCCCACCCACGCCCCCCGCTTCCCTTTTCTGGGTTCTTGAATTCTGTTTCTTCCAACAAATAAACTCCAGCAATTTTTGTAGAGGGTTGAAACCATTCATTGGCTTCTCTGAATTCCACCAAGTGTAGATTATGTTTTGCAGTCAGTGAAAACGACAAAGGCCACAGATTAGCTCAGCAGGCTGACAGACGAATATGGCTATGCAGTCCTCTTCATCAGCTTTGAAAGTGCTACTTTTCACTAGAAGCAAGTAATGAATGATACAAGGTTGATTACTGGAGATTCAGGGAAGAAACCTGTGGGGGGAAACCTCTTAGAGAATCTGTTATTTCCCATTTAACAATTATAGAAATACTATTAAACGATAAAGATTTTCCAACCGTATGCACATAAACTTATTAGGAGTCCTAATGCATGTTCATAACTGGATATTTTTCATAATTTGCCAGCTTGGCTGTATGGAATAATTTTTTAATATGCTTTATAATTTAATTTTAATTATGAATATGTATTTTGGGAGGTTCTTCAAACCAGATTTGATTTTTTTCAAGGATTTTATTGCTTACATTCGTGTAATATGGTAACTGCTTCAGCTATTCTTAGTTTTCTCTCATAATTCCCCTTCATTTCTCCCTTCAAGCAGTGGTGACTGGCCAACTTAAATGAGAAATTTGGTTTAAAAAACGTTATTTTAATAGTTTTTGCTCTTTAGAAAAATTATGTGATTTGATATCTTCACGAGGCATTTAAAGTTAGTAGGTTTGGGCCACATGGTTATTTTGATTTGTGGCACGTCAGGATTAAAAATGATTCTGTGCTCTGGGGAAGTAGACAAAGGAGTTATGCTCAAACCCACACTGCCCAATGGAAATATAAGGAGAGCCACCAAATGCAAACCACGTACTTAATTAAAAATTTCCAAATAGCCCTATTTTATTTATTTTTTATTTTATTTTGAGTTTATGCATTTATTTTGAAAGTGAGAGAGAGAGCACAAGGGAGGAGCAGAGAGAAAGAGAGAGAGAGAGAAAGAATGAATCCCAAGCAGGCTCTACACTGTGACAGTACAAAGTTTCATGCAGGCTCGAACTCATGAACCATGAGATCATGACCTGAGCCAAAATCAGGAGTCAGTCGCTTACTCAACTGAGCCACCCAGGCCCCCCTAAATAGCTGTATTTTAAAAGGTAAAAAGAAATGGGAGAAATTAATTCTAATAGTTTATTTAACCCAATATAGCAAATAGTATCCTTTCAACATGTAATCAATAAAAATTAATTGGATTTTTCTGCTTTCTTTCCCCCTCATTCTCAACAGTCCGGTGCATATTATTTACACATACAGAGCATCTCACTTCAGTGTAGCCACGTGTCCGGTGCACGGCAGCCACATGTGGCCAGTGGCTGCTATATGAACCGTTGCGACCCTAGGCTCTTGTTTGCAGTTTCCCCAACTTCCCCACAACACTCAGTATGGATGCAGTTGGGTTTCCCATGAACATAAGCCCTGAATTCTCTTTCTACAATAATTGGAATCATTCTATAAAAACAAGAAAATCATGTCCGCTTCCTCTATAATTTTGGAGCCAGTAGCCAGGCCTGTGTTTGATTAGTCTTTTTCTGAAGAGCTGCCGCTTCGAGCAGGAGGGGGAGGAGGAGAGGGGAAGCTGCCATTTACTGGTCATTTTCTGAAAAGCAGCTGAGCTCTTAGCTGTACGCCCAACACACGGGAGTGAGTTCTTCATATCTTACCGTCCATCTCTGTCTTTACACCCTAGAGCTGTTGAAAAAACAAATTGACGATTAAATAACTTGACGCCAGGCCATTAGTTGAATTTAGACATTTTCCGAAGGGTGGTCTGGGCCACATGTTACTGGTTGCTTTATATAGTTTGTCTCAGTAACCTGATAACATCGTTTCATTAAATGAGAAAAGACCTTACGGGGTGTCCCACCTAATGGCACATAGCTACTGCCAGGTAGGGCCAGGGCCCAAATCTCGTCTGTGTGTTTTCAAAGTTCACACTCACATCCGTTCTCCAATACCACTCCCATATTGCTTTTATCAGTAAATCGAGGAAATTTTTTATTGTTTTTATTGTTTCTTCGAGCTAGTCTTTGAGATAATTGTATTGATTGTTAGACTTCATTTTTTAAATTTGTTTTATTTTGTATTTTTTGAAAGAGAGAGAGAGAGAGAGAGAGAGGGAGAATCTTAAGTAGGCTCCTCGCTTAGCATGGAGCCCAATGCGGGGCTTGATCTCACAACCCTGAAATCATGACCTGAGCCAAAATCAAGAGTTGGACATTTAGCCGAGTTGCCCAGGTGCCTCTAAATGTTACCCTTTGAACAGCCATCTTCTAGGAAATAGTAATGAGAGTACTAATGGTACTGATTCGTATTTTTGAACACAGGATATGTCAGTGCTGTACTGCATATGTTTTACATGTAACATCCTGGTATTCCTAAGGAAGCGGTACTGTCATTAACCCTATTTCACATTTGCGAAAACTGAGTCACGGGCTAAGTGACTTGCTTAGGGTGCACAGCCAGGAAGTGGACAGGTTGGGAGTCCCCTGCCAAGGCTGGCTGACACCAGCGTCTGAGCTCTTAACCTCTGGCACCTTGCGTGCAGATGAGTGACCTGGCCCTGCTGGTGGTGGGCTGATATGCCAAGGCCTCAAGGCCAAGGCCAAGTTCTTAGAGGCCCTTTAGGATGTTAGTTGCTCCTATTCCTTTTCTCAGGGCACGGATTTCCGTTTTGGGTAAGCTCAGAACAGGCGACCGTGTAGAAACGAGTTTGCGTATAAATTTAGAATAAAGGTGGAAGCTGGTCTTCAGGGACAGAAAGGGCCGCTCTAGAGCCATAGCGATGGGGAGCGTGATGGCCGCGGAAGTGGAAAGCCCGACACACACTTACGTTACTGCAGAGAAGAAACCTTTCAGAAGGCAGGTAGGAATAGTTAGAAGCACGTGTTCCAACCCAAACTGAATCCTGCTGAATCACAAAATGACTAAAAGGGAACATGTTTTGATGATGAAAATGACCGAAGTGCTGTGGCAGGAACACGCGTCTCTTATTTGGAAGAGAGGATAACATGGGTGGGAATTGGAGCACGGGGGCTTCGGGCAGGTTTGTCTTCTGTAACTGTGATTGTGCTTTTCGGCTCCGGAATCCCGTAGAAAACGGGAACATTTCCACAGATCTCAATCAAGTTTTAAAAGTGAACTAACTCCAGTTCTGTTATCCAGCCAACGTCAGTCAGTAGTACACAGTCCTCATTTCTAGGTACAGACGTATTGGGTGTTTGACTAAAAGCACACCACTTCAATGACACTGAAAACTCTGTGAGTCTTTATTACAGCGTGTCCCCCACTTACTCAGACTCAGACTTCCGGTAAATTCAGCCATTTGACACACAGCTATAAACCGAAATCTAAATTAAAAAGTACTTTTAAGAAGCAAAACCAAACAAAATGGAAATCATGGCCGCAAATCATAGCAAAATAACCAATGAAAAAAAGAATTATAAGAAGCAGATCAGTATACTTCCATTACAAAGCGCCTTCTGTTTGTAGTCACCGTGGTAGCCACCGCAGGTACAACAGTGAGTGGTGATCCCAAAGCGCTTCCTGGCAGAGACAATAGGAGCAGCACGCGGGCCTTCTTCATTTGAAATTATGACCTTGATTATCAAGTGGAGTTGGTTATATTTGCTCTGATTTTCCTAAGGAAAAAGAGTCATGATAAATATATATTTTTTAGACATATTTCTACTGGAACTAGTCAGATTTCTATGGGTCTGATACCTGAAAAATTCTCTCGAGTGGGGACACCTCATCTCTCCACATTACAGGTAAATGAAGCATTATGTGGTGCTTGAGAAAGAAGAGTCTATAAAATGAATTTAAAAATTGTAATTCTTGCTATGATAGCATATTTCTTAGTAAATTTAGTAGCTGCAAGGTGACCAACACATTCCTCATTTACTAATGGATCTGATAAATAAATTTCAAAATCATTTTAATAATAAAATAGAAGCTGTTTTCAGTCAGTTGTACGCAACTTGACAATGGTGTAATCCATTGACGGGTTACAGAAATGCCATTGTGATATATATTGATCCTATCGATGTCTGATTTTGAAGTTATTCTTCAGAAGAATGAATTACTGGGACTGTGTAGATAAACTGACATTTTTCAGAGAGGATAGCCAAAAATGGACCAAAGTGATTTGTTTATATAGAAAGGTTAGAGACGGAAACTATGACTATTTTGAGAATCTGAAGATGCAAAGGCAAAATCATGATCTAATTTATTTTGTGCGATAGCATATTCTTATTCTTTGGTCTGGTGAACTGGGCCCATGATGTTGTAAAATAGGATATATTCACAACCACTTATGCATCAGAGACCTCTGAGCTCTTGAAAAATGTGAAGGGTGAAAATTACTGAAGGGTACATTTGATGGCTGTTCAGTCTAAGCATCTACCTATGGTATCTACCATGTCTATGAAACAATTTCAGAAATTGCTCTTGCTATTGCTGTAGTAATAAGTGCTCTCCCTGCTTCTAATGTTGTCCCTTCCCCATCTGTTCCCCCACACTGCAGCCAGAGTGATCTTTCTGAAGCATGAGTGTGATCACAACACTCCCCTGCTTAAAACCCTACGTTGGCTCCCTATTTCCCTCAGGATGAAGTCCTTAAAAATAGCTTCATGTTCTGGCTCCTGCCTACAGCTTCAGGCTCATCATTCTCCAATCTCCTTCTACCAGCCGCTCACTTCCACCCTGCAACGTGTGTATCCCACCCTTCAGTCCTGCCAAGGCTGTGTGAAACTTTCCAGAGGCACCTGATTGTCTCTCCTCCCCGAATCTTTGCACACGTTGTCCACTTCGCTTGTAATGATATTCTCCTCATTCTTTGTATGGCTAATTACAACTCACTTTAAGCCTCTGATTTTTTAAGTTTCCCCAAATCCTCCCTGACGGTACCTTGCCCCTCTCCAACTCCTGTCCCTTCTGCCTGTATGATAGCAGGTAGTTAGCCCTATTTTAATATTTACCCTACAACTTTAGTTGTTCTTTCTTGTCTGTTTTCATCACTGGACCGTGAGTTCTTGAAGGCATGGTCATGGTCTGTGTCTCATACACGCTGATGCATCCTCACACTTTGGTGCTTGGCACAGAGTAGGCGTTTAAGTATTTGTTGAATGGATGTGCAATACAAATCTGATGAAACCGCTCATGTGAGGCAATGCCATGGAATGGAAGTACACTGAACTTGAATCGAGAAGATGGGTGTTGGTTCTGGGTCTGCGCACCGTTGAAAAAACCTCTTAATTCTGTAAGCTTGAGATGCCTCTTGTATCAAGCAGGAATATCTGTTCCATCTCCCGGCCATACAGAATTGTTATGAAGAGTAGAGAGGTCAATGCATTTGAATGTTCTTTGCAAAACAGAAAGCATCGAAGTGGGGAGGACGTTCAGTTGGTAAGACTCTATGGTTTTGTCTTCAGTAAATGTGTGCCGCACACAAGATGTAATAGAAGCAGGCAGTAGCTAGTCAAGCACAGCCCCCTTTGCCTTGACAGTTAAGAGTTTTCAAATCATTTTGGAGCTACTGTAAGAGAACACTTTTGGAGAGCAAGTTATTTTTAGGGATGTTTTTGTTAATTATTTCCTTTCTTTTGTGTTTATTCCTTTGAAAGAAGTTGATCTCCTTTCTGTTTCTGCTTCCTTTCCTAGAAATGACTCATGCTCTAATCAGATAATTCATCTTTCAACATTGTACTTAAAATTCTGACATACTTTGCAGTGAATAAAATAGAAATAATTTACTCGAGGAAATATGTATGATGCCTTTAGGGTTTTTTCACATACTTGAGGAAGTAAGGGTTCCTGAAGCTACTCCTCTTGGATTTTTTTAGCCCTGTTTATTACATCCCAGCATTTCTACATTTGCTCCACTACAAGAACATAGCCCCTGTTAGTGGTAAACAAGGCTAGGATTTTTTGTTCTTGTCAAATGTGAAAGACATCGTGTTGTCTACTAATTGGACTATTGTTTTTCCTTTGTTACTATTGTCAAGAACAATAAAACTAAATCAATTTGTTGGCCAAAATAGGGTTATCTTATCCTATTCTCTTCCAGTCAGTAGAGAGGAGGACCCTTAAACCTGTATGGATACTTACTGATACTTAGTACTTTCCATCTCTTAACAGTTGTTCGTTCATTTGTTCATCCATCCCTCCATCCATCCATCCAATATTTGTTGACCACACAACTATCTTCCAGGCACCATTCCAAGCTCTTGGGATAAATTAGTGAGCAAAACTAAGGTCTCTATTTTTTCGGTACTTATGTTCCAAATAAGATGTGTGTGTCTTATCTTCTCTAGGACTCTGTGACCGGCTTTAGGCCAGAGACATATCTGTGTGCCTTTCAGTGTTTTGGTAAAAATCAATGTATTTCTTTAAGGAAGATACAACTAATAGGGAGTGTCATTGTAGGAGGAAGTGATCCAATAACATATGGGACAAATTGAAAAGGAGAAGGAGAGCTATCTTGGAATTTGGCTGTCATGATGGATAATATAGGTATTAAAAGAAACACACCTATGGATAATTGAAATAAGACTCCTGTTACCCTTCTAACCTTCTCTCATTTCTCTACACTCCTGGATAAACTAAGGGATTGAAGGATAGGGATTCATACTGTGGACTTGAGAGTGAGGCAGGCCTGGATTTCCTGGCTATGCCCCTTAATAACTGGAAGATTTTGAACAAGTGGGATAACTTTTCTAGGCCTCAGTTTCCTCACTTGTTAAGTAAGAATAATAAGAGAAGCTACCTCAGAGGGTTGGTGTGAAGATCAAATAAAAGGATAAATGTAAAGAGCTTAGCTTACGGTGAACAATAATAAATAAATCGCTTACTGAAATTATTAATCCTTTAAAGTAGGATGTTTTTTTTTCTGCCCTATTTGAATGAAGACCCCCAAGATTAAAAGAATTAAGTTACTTGTCCATGGCCACGTAAGTAATAAGACAGTGAATGCCATGCTTTGACACTGCAGCTGTGTGAGTTTTCTACTGTACTCTCTGGACTCTCCAGATGTAACTTTCCCAGAACACAAAGAAAATCAACCGAAAATGGTGTGTGTGCATTTGTAAAACAAACAAACAAAAAATGAAGCAATAAAACTATAAGCAAATATTTAATCCTAGTTAATAGTTGATTTGCTTTCTGTAATAGATTAGCAATTTTGAAAGTACTTTCTGTGTATACTGTGTAAGTTTGAACAAACGTTGAAGATAAATATGTTGAAGATAATGGGAGCCAAGTTTCTCACTGTTGAGGAAGAAAGTTAGTGATGGAAGGAGGGAGGACTGGGTTCTATCTATGTTGTTGGATTGGGAATTGAGAACATAAGTGTGAATGTATATGTGTTATTAATATGAACATACATAGAAAAATATTCGTGCATTTATACATTTATTCTTATCCTGGTTCTGTCTACTAAGGTGACTTAGAAGCAAACTTCTCAGTAGAAATGTGTACCACCTGGTGACGGATCTTGGTTTCTAAATACATTCTCCACTAAAAGGCAGAAGAATTCCTTGGACAAATGCCAATCGCAAGACTGATACAAGGATAGTACCAGATGAGCCTGCAACGACTTATGGGGGTTGGAAAGCCAAGATGTTCATAAGAGTAATAGAGAGATAATGGGGCGCCTCGGTGGCTCAGTTGTATAAGTGTCCGACTTCAGCTCAGCTCATGATCTTGCAGTTTGTGGGTTCCAGTCCCACGTCAGGCTCTGTGCTGACAGCTCAGAGCCTGGAGCCTGCTTTGGATTCTGCGTCTCCCTCTCTCTCTGCCCCTCTCCTGCTCACACTCTGTCTCTCTATATCTCTCAAAAGTGAATAAACATTAAAAATTTTTTTAAAGAATAGTAGATAAAATATAGGAAACAGCTTGAAGGGGTTCCCACTGGCCAAATCTAGGATGAGTTGATAAATAAATGGTGGTCATAATAGATTACAACCTACGGAATAATGTAAGAATCCAGGATTCCATGCTGATATCAATAAATTAATAAAAGAGAGAGAAAGGAAGGCGCTTTCTTACAGCACGATGTTAACTAATAAGTAAAAAAGAGTAGAGGAGTCACTGTGGGATATAAAACTAATAGGTGAGAATTTAATGAGAAATAGGGTATTCACATGGTCTTAGTATCTCCCAACAAATCACCGATTAATTACAAAGAGGGAAAGAGTAACATTACAGCAGAGAAGCCTGGGAGAGACCACCTAACCAGTGATGAGCCAGGGCTGGCCATGCCAGCTTATGAAAGCCAACAGTGTGCATTTCTTCCCAACTCTCTGCTCAGTGATGTCACTCCACTAGCTTGAAATAGGCCACAGAAGTATTTACGCTGAAAACTGTTAAACACTACAAATAGGCAACCCCTCCCCCCCAACTGAAGACCAGTTATTAAACATTTTAGAGCACACCAACGACATTAACCAAGTGATCAAAGATAATATTGCCAATCCTGGGACAAATGGACATCATGCGTCTTAACTCCCAAAAACACCCACACCTTCCTGCTGTGCTTTTCTATATAATTCCATCAGGAACGGCTCTTGGCCAGTAAGCATGTTGTAAAGGGTCTCATAAGTTGCGTCACACCAACATTCTGCTGTCACAAAGTTCTCTACACTGTACTTTACGAGGGAAACACCTTTTAACCAAAAGCGTTGTATATTTAACACTAGAATTTCAGTTGTCAGTGAAAAGGAGACTAGAAACATGGCAGGTGGGATTAGAGCCTCAAATCACTGCCACTATAGGTCCTGTTCTCAGGTTGTATTTGAAGCTTTCATCATTCCTGTCCCAGACTCATCGATGAGCTTTAGGGTCACCAGAAACTTTAGTCCCTCAATGTAGTTATAAAATTAATAAATCTTTCTTTAATGTTTATATATTTTTGAGACAGAGACAGAACATAAGTGCGGAGGGGCAGAGAGAAAGAGGGAGACAGAATCTGAAGCAGACTCCAGGCTCTGAGCTGTCAGCACAGAGCCTGACGTGGGGCTTGAACCCATAAACTGTAAGATAATGACCTGAGCTGAAGTTGGACGCTCTGAGTGAGCCACCCAGGCGCCCCTAATATTTTAACTGTCATTTAAAAAATTCTAATACGTAATTTTGCTTGGTGACATGCCTATTTTTCAAATAGTGGGGTTTAAATTAATAATTATA
Organism: Cryptoprocta ferox; assembly: GCA_028646485.1. Taxonomy (NCBI): domain Eukaryota; kingdom Metazoa; phylum Chordata; class Mammalia; order Carnivora; family Eupleridae; genus Cryptoprocta; species Cryptoprocta ferox. The sequence continues at coordinate 2,864,475 of CM053562.1, forward strand.
GAGAAAATTTGAGGATCAGAAACGTAAAGTTAATTCTTCAATCCATTTCCCAATGGGATGGTAAATACCATCATAGGCATTTCATCACAGGCATAATCAACCAGAACTGTAATTGGAAAAAAGGAGTGACAAAGCCTTTATGTGTACTTAGTCCACATTTGAGGTCTATCCACTGCTTGTTTACTTCCTTTAACTCTTAACTGTCACCAAGAAAACACTGACGTGCCCACCAGTGTGCCTGTGTGGCCACTGGTGATTGTGAATAACTCGGAGAAGGTCGGTGTTCCTGTTCTAGCTCATGTACTCCTTTTTTTAAAATTTACTTATTTATTTTGAGAGAGAGACACAGAGGGGGGAGAGAGAGAGAGAGAGCATGAGCAGGGGAGGGTCAGAGAGAGAGGGAGAGAGAGAATCCCAAGCAGGCTCTGCACTGTCAGCATGGAGCCAGATGCAGGGCTCAAACTCGCAAACCATGAGATCATGACCTGAGCCGAAGCCAAGAGTCAGAGGCTTAGCTGACTGAGTCACCCAGGTGCTCTATTTGCTCCTTTTTTTTTTTTTTTTTAACATTTATTTATTTTTGAGAGAAAGAGATGGAGTGCGAGTGGGGGAGGGGCAGAGAGAGAGGGAGACAGAAATTCTGAAGCAGCTCCAGGCTCTGAGCTGTCAGCACAGAGCCCGACGCGGGGCTCGAACCCACAAACCGTGAGATCATGACCTGAGCCGAAGTCGGACGCTTAACTGACTGAGCCACCCAGGCGCCCCTATTTGCTCCTTTTTAAAATCAGCTCTATTGAGCTGATTTAAATATACTAACAATCACCAGTTTTAGGTGTGTAACGAAATATATTTTGACAAATGTACACAGATGTGAGACCATCGTAAGCATGATAGAGAACATTTCTATCAACCTCAAATTTCCCTCCTGTCCCTTTGTTCCCTCACACCCCTCCCTGATCCTTAGGTCCTGGCAGCACTGACGTGTCACTGTAGTGTTTACCTTCCTAAAATGTCATGTACGTGAAATCACACAATATGGTTTTGGTGTCTGGCTCCGTCAACTAAGCATACTGCTCTTGACGCTCACCCATGTGTTACACCTACAGTAGCCTGTTCCTTCTTATTACTCCTATTCTGCCTTCCCCATTGTAAGGCCGCTCCACAATTTGTTTATCCATTTAGAGTTAATGAGCATTTAGGTTGTTTCCAGTTTTTAGGTATTACGGATAAATCAGTCACATTTTTAAAAAATGTGTATTTATTTTGAGAGAAAGAAAGAGAGCATGGGTGGAGAAAGGGCAGAGAGGGAGGGAGGGAGAAAGAGAGAGAGAGAGGGAGAGAGAGAGAGAGAGAGAGAGAGAGAGAGAGAATCCCAAGCAGGTTTGTGCTATCAGCGCAGAGCCTGATGTGGGACTCAATCTCACGAAATGTGAGATCAAGACCTGAGCCCAGATCAAGAGTTGGACACTTTGGACGCCTGCGTGGCTCAGTTGGTTAAGCGTCTGACTTTGGCTCGGGTCATGATCTCACAGTTCAAGAGTTTGAGCCCTACGTCGAGCTCTGTGCTGATGGCTCAGAGCCTGGAGCCTGCCTTCAGATTCTGTATCTCCTTCTCTCTCTCTGCCCCTCCCCAGCTTGCACTCTGTCTCTCTCTGTCTCTCAAAAATAAATAAACATTAAAAAATTATAAAAAATAAAAGGAGTTGGATGTTTAACCGACTGAGCCACCCAGGCACCCCCAGCCTCATTTTAATAACAACCAAGAAATACTTCTTTACTGCCCTTGCTTTCCAATTTAAAAATATTGCTAACTACAAGTTGGATTGAGTGAAATCATCAGTGTTTCTAATGAGAACTGAAAGAAAACCGGTTGGGGAAGACTGGCTCAGCTACCCTTCTTGATGCTCTCACACCCAGCTGGGATTAACCTCTCACTTTCTCTGCCTTGGGAGTTTTTCCCCTGTAGCTTTCTTATGGTGTATCACACCCTCTACTTTCTATGTTAGCCATTTTGAATTCCCTGTTAGGAGCAAGGACTATGCCATATTTATCTGTATTTGACTCCGTGCCTAGCAGAGTGTCTTTCACGTTATAGGATTATGATAAATATTAAATGAATTGATTCAGATTCTTCTCTAATCCCTCCCTTGGCTACGGAAGCGGTTTTTATTATTCTTTCAATCCATTATTGCATTACCTCTGGAGTGTCATAAAATAGGTTTCCTTAAATCAGAATACAGTAAAACGTTGGTTTGGAAGCATAATTCGTTCCGGAAACATGCTTGTCATCCAAAAGTCATATCAAAGTGAATTTCAAGAACCATTGACTTAGTTTTGATCATGTGGCATTCAGCATCACGTAATACTCATATTGCAAAACACCGCTGGTTTATCAGGTTAAAATTTATTAGGAATGTTTGCTCGTCTTGCGGAACACTCGCAGAACAAGCTACTGGCCATCCAAGGTTCTGCTATATTTCAAATCCCATCTCTGCCTTAACATCACTTACAATGTAACCTTTGAGCAGGTTTCTTTTTCAGCTATAAATGTGAGCAGATTTGAATAAACAGATTTGAGGGGTGCCTGGGTTGGCTCAGTCGGTTAAGCAGCCAGCTCTTGACTTCGGTTCAGGTCATGATCTCATGGTTCATGGGTTGGAGGCCCACATCGGGCTCTGTGCTGGCAGTGCGGAATCTGCTTGGGATTCAGTCTCTCTCCCTCTCTCTCTTTCCCTCCCCTCCTCGTGTGCTCTGTCTCTCTCTCTCTCTCTCTCTCAAAATGAATAAACTTTAAATAAACACACAAACAGATTTGAGATTCCCTTTCAGTTCTAGCATTTGAAGATTTTATAAAAGGCCTACTAAGTCAGAAAGCACCTGCAAGGGGAGAAAACAACATAGGAGGAAAGGGGGCTAGAGGGAGGAAATAGGCAAGTAAAGATAGGCTGTGTTTTATGCAATGAAAAGAAATGTTCACTAGGCTTATTGTGATCATTCTGTACTATGTACAAATATCAAGTATGTTTTACACCTGAAACTAATCTGTTATATGTCAATTATTCCTCAATTTAAAAAAATAAAATACCATGTAGTTTCTTAAATAGAGTAAAAATTGGGGAAGGAGTCAAGAAACAAAACTTGATGTGTGGCTCAGCGTTTATTGGTAGCGCACTCTTTTAAATTGTCTCATTTTCTAAGGAGAACTACTACAATCACAGTAGTTATTTGTCTCTAGTAAATTTAGAATATCAGTAATTAGGCAGCTTCTCCTGCTAAAAATTGATGTTGAGACTGGCAGCCCCTTCACGGAGGGGACCCGTAGCCCCAGCTATGGCCGTTGCCTCGAGGTGATAACTAGTCCGCCTTTTCACCTCAAATGGGTATTGGTTTTGAGCAGCGCATTGTACGGCTACCCAGTTGTTAGGGGCCTCGGAGCCCAGGGTCTCCCCAACCGTACCAGAGGCCTGAGCTAGGAGGGCTTCCCGAGTGCTTCCCGAGTGCTTTTTTCTGGCTGCTTCCTTCTGCAGCACGGCCTCCAGCTGGCAAAGCCACTAGAGCCCTTCTCTTCCGGGCACTCTTCTTGTTTAACACGTCTGAAGTTTTTGCCTCCTCATATGAGACTTGAGCAGATTCTCCAAACTTACTAAAGGCCGCATCCACCCTACCCCCACGGCAAGGATATAAGAACACCTATTCATTAAGCGTTCACTGCCCACTTCCCGTGTGCCAAGTATTGCGTGGGGCTCGAGGTAGAAAGAGACAAAGATGACAAAGATTGGCATGTAAACCAATAACCCAGGTGTGCTAAATGCTGTCTTATAGGACACGTACATTTGCAACATCTATATAGGTCACAGGGGAAAGAATAATTACTTTAGGAGAGAATGGAAGGAGAGGGGGAGAATTTTGAGGAGACCTCAAAGAGCAGTATACACTGAACAGAGGGACAGGGTGGGGGTGGGTGGCATGGAACAGGGCAGTGGGGAGACATCCCAGGAAAACAAAGAGACATATGCAGTGATCCACGGGCAGAAAATACATGGTGTGACTGGGGAGGCAGAAAGTGGCCTCGTCTATCTATTTGTTGCAATATACCGGTTTGGAACCGAGTGTGAGGCAAGACCTTGGAGCAAATCCAAGGGGGTGTTGCTATTAGAAGCACCAGAAGGGACCTTATCTCACATTGAGCATGGACTCCTGATGATTCCATTTGAGTGAGATATGGGTGTAGTTTCCTCCTGAAATTTTCCACTACAACATTCCTGCATGCATTGACCAATTTCAACGCAGACTTTCCTTATGTTGCTTTATAATTAGAAGCCAATGAATTGAAGCCCCACAGCGGTATGTAGACTACTAGTGATAGCTTTATGGAATTGTTTATTTTTAGTTTGGCAAAGGCAAGGCAGTAAATATCTCAATTAGTAAACTGAAACAGCACGGATGAGAAATGCCCACAAGGAGATAAGGAGTTAGAAATAACTAAGTCAGTTAATTAAAGGAAACCCTCATTTCACTTACCCACATTTAGAGGATGAGGAACCAACCTAATGTGTGTGTGTGTGTGTGTGTGTGTGTGTGTGTGTGTGTGTGTGGTGCCGCCAGCACTGAGACCCCATGCATGCGTCAGCCTCTACTTGTTTAGGCGGTCTCTCTCTTTAAGAGCCACGGTGATGGGATATGGGACTCTGTGGCGTGAGCCATCTCGCTGGGTCGATACCCCGTCGCGGCAGGGTGGGACATTGTCTTGGACCAGGGAATACCCTCATCCTACCGTTTCTTTCAACGTGACCCCGAAGAGGCCTTACTATGATGCGTTAGGGGAAGTCGTTCATTTTCATATTCACATTTAGATTCACATTATGTGGCCTAATGTGTGAAAACATTGAACGAAAACATGCACATGGTACCGCAGAATCATTTCCTTGCTTCGAGATCGAATCTCCCACATTATATCTGATTTTCCATTTTAAGTGTGGAGGGGGGGAGCCAGAGGTGGTCTGCAAAGCTTCGTCTCGAGAGTTTAGGGTTTGGAGGATTGAATCATGCTCTTCCTAGAACTGTAAGGTCTTTAGGAAATACCATCCCAAAGATAAAACATGAATCGGTACCACAGACGTTGACAGACTTACAGAAAAGGAGGTCACTTGTGGGGAAGAGCACTGGGTGTTATATGGAAACCAACCTGACAATAAACTATAAAGTTAATAAAAAAAATTTTTTTAAAAAGCTACAAAACACCAATATTCAGGTGTCGTGATTTTTTTTTTATTTTTAAAGTTGCGTCCTTGAGTCCATTTAGATTTATGGCATGTATTTACCCCAGTATGAAGGGTCCTTTGGATCTTCACACCCCCCCCTCCGCCCACCCCCCGGGGGACAGAGGTGGGGGGAGTCAGACAAAGATTGTTGTCTCCTTACGCTTAACAATCAACCACCGGTGTCAGCTCTCTGTGGTCTGTAGGGGCAATGTTGAGGCTCCGTGCATGTGTAGATTAAATTTCTGTCTGTCTCGTCTCTGCTTTGTAGACTGGAAAAAGATAGCATTCAGCAGAGCCTTAGCAACGGAGCAAAGGCCCAAGCCCTTCAGGCCCAGCAAAGAGAGCAGGAGCTGACACAGAAGATACAGCAAATGGAGGCCCAGCATGACAAAACTGGTAGGTGGTAGGGAAAGATTAGAGCCTGGGCACTCGCTCACAAGCCAGGCCCACGCCTTACTGTGAAATGACATCAGGAACACCTGTAACCTTTGGCTGGCCGAAGGGAGCAGATGCTAACTACACCGGAGATTCCGAATTACATATTAGTTAGCGTTTAAAAGAGAAAACGGAAAGTATTGCCCACTGTCTGTTGATTTCAGAGTGCTGCTCTCACATCTGTTGCACCATCTGGATTATGAGTTTATTTACCTGTGTTCAAGAAACGTAAAGCTGAGAGAGACCACAACAAAGTAGAAAAACAAAGGGCTTGTTTTTGGCTGGGTTTTCAGGCACACATGTTATATAAAGAAAATAGCATCAGAAGCACTGCGGGAAATGCTCTGAGCTTACAGTTAGAGTCTCCTGAATAGCATTGAACAGTTCCCACCGTACACACATTATAGCGACTCTAAAAGCCTAATGAGTTTGCTTCAGCATCCAAACTGGAGAAAAGCTTTAGCCATTAATCGGTTCTTAATTCACTGTCGCAGCTGGATGTAATTCAGTGGCTCCAAATTGATATGTTCCTTTATTTAATCTTTGCAGCTTCGAACATTTTTAGCATTTGTATGATGTCCCCACCTCCCCCCCCCCCCAGCCCCATCTACAGTGATGTTTAATCCCTCACATTCTTCAAGTTCTCAAACTGCTGGGGAGATTCACTAATACAAGGCATCGACCACAGCTGGCAGCTTGGCGAAAAATTGCCATCTTTCATCACGTTGGCGCGATTTTGCAGACCGAGTTGGCCAGTAACTCTTTACCTTGCATTTGAAAGTAAAATGCACTTTCCAAGCAGGCAGTTTGATGTGTTCAGTCAGAGCATTATGTGGTTCCTTTCACTTTGGAGTTGTGTGTTCACAGACAGTGTTAGTCAAAACAAGACAGTGGCAGTCATTATAATTCCGCACCACATACTCCAAGCTGATTGTACTATTAAAAACAAAAGTTTAATTGATCCCGTCTCTTCCAGAAAAGTGTTGCCGGATTTTTAGTGCCTTGATTTATTTTGCTGTGGATGATGCATGCTTTTTGCCCATCAATAGCTAACATTGAAAAGAAATAAAGGGACTTAGTAAAGCTTACACTTAAATTCACACATGATTTCATGTGCGCTGCACTTGACGACATGTGAAAAAATTATTGCTTATCCTGTAGGTGGGGAATCGGTCACGTAAAATTCCCTAAATTGTCAATTTGCTGACAAAGAGGCCAGTGTCATACCTACTCACATGAGTCCCTCCAGCACTTTCCAGATTCAATGGATGTTTTTCCACTAAAAGAAGGAAATTCTAGGAAAAATTAGTTTTGCCCTCCTGCTCTCAGGATTCTGGTGATCGAGGAGTCTTGGGCAGAATCTCTGAGCACTAAGTGAGAATATTGAGCTGTGAAGACCACCTTAAGAGCAATCCCTTTTGTTTTGCACAAAAATATCACACTCTCTTCAATTCCTTTGACCAGATCTTCCTGGAAACTCATACTGTTGACAGCGAAATCTGAATTCTAGGGAAATTATGTATTTCACCTTCATAATAAAAGAAGTATATACCAGGGGTGGGGACAGGGAAATACATGAGCGAATATGAAACTCAAAGCAGGAGTTACAGTATAGAAGAGAGTTCCTCAGTTATTTTAATTTTGAATTATCTAGTCGTGATCAGTCTTGACACTCTCTTTATAGTACAGTTGTCAAAATAAAAATATAATTTCTTGCATATTACAAAGCTATAACATCTGTGACTCCACTTGAGGTATCTGACAGTTTATCAGCTTATTACAACGTTACCCCAAGCTGGTCTGATAAAAAATGTTTCTGGTGTGTAATTATTAGAAGAATTAATGCCTCCCAAAATTTAGCATCTTGCCAGGTGACTGGTCCTTCAACTTAGGACATTGAAATTGACCTAGGGGTTTATAGGAAATGGGTAGTGGTCCTTTACCTTTGCCACTCTACATACAGAAGCATGCTGTCACAACCATAAACATCTTACGTTGGTGGGGGGGGTTCTTGTTATTTCTAGAAAATGAACAGTATTCACTGATGACCTCCCAGAATATATTTTTGACAAAGTTAAAGGAAGAGTGCTGTGCATTAGCCAAGAAACTGGAACAAATCTCCAAAAAAAGCAGGTAGGTAATATGATACAGTATTTTCAGAGCACTGTTTGTGTGAATATTGTCATTTGTTTCCTTAAAAAACAGCATTTCCATGATTTTAGAGTCTAACATCAAAATTAGATATGTGTTGATGTATTTCCTATGAAAATATTTTCTCTGAATGAACATTTTCTTGATTGTCCCTACAGACAGCCTGGTGTGTTTTCATGATTATGTATATGTACTATTATTTGACTTTTTGAATGTTCAAAATTGACAGCTATGAAACTTCAGAACACAAGGGTCAAGATGACAGGTATTCTAATAAAGGATGCAGATAAGTCAAACAGTTGGAAGGTCTTATGTTAATACAGTTCATGTTTTAATCTGTTATCACAATCCTCCATGAACACACAGAAACTATCTTTAGGTCAAATGGTAATAGATGAGATGTGTATATATAACAATGAAAGCAGGTGATACATTAAAATACATAAATCCAAACCATCCTTTCGTTCCCCTAAAACTGTTTTACTAGGACAGCTATCATTGATTTTGCAGGTACACTGTTTTTGTTTGTTTTTTAGTAGGCTCCACGCCCAATGTGGGGCTCCAACTCACGACCCTGAGATTAAGAATTTTGTGTTCTACCAACTGAGCCAGGCTGCCGCCCTGGTACACTGCTCTTTTATAAAATACATTGATTGAGATCTTAATTATTTTTGGCACAGTTTCTAATCAGATTATTTCAGTGAATGAATTATTTTGTACTCTAAATTGTAAAAATCCTGAATTTTCATCCGAGCCTGAACGTAACTGTGTAATCTCGGACAAATTTATTCAACCTGCTTGAACTGTTGTTTCTTCTTGTAGATGAATGATGTTGGACAGAGTCGCTTTGAATTGAACTATGAAAGGCATCATTCATGTACCTAACTAGCTATCAGATATCACATTAAAGTATAACCTAATGGAAAAATAGCCTGTAGATCTCTTCTGTATTTTTGTGAAGCTCACTTAGATCTACACAGAGCAAGCAGTAGTGGTCAGCAAACAAACTCCTAACTTAGGTGTCTCATTCAGAAAGAATATCTGGGAGGGTATCTGAGGACCCTGAGTCCTGTCTTGCATTCCTGCATCGATGAGGTGGCTTAGCTGATGGCATCACCCCTGAATCTTTGGGGAGAATCAGAAGACTTATGAACAGTCTCTCTGCTCACAGAAAGACAGAGGCCCCCATTAGGCACCCAGGATGTGCTCTGACACATGTACCTTCTTAGCGAATACTAACTAAATATCTTGTTTGGGTAGGAGAAAAAGCTCAGGGTGACCAAATGCCAGATCTTTTCAGGAAGTTAGACAAGGGGACCCAAATGACTTTGTTATGGAAGAGACTCTCATATCAACAGTACTTACTGCTAACTAGAAATATTTGATTTGCCTCACATAAACCGAAAAGTAAGTGATTTGTTAGAAGAAATCAACAACAACAAACTAGACCATATAATTTAAGAAAGAATTACATTGATCTGGGACTTGACAGATTATGTTATCTTAATATTGCTTTGTGATTGGGGGCATCTGGGTGGCTCAGTCAGTTAAGCGTCTGACATCAGCTCAGGTCACGATCTTGCAGTTCGTGGGTTCAACCCCCGCGTCAGGCTCTGTGCTGACAGCTTGGAGTCTGGAGCCTGCTTCAGATTCTGTGTCTCCCTCTCTCTCTGACCCTCCCCTGTTCAGGCTTCGTGCTCTCTCTCTCTTTCTCCCTCTCTCTCAAAAATAAAATAAACATTAAAAATAAAGGAGGAGGTGCTATATGCGTGGTATATATTACTTAATTCTTACAACTTGAGACAGGAATTATTATCTTCTTTACAGATGAGGGACTCCATACTCAGGGGGTTGAAATAGCTGGGAAGGGCGGAGCTCGAGTTCTATCTTCGATATTTCTAGTTTCAAAGCCTATGATCGTTCTTGTGATAAGTATAGTATTTCACATCTACTACCAATGAAAATCCAGGCCAAAGTTTGGGAAAGAAAAATTAATCTTTAATTTCCCATGGGGCGCCTTGGTGGCTCGCTTGGCTAAGCATCTGACGTCGGCTCAAGTCATGATTTCAGGGTTGGTTCGTGAGTTGGAGCTCTGCATCAGGTTCTGAGCTGACAGTGTGGAGCCTGCTTGGGATTCTCTCTCTCTCTCTCTCTCTCTCTCTGCCCTTCCCTTGCTCATGCGCATGTGCTTTCTATTTCCCAAAATAAATAAAACTTAAAAAAAGTTCCCATGGAGATGTAGGCATGCTTGTCATGTGAGGGTAAACCTGTGACCCTGGGTCAGTTTGTGCCCTGTGCCCCGGGTCCCCTTTTTCCTGCTCTAGATCTGTTCATTCACCCTGTACTGATCCAGTGAAAGTGAACCCCAGCCCCCTCTCCACCTCCTCTTGCTTAGGACGCCTCCAGTTCCTGACCACTACTTTGTCAAATGGGTGTGTTCCTTCACGTCTGACACACAGATGGCGCGCAACACATATTTATTGACTGAATGAATGAAACAAGTGTGGTTTCACTCCTCCATATCCTGATCTGACTCTGGTCCCAACCTGTTCCTTTGTTATGACAGGCAGTGTGCAGCAAAGCCCACTTTGGAATTCAGAAAGAGCTAGGTTTGAGTCTCGCTCTGCCCCTGGGCTTTATGACCTTGGGTACATTGCCTAATCTCTCCAAACCTCAGCTTCTCATCTGAAAAACATTTCTAAAATCATGTTGCAGGATTGTTGTGGGAACCAGAAATACAGAGAGAGAGACATGGGTGCACATATATACAGACATGCATATGTAAAGCACCTGGCACAGTGCTCGAGATGTAGAAATGTAACTGTAGCCGATGGCATTGTTGGAAGGGTCTTGACAGGGGTGATTTGGATCTGACTTTGACGTAGCCATTATTGTCTTTTCCAGGGAGGGTCTGAGTGCCGTTCTGACAGACACAAAGCCTATGCCACAAGGAAGTACTTTTAAAGGCAAAGGAGGATCAGGGAAACGTGGATCTGGTTGTGTTTCAAGTCCTGCTTGGACGCCTTGTTTTGTAAATCTGAAGAATTAGAATAGGCGTCTACTGTAACTTTACAAATGGACCCAAAACTAAGGCCTGGTAATCGTAAACGCTCAAAAAATTGTTGCTTATTATTGTTAAGACTTCGAAGAGCCCCCAGAGTTTCAAAGTATTCATTTTGTGTATCTCGCAAGAAAGTGGCTGATAGGCTAAGCTGTGATTTGAAGGTTTGTTTGTTTGTTTGTTTACTCTTAATTTCTTGTCCACCGAGTCTCTTTTCCCGCTGCCTCCCTCCATGAAGCCTATGACAGTTTTCAAAATTCATATAAAATGTAACATGTGATTTCGACACTACCTCTTGCTTTGAATTCACCTATAGAACTTGAAGGGCTCGGAGTGTTTCTTTTTCAACAAAGATTATAAACATACTAGGCCTTATGGGAGCCCTCCAGGGGCGTGCCTCTGTGCACCCGATACTAACCTTCGGGATAAATCATTTTTCCTGTGCTTTGAGGAAAATCTTGGAATTTTCTGAGCTTTCTAAAATTGTCATCATTGTGGAAGTCCAGTCCCCAAAATAATTAAGCCACGTGGTAATTTTGATCCAGGTTTTCCTCAGAGTACCACGGTAAAAATTTTTCTTAAAAGTAGATGTATTTATTTTGTGTTGATCCACAATTTAAACCCACCCTTGTTGCTCCTCTTGTCTTGTCCGTGCCATTTCTCTCAGGGTCCCGTATTCTTTATAATCCCGTACTAACCAAATGGATTCTTACCATTGATAATAAGCTTTATTTTTAAATTCACAGATCCAGCCATTTGACTGGAGCCCACGCAGTCGCCAGGAAAGCTGACAATCTGGGCTCACCATTCCGTGGTCCCTAACTCGTCACCCCGGCCTCGTGCTAGGCAGCTCGGGGCGAGTGTTTTGAATCGGTTCCTCCGTGTGTGTCTGATGTATGTGTTTTCTCCCCAAGTAACTTAAGTCCTATCGCTCCTGTTCTCTGGAAGCCTCCACGGTGATTCCACGCTGCGGGGGGTGGGGGGAGGGAAGGGGGTCTGTAACTCCAGGGTTTGTGAATGGCACGTCCCATTTTAAAACTAAGAAGGAACTGCCGGTCCCGTGCATTTCACATAGCTTGTTTTTGACCACGAGACGAGAGAATTAATTCCATTTTGCTCCTAATTGGCCCCGGGCAGACGTTCTGGCTGATTCTGGTTGACGCTCTCATAAACTTTAGCTACCCTTCCGTCTCTATTCCCCAGGACCCCGAGAGCTTATTACAGGGATAGGGTTTGTTTTTGAGGTTGGTAAGTGGAGATATTTAAATATCCTTGCTGCCACTGTGATTTCTCTTTATCCAAGGGAGCGAAGTGTTCCCCCTCCACAGTTGCTTGGATGAATCAGCAGTGAGATGTTTGTGTGCGGTTTGCTGCGCTCTGACCGTGGCCTGCGATGAGCCGAGAAAGGTTGGGCGCGGGGAGGGGTGAGGCTCGGGCAGCCGCGGAGCGGAGATCGAGGCTGTGCTGGGTCGCAGGGTCTCGGCACCGGCTTGTGGAAGAGACGGGCTCGCGAGCACACAGCCCCGGTCTAGGCGGTTTTGCGTCTCCTCTTTCTTTTCCGTCATTGTCACTTTCTGGGTTGCTAGGCTCGTGGACTGATGTCTAACACTGCCCATTGTGTATTTGTGATTTGCGTTTTGTAATTAAGAGGAACAATGGGAGTCCACTGGGTCTCGTTATATATAATGGTTGGTTTAATTTGTTTCACTTCTATCTTGTTAATTGTAAATTGATCATTAAGATTTGAATTCTAATCTGTCACTAGGGTTGTGGGTATTGAGGCTAGAGCAATGATCCTGGTTTTAATCACTGATGATGAGAAACAAATTTTATAATTTTGGTACATATTGCAGTTCATATATTTTAACACTGTATTTTATGGTGTTATAAATATTGTTAAATGACTTTTAGTGTAGTTTTACTGTGTGGACTATAATGTATAAATTATATTACTGTTTTGGCAACAGTCGGTATCCAACTGTGTGAGTTTAATTGAAGTAAAGAACACACACCCGGTTGAACTATTTTTTTCCCCCGGCATGTTTGGATGATGCTAGGTTGGGATGCTACAAAAATTATGTTCTACAGGGGAAGACTGATACCGACCTCTGCTAATTGTCACCAAAAGCTGAGTGAGAATCTAAAAGAATAAAAAATGAAGGGGTCATGTTTTCCCTTAAAAAGCAGTTATCACTGTAATCCTAATTATAGTAGTAAAATATCATACTTTATGCAAATGCGATTACACAATATAACTGGTGTATAAAAATGCAGGGAAAAGTTCATGCTTCTGTGAAGCCAGAAATTACCTAAATTTTCGATGAAAATGCATTAGAGTCAACTATCCTTTTATAGGACACTGGATAACCGTGCCACAAATGTCATCTCAAACTAACACGGAAACTTGTGCCAGAAGTTTACTCTCTGAACTTTGCAAACTACTATTTCTTTCAGCATATCGTGGGCCCTAGACAGACAAGAACGATGTCTGTGTACACACTTCACCAAATTTTTATTGGACATTGGAACTTGGAAGGCAAATCAACATTTTAAGCAAAGGGGGAAAAAAACCCAAAACTATGCAGAGCAGAAAAATATATTGTAGCAATAAAATAAAATACCTGGTAGTAATATGTACTTTTGCAAAATAACATTTATATTTTTGTGATCATGTAAGACATCCTCATAGAGCATTTGGCTATAACTACAAAGAAGAATTAAGAAAAAAAATCCTGGGGCACCTGGGTGGCTTAGTCAGTTAAGCGTCTGACTTCAGTTCAGGTCACAGTCTCACAGCTTCTGAGTTCGAGCCCCGCGTGTGTCGGGCTCTGTGCTGACAGCTCCGAGCCTGGAGCCTGCTTCCGATTCGGTCTCCCTCTTTTTCTCTGCCCCTCCTCCGCTCATGCTCTGTCTCTGTCTGTCTCTCAAAAGTAAATAAACATTAAAAATTTTTTTTAATTAGAAAAAAAGAAAAAATCATATGACATCGCCATCCAGCTAACTATTGTTAACCTGTGACATCTTTCCGTTCCGTGAGTTTGCGTGTGGATGTAAATGTGTATGTACACATGCGTTTACCTGGTGAGGGGGTTATATACTGTATGTATTTTCCAGTGAGCATGTGTCTACATCACTACTCTGGAAACAAGTGTAATGGAGTCATTTGTACACATAATAATTCTTTAGACATTTAAGATGTGACCAGTTTTTAACTGTAATGAATAATATAATAATAATCTTGTCCATAACTCTGTATATTTGATGATCCCCTTAGTTGAGATACCCTAAAAGGGGATCATTGGTCCAAAGACTATGAACCTTTTTTTTGTTTGTTTCTGTTTCAATCGTAGGAACCCTTTGAAGGCTATTAATGTGTATGAGTTTGCTCAAGTACTACACTAAATTCTTCTCAGTATATACGTACTCACCTCAGTATGTAACACAAAGAAGTGAGAGACTGCAGAAAGAAAAAGCGAGAGGCAGTATTACACGGTTGGCCAGACAGCCCCTTTAGAGCTGGACAGGCCAGTGTTTTTATCTGGGTAGGACTAGTCACCATTCGGGTGACCTCAGGCAAATCATTAAACCTCCTATTTGCCTCACAGAGAAAAGGAAAGAAACACTTACCTTGAAGAATTAATTGCCATCGTTAATATGAAGGATGGATTCTGCTACCTGGCAGAGAGTAGGCATGCAATAAATACTCAACTGGAATCCGATTTTATTGTGCGTTTCTTTGAGTAATTGCGGAAATTGGATATTTTATAAATGTTTATTGGCCATTTCTGTTTCTTCCTGTGAGTATTTTTTATATTCTCCATATTTTTTTAAATGTTTATTTTCAAGAGAGAGGGAGACAGAACATGAGCAGAGGAGGGGCAGAGAGAGAGAGAGAGAGAGACAGAGACAGAGAATCTGAAGCAGGCTCCAGGCTCTGAGCTGTCAGCACAGAGCCTGATGCAGGGCTCAGACCCGCAAACCGTGAGATCGTGACCTGAGCTGAAGTCAGACGCTTAATTGATTGAACCACCCAGGCACCCCCTCCATATTGTTTTTAATTGGCATTTTGAGGGACAGTGGGGTAGCACTTTATTAAATGATGCCTCTAATCATTTAGATTAGATTTTTTATGTGTTCCTGTTTCTTTTTTTAATTTTGAAAGCTTTATTCCCAGTTCCTTTTGTTTTTCATGATTTTTTTTCCAAACTGAAGTGACGTGCAAAATTTTTTTTCCAGGTTTATTGAGATATACCTGATGTATAAGTTTAAGACGTGCAGCACGCTGGTTTGATTTACATGTTTGTGAAATGATTACCACAGTAGATTCAGCTAACATGACTTTATTTTTTGTCTTAAATAGGTATCCATTGCAAAAATTCAAAAAATATGGAAAAGGAAAATAAATTTTAAAAAGTTCCTAATTCTGACACCTAGAGATAATCAATACTAATATATGATATACACATCAAAATATTTTTGATTAGGGGCGCGTGGTTGGCTCAGTCGGTTGAGCGTCCAACATCGGCTCAGGTCATGATCTCGCAGTTTGTGAGTTCGAGCCCCGTGTCGGGCTCTGTGCTGACAGCTCGGAGCCTGGAGCCAGCTTCGGATTCTGTGTCTCCCTCTCTCTCTGCCCCTCCCCTGCTCATGCTCTGACCCTCTCTCTCTCAAATATAAAATAAAACATAAAAAACTTTTTACATTAAAAAATATTTTTGATTATAAAATAGAATCACTTTATATATGCTGATTTGTAAATATTTTCCTTTCTTAGCAACATATCGTATTTTTATGTCAATGAATAATGCTAATAGATAGGCACACTATCAGAATAGCCTCTCGATATTCCTTTGCATAAGTAATGTAACCAGTGTTCTCGTGACACATTTCTGGGTTAAATTTCCATATATTGGGTTGCAGAGCAAGATTGTTGCTAGAAAGGATGATGCTATATGAACATTATGATTTTTTGTGTGTAAAGGTTTTATAGTTTTATAATGTAATGTCTAGGTTTCCTTTATGAGTATTCTTTTAAAAAGGGACTTTTTTCTGGGGAAGTACCTGAGAACAGATAAATATTCTTCTGCGTGTTTTCCTAATCAGGTTTAAGCATATGTGTTTTCTTTTTGGGATTTATTTTGGTGCATAGTGCTTGTTGTGATAGGAGATGCTATCTTGGAAGAACACTAAATTAATAATTTCTTATAGCTGTATTATATTCTCGTATATTGTATGTGATTTTGAAAGGAGAAACCTAAATCATTATTAACTGATCTAGACAATTTCAAATATAGGTGAATTCTTATTACGAGAAGCAAGTGTAGATTCGAGTGCTTGATCTGAGCTTGAAAATGAGACAATCCTGGCCCTCATGGATAATCTAGTAAGAAAGACAAAGCGGGGCGCCTGGGTGGCTCAGTCGGTTAAGTGTCCAACTTCAGCTCAAGTCATGATCTCGCGGTTCGTGGGTTCGAGCCCCGCATTGGGCTCTGTGCTGACAGCTAGCTCAGAGCCTGGAGCCTGTCTTCGGATTCCGTGTCTCCGTCTCTCTCTGACCCTCCTCTGCTCGCACTCTCTCTCTCTCTCTGTCTCTCAAAAATAAATTAAAAGACGTTTTAAAAAATTAAAAAAAAAAGAAAAAGCATAGGACACAATTCAGAGGAATAACTTATAAGCTAATGTATGCATAAAAGCCAGAGGTAGTTTCAAAAAATGTGCTGACCCGTTGAGAACTGCAAAGTATTAATCAGGGCAAGCTTCCTTTGAGATGACGCCTGAACCAAGATGAAAACAAAATGGGGAATGAGGTGAACACAAAGTGACAAATTGCCTCATACAGTGATGCTGCTTGGTCCTTCCAATGATGTGGAGCAAATCCACGTCTTCTCTTGACCAGGAAGAAAAGACTCTCTCACCTGATGGAGGAATCCTTTCTTTGGAGGGACAAAGTTCTGCATCAAGTGTCTTACTTGAACTTCAAGAAACAAACCAGTTGTTAACTGCTGGTATTTTAATTGCAAGAATTTTAACTTTCACTTCCAATCTGTGGAGCCATGGAACATGAGGAGGTGGTGGCCACGGGGGCAAGGTTTATCTAAAGCAAGGACAGGGATGGGGCGCCTGGGTGGCTCAGTCAGTTAAGTGTCCGACTTCAGCTCAGGTCATGATCTCATGGTTCATGGGTTTGAGCCCCTCATTGGGCTCTGTGCTGACAACTCAGAGCCTGGAGCCTGCTTCAGATTCTGTGTCTCCTTTTCTCTCTGTCGCTCCCCCACTCGCACTCTGTCTCTGTCTCTGAAAAATAAATAAATCTAAAAAAATTTAAATTAAAAAAATAAAGCAAGGACAGGGATACGGTTTTTCTTGGAGAGATATCTTTCTGATCTTCAAATTTTGAGACTTGAGCTAATCTTCCACGATACGAAAGAGGAAGCAAGCATATTTCCTGAGGGACATTAATCGTCACCATCCGTGATCCCCAAAATGAGTATGTCAAGACAGAAAGAAGATGGGGAAACAGTACCTGATGTAGCAAAGTGGAGGAAGGTGAGCTTTCAGGGGCACTTCTTTCTATGGGGAGCAAGCCGACCTACTCTCAGGATTCCAGGGAAACTTGGAAGGCGGAAGTGGAACTTAGGACTGAAACCAGTTCTGACCCCACCCCATGCAGCCAGTGACTTGTCTCTTCTCCACCTGGAAAATTAGGGCCTTCCTGTCTGAAGAGCTTAAACCAGCAGGCTCTGGTTAAAAGAGGGGCACTGAAGGGAGATGAGAGACATTAATAGAAAGTCCGTATTCTGAAAGGCGAGATCCCTACCTTTCTATTTCCACCCAGCTCCTAGACCACTGCTGGGTTAGAGTTATACACAATAAGCAGGGAAGGGGAGGATTCTTCTGTTGAGAAGCAGAATGGCCACAGAGGAAAGAATTATAGACACTGATATTAGAAAGCTCCCACTGGAAAAGATGGCTTCACATTCTGTAATCCTACCCTAGAGCTCACTGCCATAGTAAACTACTTAGCCAGCAAGGACCAATCTTCAGGTAGCCACAGCATGTAAATAGAGGTTTTGATTTAACTACACACTGAAATACTAGTAGTTACGCCGACAAGCTGGAGATGGGGTCGGGAGTAGACGAGGGTCATTTTTCATTATTATGCCTTTTGGAACCACCTGACTTTAGTCACGTGCCATTGCATGAACTATGTTAATTAAAAGAGAGAACTCTCGGTCATAGAGATGAGGTCTAGGCTTGCTCCTTTAGAAGCATGGTGGCTGGCCTGTGATAGGCACTCGATAAATATTGGGTATGAATATGCGTCATGATCACTTTTGTGTTGCTCCTTGGAGAAGCCATCTCTTTCAGAGGAAGTTTTTATTCCTTTCTCTGTCCACCACTTGAGTCCCTGAATGCATTGTATTTCTCCACTAGACAGTTTGCCATTTCTGAAATAGTCTGTTTTACATACAATAACTTGTATTCATTCACACTGTTATGTTTAAGTGTGGAGTTGAAGGTGATGCTACGGTTGTACAGTAAAAACATGCGCTGCTGATAAGAACGTTTAACAGCCGTGATTTCTGTGTGTTCACCTCTCTAGATCTGAAATAGCTCAGCTCAATCAAGAGAAAAGGTATACATATGACAGACTGGAAAAGTTACAGAGAAGAAATGAGGAGTTGGAGGAACAGTGTGTCCAGCATGGGAGACTGCATGAGATAATGAAGCAAAGGTAACGAAGACTTAATGACCAACTGACATGCCGTATATTGAAGGGGGGTTGGTTCAAAAGTGGAATGGGAATCAACGTGGAATAAGTCGAATTCATGAGCACTACGGTACTCAAAAGACACGCTCGAAACCCAATACTCTTAAGCATTAATGCTTTCTCAACTCAAGTTGTTCTTCTAATACACAGAGGGGAGAGCATATCCCCTCTTTACTGTTCTTTAGAGACCTAGAGTTAGGTTTAATAGAGACCTTTGTAGGAAAACCACCTACCTTTACGGTGTAAGGCGGTAATATGATATAGAGGAATTTCATAGAAATTGGGTTTCGTGTATGTTTTGTGAGATAAAACATGTGCAAGGCCTAAGAAGGTTAAATGTGTTAATCAGCGGTTGCACTGATAGTGTTGTTCGAGTCAGGATTTGACTCCACACTTCTTGGTTCTTCCTGGTGGTATCACTTTGGGCAAGTTACTTGACCTCTCTGAGCGTCGGTTTCTTCATCTGTATTTTGGGGCTAATAATGGCTACTTTGCAGCTTGATATAAAGATCGAATGTATGTAAAGCACCTGGCTTCCAATGGCCACCTACTAAATGGCATCAGTAATATTGACTCCCTTTTTCTAGATAAAGAAACGCAAGCTCAGAGAGACTACTGGATTTGCTCCACGTGGCGGGTTGAGTCAGGGGTAGAGTTCAGACTTGAAGCCTGGTCTTTTGAGTCCAAATTCTTTTCCTTTTGTGCACTATTATTTTGTGATAAACTCAGCTCCTTATCGTTTTCTATTAATGTCTCGTTTATAATTTCTATATAATGATGGATTCCCCATGGGAGAAAACTCAGAAAT
Organism: Cryptoprocta ferox; assembly: GCA_028646485.1. Classification (NCBI taxonomy): domain Eukaryota; kingdom Metazoa; phylum Chordata; class Mammalia; order Carnivora; family Eupleridae; genus Cryptoprocta; species Cryptoprocta ferox. The sequence continues at coordinate 2,883,962 of CM053562.1, forward strand.
TCCACCACATGATGAATTGGTCGCTGTAGATTTAGACTCCGCGCGGCAATCACATGGCATTAACACCGCAGCCAGCCTTCCAGTGGTTTTCTGGGCCCGCAGGTCCTCACTCCTGTCCCGGTTCCCTGACGCCCCACAGCTTCTCTGCTTCAGAAGCAAGTGTTGACATTATTGAGAGGAAAATGCAAATGCTTGTAGACTCCCTTTATTTTGTCTTTTAAATTTAAAGTCAACATAGAGTCCTTGGCGAGGGAGCATTTTTACAATTTTGATTACTTGCTCCATTGAAGAAAAAGAAAGGGAGTCAGAAAATGGCACTGCTTTTTAGTCACCAAAACATTAAAGTACGAGTGTTTTTGGAAAGCATTAATCCTTCATTTGTTTACTCATTAAAATATTTACTTAATCTCAGACACTGTTCTAGGCCAGACTAAAATATTTTAGGTTTTGTGGGCCACACGTGCTTTCTGTTACACAGTCTTCTTTGTTTTGTTTCTGTTTTTGTTTTAAAATTTTTTTTAACATTTATTCATTTTTGAGAGAGAGACAGAGTGTGAACAGGGGAGGGGCAGAGAGAGGGAGACACAGAATCTGAAGCAGGCTCCAGGCTCTGGGCTGTCAGCACAGAGCCTGACGTGGGGCTCGAACTCACGAACTGCGAGAATGTGACCTGAGCTGAAGTCGGAGGCTTAACCGACTGAGTCACCCAGGCCCCCTCTGTTTTTTTGTTTTTTTTTTTTTTTTTTTTTTTTACAGCCTCTTAAGAAAGCAAAACCTTTCTTAGCTAGAGGGCCAACAAAACCTGCCGGAGGATTTGTCCTGCCCCGTGAGCTAGAGCGTGCCCCATACTAGGCAACCAAGGGATCTTTCTCATTTTTCTCCCTTAAATTTATATTAGATTTCACAAAATGCACTCACCCATGTTATCTCACCTTGAAACATACCAGAAAGAAGCTGTTACTATTATCCATTTCCAGATGGAGAACTAAGGCTCGGAAAGAAACAGTTGCCAACTAAAGGTCAGATAGCAAATTAATCATTCATTCATTCAACAAATATTTATTGATTGCTACTGAATGTCGTGTTCTCCACCACCTGTTGGGAATAAAACAGCAGAGTAAATACAGTTCCAGTGTCATGGAATTTACAGACTTTCAGGGAAGATGGATATAGACAAAAGAATTTCGCAAGTATCTAGTTAGTCGTGATAGCAATTAGTTCTATGAAAGAGAAATGTACTTTGTAGGTAAAGGCACCTCAGATAAGGGGACTTAACCCTGATTAGGAAAAGTTTCAGTGAAAAAAATGGTACTTGAAATGAATCTCTAAGTGTCGGGATAGGGGCGGCTAGCTTTCTAGCAAAGGAGTTGGCAAACTGCGCCCCAGCCCGCGGCCCATCCTGTGTGGCTTATTCACGTGCTTTCTGTGACTCCTTTGACACTGCAGTGTCACAGTTGAGTGCTTGAGTCACAGACTGACCTACTGGCCCATGAAGCCTAAAAGATTTGCTCTCTGGTCTTCTCCTAAAAACGTTTACCAGCTCTTGTTCTAGGGAAAAGAAAACTGTAAAATTGAACATCCTGAGGTAGGACTTTTGAGGAAGGAAAGAAACGTGTGAGTTCAACATAAAGAATAAGGGAAAGAACGACACAAGATGAGGTTGGAGAGGCAGGTGAGGTCCACACCTAACAACAGGACCATTAAGTTTTTATTACAAACCTTTAACTTTATCCTTTTACCAAAGAGCGGAAATAATTTAAGGTTTGTTTTTTTTTTTAATAAAAGAATGATGTGATCAAATATCCATTTAAAAAATAGCATTACAGGGGCGCCTGGGTAGTTCAGTCAGTTAAGCGTACAACTCTTGGTTTTGGCTCAGGCCATGATCTCACGGTTCGTGAGTTCGAGCCCCGCATCGAGCTCTGTGCTGACAGCACAGAGCCTGCTTCGGATCCTCTGTCTCCCTCCCTCTCTCTCTGCCCCTCCCGCCCCCAAAGAACAAATAAACATTAAAAAAAAAATAGCATTCTAGGTCCAGAGTAGATCATACATTAGAACAGAGCCACAGTATTTATACGAGCTCCAGTTAGTCCAGGAGAGGTTGGTGATGGTGGCTTGGACTTGACGTGGTGGTAATAATGATGGAGAGAAGTAAAGAGATTGGGAAATATATAAGAGGTGAAACCAACAGGACTTAATAATTGGTCGGCCATGTTGAGTGGGGCAGGCAGACATCAAGGATAACACCCATATTTCTGACTTGAGTAATGGGTACATAGTGGGTCCACGTAGAAGACATGTGCAAAAGAAGCAGGTTTGCAGTCGAGATGGCTCAGTTTTGGGAGGAGACCAAGTGTGAAGTTTGGCCCTGTTGAACTCAATGTGCCAGTGCCTCGTCCAAATGGAAAGGTCAGATAAGCAGGTGGACATAGGGACTCAGCTTAGGAGACAGGTCTGGGCTGAAGATAAACGTCTCCATTGGCCCGTAAAGGATATTTGAATCCTTGGGTCTGAATGAGGTAGTAGATCACCCGGAGGAAGAATACAGTAAGAAGGAAAAAGGGCTTGCTGGACCCTAAAGAACATCGGCATTTTTAAAGGGAAGGTAGAGGTTGGCAAAAGACATGAAGACAAGTAACCTGGGAAATAAGTGGAAGCTGGAAGAGCATGCTGTCAAGTGTGCCGACAGATGGAAATGCTTCAAGAGAGAGGTGGGATCTACCGGAAGTGCTGAGTGGTTGGGTGGCTGAAAGCGTCCAGTGGACTTGGTGGCATAGACAGCACTGGTTACATGAACATAAATATTGTTAGTAGTGGAGCATGGCAGCCATATTAGATTGAAAAGTTAGCGTGAGCTGAAAACCTGATAGTGCAAATTTAAGCTACTTTCTCGTGAGGTCTGTCGGCAGAGGAGAGTGGGAAGTGTTGAGAGAGCAGGAGAGACCCAGACCAAGCAGCTGGGGGCGGGGAAATGGATCAGGAGGGGCACTTCAAACAGGGAGTTTTTGGTTTTAGGTTGGAGGAGATGTGAATGTATTAAATTCTGATTGTCAAGTTCATTAAAGTTGTGCAGTCGGGAAAGTTACGTTTTCCAGGTTGGTGATTTGGAACCCCTGGCGTCCGCGAAGGCAGTCTAGGGAATTCATGTTAAAGACGACGATGGCATTTTTTTTTCTAGTTATGTTTTAAAATAAGTGTGGATTCCCATATTTCGCCGGAGAAAATAGAACCATGAGAGAGCTTCACAGTGTTTGCCGAGGGAATGAGCCTACAGCCAGTAGAGACCCACCAAGTGCACTCACGTGCTGCCCTGTGGTCAAGTACTGTGGTACCAACAATGGCCAGCAATCCGGGGCGCCTGGTCAGTTACACAGGTTTACATAGTTTTATTTTCTTCCTTACGGTAACGTATTGCTTACGTTACATACGTAAGAGCCATTGACGGAAGACGTGCAGCTGCTGATTGAAATGTAACGAATTAATAATGAGCTTAAAATTGGTAATTCTTCTGTAAACTACCTCAGAAGGATCTTCACCACATCTATTAAGTTGTATTCTCCTAATAGAAATTTTATTCCTTGAAAACCAGTGTTAAAAATAGGAAATCGGGGCGCCTGGCTAGCTCAGTCGGTAGAGCATGTGACTCTTGATCTTGGAGCTAGGAGTTCAAGCCCCATGTTGGGCCAAGAGCTTACTTAAGAAAAAAAAATGGAAGTAAGGTATTGATTTTTATCCAATTTGACATTTCAATTTTGGGGAATTAAGACTATTCACTGTTTTCAGAGAAGTACCTGAAGATAGAAGCCTGAAATCTTAACCTTTATTTTATCATTTAAAAGCAAAATAAGGCAAAATATTGGCAAATAGAATCCAACAGTATTATATTTTTTAAAAACTTTAGTCAGACTTCTATAAGCCTTTTTGGAAAAAAAAAAAGTTTATTTTATTTTTGAGAGAGAGACAAAGAGAGAAGGGGAGGGGCAGGGAAAGAGGAGGACAGAGGATCCAAAGTGGGCTCCGTGTTGACAGCACAGAGCCCAACGCGGGGCTCAAACTCATGAACTGTGAAATCATGACCTGAGCTGAAGTAAGACGATTTAACTGACTGAGGCACTCTGGCGCCCCCAATAATATTTTAAAAGAATTATACACTACATTGAAGTAGGATTTATCCCAAGTATGTAAGACTGGTTTAACATTAAAAAATCAATTAATGTAACCCATCACATGAATAGGCACATGATCATATCAACAGATGCTGAAAAAGCATTTGACAAAATCTACCACCCATTCATGATAAAAACTCACAGAAAACTGAAAGTAGAGGGGAACTTCCTCAGCTTGATACAGAACATGTACAAAAAACTTAGTGCTGACATCATACTTAATGATGAGAAATTTGAAGCTTTCCCACAAAGATAAGATATGAGGCAAGGATATTCCTTTTCACCCTTCCTTTTCAACTTCATACTGGAAGTTCTCGGTAATGCAGTTAGACAAAAAAGGAAGTAAAAGCATAAAAACTGGGAAGGATGACAGAAGACTCTCTTGTTTTTAGATGACATGATCATCTATGTAGAAAATCTGAAAGAAAATTAACAAAAAAAACTACTGGAACTAATCAGCAGTTATAGCAAGGTTGCAGGGTACAAGGTATTTTATATGAAAGTTAATCGCTTTTCTAAATACCAGCAATGAACAACGGGAATTTGAAATTAAAAACTCAATGCCATTTATATTAGCACCCCAGAAATTAAATACTTAGGTATAACTCTAAGAAAATATGTACGAGATTTGTATGAAGAAAATTACAAAGTTCTGATGAATGAAATCAAAGAATTAAAAATGGAGAGTTATTCCATGTTCCTAGATAAGAAGGGTCAATATTGTCAAGATGTCAGTTTTTCCCAACTTGGCTTATTGATTTAGTGTAATCCCAATTAAAACTCCAGTAAATGATTATGTGGATAGTGACAAACTGCTTCTGAAGTGTATATGGAGACAGAAGATCCAGAATAGCCAAGACAATTTCAGTATAGTGAAGGAGAGGAGCCAAGTTCAAGGACTGACACTACCTGACTTCCAACTTACTGTAGTAATCAAGACAGTGTGGTATTTGAGAAAGAATGGACAAATAGATACATGAAACAGAACAGAGAGAACTAGGCTCAAATTAATAAAGTCAAACGATCTTTGATGATGGAGCAGAGGCAGTATGTTGGAGCAATGGTTTTTTCAACAAACGGTGCTGGAATAGCTGGACATCCACGTGCAAAAAAAAAAAAAAAGAAAGAAAAGAAAAAATGAATCGGGGCACAGATCTCATGCCTTACACAAAAATTAACTCAAAATGGATCACAGACCAAAATATTAAATTCAAAACTTTGAAACCCTGAGAAGATAACCCAGACGACCTCGGGAATGGTGATGACTTTTTTAGACAGAGCACCACAGGCATGATCCAGGAAAGAAGTAATTGGTAAGGTAGATTTTATTCAAGCATAAGACTGCTTTGAGAAAGATGATGTCAAGAGAGTGAGAAGACAAGCCTGGAAGAAAATATTCCACATCTGATCAAGGATTATTGTACAAAATACTCAAAGAACTCTTAAAACTCAACAATAAGAAATGAAACAACCCAATTAAAAAATGGGTCCAAGACCCACCAAAGAAGAGATACAGAAGGCAAATGTGAAAAATGTTCCAAATCATATGTCCTCAGGGAAACGCAGGTTAAAACCACAATGAGATACCACTACACACCTGTTAGAATGGTCAACGTGCAGAACACCCGACACCATCAAGTGCCAGCAAGGATGTGGAGCAGTAGGAACTCTCATTCACTGCTGGTGGGAATGCAAAACGGAAGACAGTTTAGCAAATTCTCACCAAGCTAAAGGTATGGTGCCGCAGTCATGCTTCTTGGTATTTACCCAAAGGAGCTGAAAACTTCTATCTCCCCAAGCACCTGCACAGAGATGTCTGTAACAACTTTACTCATAATTGTCAAAACTCAGAAACGATCAGGATATCCTTGGGTAGGGGAATGGGTAAAGAGTGGAACAAGCAGACAGTGGAACGTTATACAGGGTTCTAAAGAAATGAGCTCTCGGGCCTTGAAAACACACGGAGGAACCGTACATGTTTATTGCTAAGTGAAAGAAGCCAGTCTGAAAAGGCCGCATGATTCCAACTGTATAACGTTTTGGAAAAGGCAAAATGAACCCTAATGTAAACTGTGGGCTTCGGGTGATGGTCATGTATCAATATCTGTTCATCACTTGTAACCAATGTGCCTCCCTGTGTGATAATGGGGGGTGGTCTACGCATGTGTGGGGACAGGGGGTATTTGAAAAGTTTCTGTGCCTTCCCCTCAGTTTTGCTGTGAGTCTTAAATCACTCTCAAAGAAAAGACAATAAACAATGAAACAATAAGACTAACCGTTGAACTTTACATTAAAAAAAAACAAGAATCCTCAAAAATATCATGTAGCTATTTTTGTAGGTTTTTGATTCTTATATGTCATTTTAATTTAAAATCTACATTTTAGAGAACGTTTTGTTCCTAAAATGTATTATGTTATTGGCCAATTATACCTTTTTTCTTATATAATTAATTCATTAAGAATTTATTTTATATAAATCAAATAGCTGGTATTATTTGTTACATAGGAAAATTACTTAAATTTTTTTAATGTTTATTTATTTTTGAGAGATAGAGAGAGATCACGAACAGAGGAGGGACAGAGAGAGAGGGAGACACAGAATCCGAAGCAGGCTCCAGGCTCCGAGCCGTCAGCACAGAGCCCGATGCAGGGCTCGAACCCACGGACTGTGAGATCATGACCTGAGTCAAAGTCAGATGCTTAACTGACTGAGTCACCCAGATGCCCTGGGAAAATTGCTTTTATTTAACTTTTTATTTTGAAAAATCTGACTTACAGAAAAGTTGAGCCTGCCTGTATGTCCTTCACCCCAGCCACCCCCAAATGTGAGCATCTGCAATAACCACGGTTCAGTTATCTGACCCAGAAAATTAGCACTGATGCAATCCTAGGAACTAATCTCTAGACCTCATTAGAATGTCACTGGTTTTTCCCCTAATGCTCTAGTTCTGGTCCAGGATTCTATGTTGCATGTAGTTCTCTTTAGTAGTCTCTCTCTCTTTTTTTTTAATGTTTATTTTTGAGAGACAGAGACAGAGAGAGAAAGAGAGAGAAAGAACAGGGGAGGAGCAGAGAGAGAGGGAGACACAGAATCTGAAGCAGGCTCCAGGCTCCAGCTGACAGCACAGAGCCTGACGTGGGGCTCGAACCCACAAACCACAAGGTCATGACCTGGGCCGATGTCAGACGCTTAACTGACTGAGCCCCCCAGGCGCCCCTCTTTAGTAGTCTTTAGACACTTAGTAGTTTCTGTCAGGCGGAGAAACCTGATCTGTGACAGGTCCTCACTTCGGATGGGAGCTGGCCCGTCTGTGGAATGGCTGTCAGTGTGGGTCTGTCTGAGGTTTCCTCATGGTTAGGCTGAGGTTGGGCGTTTGGGGCAGGAATCCACAGTGTCGTGTCCTCAGTGCATCGTGTCGCGGGGTGCCGGCCATCACGGTGTCCTGCCACTGGTGGGTGGACTTGGATCCCCTGGTCGAGGTGGTATCTGCCAGATCTCTCTGCCCAAGAGAAATTATTACGTGTCTTATGGGGAGATAGTTAAGGGACCGTTCAAATCCCTACTTCTCATCATAGTTTTTAGTAGACGATGTTTCTTAGGACAGTTTTAGGTTCAGGAAAATTACTTTAAAAATAAACTTTATATTATATTAAAATGTTTTAATGTATACCTATTCCAAAGACAATTTGATACCTTAATCATGCCATGTAAAAACTATGAAATCATTTCACTGATTCCTAAGGGAGTTCATGAAAGTATGTATTTCTGTGAAGGGGTTTGAGAATCAGATGAATTTGGAGATGCCGGGACGCCAAGCTCGAGCCAGGATTAATCCTGGACTGGGAGTGGGTCACCTCTTGCATTGCGCCAGTGGTGGCTTAGAGAAGGTTATGAGCTGATGAATGCGGCGTCCCAGGATAGGGGCTGACAAAGTGAGCCGAGGCCAGAATTGGCTTATTCTCTGTTTATCGGACGTCCGTTGGTTCCAGTCACTGCTCTAGGGGGTACAGGGGTGAAGTCTACCCCTCCACCTCTCTCCCCTGGTTGCAGGGTCCCTCTGTTTGGGCTGATGGGGGGCGGGGAGCTCCAGAGCAGCTGTGACATCACCGACCATCTCCTGGGAGGTCCCTCCTGCTGCTCTCGTGCCGCCAGGAACCCCACAGGCACGAAGAAGGGGTATCTGGGGGACTTGCCTCCACTGGCAGCCTGGGCGAGAGTTGGTTGCCCTGGAGTGCTTGTTTGATCTCTGGTTCTCTCTGACTTGTGTAAACCAGTCCACTGATGGTAGCTTTGGTCGTAGAGTCCTCCAGCTTTCCCCGTCCCTGAGGAAATGTTTTGAGTCGATTTAGAAGAGTAATCAACTTACGAACCAAAGTGCCCTGGGTCGTGATGGCGGAGGACTGACCCAACATCCTAGGACCTTTCTGCAGTTCTTAGGGACAGTTTAAAGTCTATTACGTGGAAGTTTTGAAACTACCGAGATTTAGTTTTTATCAGCCAACACACTTTACCGAGGATGCTAACGCCGTACCCACTGGCTTCCGCGCCTTGCCAGTCTCCCAGGACCCCACACGAACTCAGCTAGTTTGACTTCCAACGATCTGGGGGCGAAGGGCAAGTCGTTCCTAATGCATCATCAGTGTTGCCCTGAGGTCATCTGGGTTTTTAAGGCTGCTGTTCCTGCTTTCACTTATAAAATGCTTTTCATTCAGCTTCATGGAAATTAATTTTATTTGTCCTGAGTGGTTTTGTTAGCCTTGTAGGGCACCATGTTGCATACTTGCTTCAGCGGCATGCTGCCTTCTCCATAACTGCGTTTCAAGTCCTATATGAATTGTAATTCAGAGTGAATCATCTGCATCTCTCTTGCTAAAACAAATGTATGTATAATCCCCACTCCCATCTCCCCCCACCCCCACCAATTTGCTTTCGAGAGGCACTGCTTTGGCGATGTGCTGCTTGGGAATCTGTATTTTTGGGTAACTGACAGCATACTGTTGAAAGTAAATTAACATAACTCCTGTGCTATGTTAGATTTATTTATATGCCATTATTTTGTAATATAAAATTATAGAAGATGATAAGTAATCCATATGGTGCTGGGAAAGAAGCTCACTGCATCCTGCTTATTCTGAAATGTTTCTTGAGTATCTCTTGCTTCCATGTTACTGGACCGTGGAGATGTGGGGGATTAGGTAGGCTGCCTCCCTAGAGGGTCTAAGGACAAACAGTCTGAGAGTATTGTGCAGAGGAAAGGAGGAAGCTACGAAAACCAGGAACAGCTTAGAGAACTTGACTCTTTTCCCCCCCAAACTATACCAAAATTATGAGCCAGTTGGGGTTAACAAGCAACCTCTTAAAAATCCAATTATTCCGTGTATTAGTGACAAGTCCCTGAGAGGTCTGGAAGCCAGGTTCGATTATATTTTAATGGGAAGACCTGAAGTCAGATTGCTTTCCTCCCAGTAACAGAAGAGGTTCTAACTCCAGGAAGGAGAATTGTGATCTGGGAGTAGATAATATGTTATTTAAAGCAGTCTGTCTAGACACTACAGTTGGAAGAAGGCAGGCGCTATCAGAGCCAATCACCTGAGAGTAGATGAAATGGGAAGATACCCAACAAAAGAGAGTAAGGAAAATGCCACAGACATTTTAATATAATTCACACATCTTTCTAGAATAGGCCCAATACCCAAAGAAGGGGGAAAAGACTCCCTTTCACTTATTCATCAAATATTTATTGGGTGTTTATCATATAGCACTGATGTGCTTTGGATAAATCACTCGACAAGCAGACAGACATCCCTGCCCTTCCGGAACTTATATTCTTTAAGCTGCCTTCAGGTTCTCGTCCTCTGCTTGTAAGACCTAAAACGGGAGAGACATGTTGATAGTAGGTAAGGACATGCATCCAAGTTCCAGGCCCTCTGGGTTTTTCTTGTTTGCCACTTCCTAGCCACGCGGTCATGAGCAAATCTTACTTTTCATTATCCTCACTCCCTCACTTTCTTTATCTGAAAAATGCAACCTTACAGGAATGTGATAATTGCCTAAAATAATCCATGAAAAGTCTTTAGAACGGTGCCTGGCACAGACTTAGTGCTCAACAAATGCTTCACACTATTCTTCATTCAACATACTTATCAGCCCATTAACACACACCAGGCTCTCTTCCAGATTCTGGGGATGCAACTGGAACTTCAGAGGCTAACATTCTAGAAGGTAGTTTATTTACATTATGGGTTAAATTGGCTCTCATGAGCTAGTCAATGAAATAAAATACCATGTTTATATAAATGTTTCTGTGGGAAAATCCCTTATGAATTTTCAACACCTGATTTGTGGAACAACATCTTGGACCATACTTGGGATATGTCTAAGGTTTTCTAAGTGCGAGTATGTGAATGTGTGTGTGTTTATGTGTATACGTGCTCTATTCAGTGGTTTTCAATATGAGCCCCAAATAAAATTTCAAGAGGGATACATTTACCTACTTGTTTTAAAAAGTCATATTTTTAGCACATTTGGGAGGGAGGAGGACAAACAGAAAAACAAACAAAAAAACTAACAGACTTTAACTTCTATTCCTGGGAAGGAAATCATTACAACATTAAAAAATTTAAAAATAGGGGGGGATGCCTGGGTGGCCCAGTCAGTTAAGCGTCCGATTTGAGTTTGAGCCCTGCGTTGGGCCCTTGGCTGACAGCTCTGAGCCTGGAGCCTGCTTCAGATTCTGTGTCTCCTTCTCTCTCTGTCCCTCCCCCAGTCAGCTCACTTGCTCTCTCTCTCTCTCTCTCTCTCTCTCTCTCTCTCTTTCTCTCAAAAAGAAATGAATAAACATTAAAAATTTTTAAAAATAAAAAACTCTAAGAACATAAAGTAGTAGGAAATACCTAATGTGTTTTGGAGACAAATATTTTAGCAAACCAACTATTATGCCAGTTATAATATCTTTATAATGTTTATAATTTTACATTTTTCCACAATTAAGTCTGGATACTAAAAAAATACTCAATTAAAAATAAGTACTAAACATATGTTCAAATTGTACAAAGAACCACTAGAGGTTATGCGCACTGAACACTGTTTAGACAGAGCTTTTGCTAGAAAGAGCAGGCAAATTTCTGTTCTTACATTAGAGGACAGAAAGTATATTTCCATGCTTAAAATCCCTGTGCATTTCCTCCATATATCCAACATAAGCCACTTTGAGTGAGCTCACTCTTTAGAGCCAAATTTCTCTCTCTGGTTTTATTGTTTAGGTAGATTGAGAACTTCTGATTAGCATTTTCATTACCTTAACCCTTATGATTTAAAATTTAATTTAGTGCTGGGGTGCCTGGATGGCTCAGTCAGTTAAGAGTCTGACTCTTGATTTCAGCTCAGGTCATGATGTCATGGTTGGTGAGTTCAAGCCCCACATTGGACTTTGCACTGACACTGTGGAACCTACTTGGGATTCTCTGTCTCTCTCTGTCTCTCTGTCTCTGTCTCTCTCTCTCCCTCCCTCCCTCCCTTCCCCTGCTTGTGTGATCTCTCTCTCTCTCTCTCAAAATAATAAATAAACTCAAATTTTTTTAATAAATAAAATTTACTTTTGTGCCTTTAAACAAGATCTATTTTTAATATCTATAGTCTTGTTTGTTGCTTTGCTGTGAACTAGAATTTTAAACATTGCATGTTAAATATGAAAACCTGCACTAAATTGTCTGGCTCGAGCGTCATTTTGTATCTTCTGGCTTATTAATATATGCTTATATTTATTAACATTTATTAAGCAGTGAGCATACAAAAGCAAAAAGCCCTGATCTCTACCCTTAAGGAGCTTCCAGACCCACACGGGAAGCACACAGGAATCCCAGTGGGATAATCTACGCTAATCTGATTAGCCCAGGGTCCTCTGGGAGCATGTCAGACTGGCACCTTACCCAGGTGTGGAGGGACAGGGTACAGTTCTTTAGAGAAACGGTTCCTGACTGAATCCGGGAAAGAAGCAGAAGTTATCTTAACAGAGAAAAGAAGTACATGTAGGAAGGTCCTGGGGGTCAAGGAGAACATGGTCTCTCCGAGAACTGACGCCATGGCTTTAAAATCTGAGGAGACCAAACAGTAGATGAGGTGGAGGCAGGAAGCAGGGGTCAAGCCTTCCCATTCTCTCCCTGTCTCTCCTCCTTCTGGGTCTCCACTTACACGTTGGTTAGACCGTATGATGGTGTCCCACAGCTCTTGGACGTACCGTTTTAGACTGTCTCCCACATCTTTGTATCTCACTTGGGATCATTTCTATTGGCCAATCTTCAAACTTAATGATTTTCCCACTTTGTGGAGTTCATTCTGCCAATAGGCCCATGACATGTACTCTTTATTTCTGATGCTTTTTTGTTTGTTTTTATTTCTAGCCTTTCTATTTGATTGTCCTCGTGGCTTATGATGGGGGTGGGGACGGACTTCCTATGGCTTCCTCAGGGTCAGATGCCTTTGTATGCTTGAGCTGATTGTTAAATTTTAGAAATGTGCGAGGCATTTGACATCATGTTGGTAGTTTGATTTTTTAAAATATTTTATTTATTTTTGAGAGAGAGTGTGAGTAGGGGAGGGGCAGAGAGAGGGAGGGCCAGAGGAGCCAAAGGGGGTTCTGTGCTGACAGCAGTGAGCCTGACGCGCGGCTCGAATTCATGAACCGTGAGATCATGACCCACCAAAGTTGGATCCTCAACCACTGAGCCCCCCAGGTGCCCCCATGCTGGCAGTTTTAAATTGGCCATGGCAGAAGTATTGACATCATAGAAATCGGCAGACATCAAGAAACAGGACCTCTTCTCTCTCCCTGCCCCCCTGCCACCACCCACCCCGAGAGCTGCATTTCAGACATTTGTCATCACACCACTGATGGCTTTGCTTCTGCCCCTCCCTCAGTAACGATCTATTCCTTAGTCCCCGTGCACAAGGTTTCCACCCATCTTCTAGGGGAAGACGGCTTTTGCTTCTCAGCTTCCCCCAGGGCCTTTTCCTGAGGTTTCTTACTCCTTGTCCAGAAGCTTGAGACTTTTGCTTTGTATGAAAAAAGAGTCCAGTTAGGAGGCAGGGTTTTGTGTCTGTGCCCCAGCTGGAGGGTTGCCAGGGGAGCTCAGTGGTCTCCTCTCCTGCCCCATCTTTCTTGTGAACATCCCATGGAAGGAAACCTGTGGAGAGGTGCTGGAGAATGAGTGCAAATCCCTTTTACCCTCTTGTGTCTGGGACTCCCGGGGATTCTAGACTGTCAAAGAGGCCCCCACTCAAAGAGTCCATTAAAATCTTTGCCTGCTTTCCTTTTACCTACATTTATTGTGGCCATTGCTCTTTCCCAGGCTCTGCCAAAGATAAAACAGCTCAGAAGTTTCAGTCTCTCCTCCAAGGGGCACATGGCCTTTTGGAATTGAGTTCATGTGGTTGCCTTGCCACCTCAGCTCTGGTTGGCTGAAGAAAAATTGTGGTTTTGTTGATTGTCTAACTTTTTTCTCATTGTTAGGGTAGATCTGGAAGAGTCTTTCTCTTAAATCATGTAAAAATGCTTCGAGATTATCCTGAGCTCCGTTGAAGGATTTTATGCTGGGAGAGACAGTTCTGTGATGTCAACCCTTTGAATCCAGTGATGTTTGTCTCACACTTGCTCAGCCAGAGTGGTGCCCTAATTGCTTTCCGCTCAGCATTTCCCATCCTTCATTTTGTACCTTGTTTCTAGTGCCTGAGCTCATAGATTGTTTTCGCTAGGCATTTTTCTTGCATTATGAGATGACTTCCATTTCTATGACTTATTCCTCTGGTATGTATTTCTCTCTGTTTTTAGATATATTAACTAACCAAGTGCGTGATATCAGTGAAGATTTTGCCAGTCCCTTCATCTCCATCGTTTTAGAACCTAAGCAAGAATTCAGGGCAGATGTTTGCTTTGGCTGCTGTCCTAGGGCAGCGAGAGTGAGGGAAAGGAAGGTGAGGCATGGAAGAATGGAGAACAATGTAAGACGATGCGTTATCATTCCGGAGACTGTTTCGTGATAAACCACAGAGATACAAGCACACAGATGCTTCTGGACAAACCTGTTACAAGGAAGCTGCCTCCCCATAGCCCACCGCAGGGAGGAAAAGAGAGGGAGTTTTATCCGCCCACGCCCACGTTCTTTCTCATTGTCTCCTCCTATCTCATTTTCACCATGGGAGATAATTCATCAGCACTTTGGACTAAACTAACCAGTCCTTTTAGCAGTTGCTTCAGAAGCCAGATCCTAAATTCTAGGGTTTAACATGGCATCTGACTCCCAGCGGCAGGAGGAGCCCATGACTTGAGATGTGGGCAGTGTGCCTCGGTGGCAGACCAAGATGGCCACTGTGGGACCATTGGGCTCAAGGGCAGCAGTGATGGACTGAGAGCCCAGGAGAGGGTGACTCTCATCACCACCGAGAGAAGCTGATACACCTGTCAGGGATAGTGACATACAGTGTCAGCCTCAAGGCCAGCCCTTGAGAGAGACTTCGTTTTGTGCCTTCCCTGTGCCCTCTACTGCATCTTCTCTTCCAGACCCATCCATTACCCTTTGCTGACTATGCTCATTCCTGCAAATGTGTCTTTGGTTAAGTGTCTTTCATTTTCTTTTCTTCACTTCTCTTCCTGGAATCTCTACCTTGGCTTCTTTTCCTTTCCAAGCAAGCCTGAGGATGCCTGAGACCCTTCCTCAGGACAAGCTCCGTGACACACTGCACCCAGAGGCAGCTACTCCGTTCCTCTGGGACCCTACAGCAGTCAGTAGCTATTTCTATTTTTCATATTCCTTTGCTTTTTCTTCATTAATTTGCAGGCTTACCACACAAGGGTTTCATGTCTTCCGTGGAAACAACAAATTATCATAAGGAAAGAACAGTGGCTAGGGAGCTGAAGCTCGGGGTTTATCTCACCTGCCAACATAGATTTTGAACAGGCTTAAGTAAGCTCTTTGAGCCTTCATTTCCTTATCTGTGAAATGGGGATTAAAGACCATGTGAAATAATTGTGAGGATCAAATCAGATCTTCGGTATGAAAACTGGGGGAGGGGGAAAGTCTGCACTATATAAATATGGCGTTATTATGAGGTCAGCTGTCTTACAGTCATGGCGTCATGGAATCCCAGTGCTTGTTAGGCAGTTGGGACTTGGTGTTCTTGGACACAAGACTGCAGTTTTATAATTAAGGTCTCTGCAGCAGAGAGGCCATGTGGAATGTACCTATTAGACCAGCACTGTTAAGATAGTATTCTTGTCTTCTGTGTTTTAGAGGAGGAAACTGAGGATCTGAGAGGTTATGTCACTTACCATGGTCACCATTGTCACTTAGCTAATGCATAGTGGCAGGGCCGGTCAAGGAATGCAGGGCCGCCTAAGGCCAGAATCCATACTGCTGTGCCTCCCCAAGGGTCCCTGCCAGCCAGCTTCTGAGCTGGGGCTGGTCCCCAGGACCCCAGAGTCCTGAGCTATGAAGCTCCCTGGCGGATTCCCCCATTCCAACCTGTGAGTGACAGGGTGGCATCTAAAAGTCAAATTCTCTGCGTGGGGCTCTTCAGACTGATGTGCCTAGAGACCCCCCCCCCCCACCTGTTACAGCAAGACTAAATGAGCTTCTGAAAAGATTTTTTAATTACCCATAGAGCATATGGCGTCTAGTGGTGAAGAACATGCAGTTTCTGGAGCCTTCTGCCTGGGTTCTAATCCCAGCCCCACCGCTGAACAGGCTGTCACTCCTCTGGGGCACATCACTCCTCTCTCAGTGACTCAGCCTCCTCATCCATAAAAGCAGGGGAGAATGGATCCCCCCCCAACTCCGCCCCTCCTTGAGTTGTTCTGAGACTAAAAGGAGCTTCGAGTCTGCTGCTGCAATGTATGTTTTCGTTAAAGAGAGTAATTCATTCGTGGGTCAAATTTTGCAATTCCAATTAAATAGTATGTCATCATTACCTAAGAAATAAATCAAAGGAAAAGAAAAACCCAACATAGCAGGTTTCCCTTGAACACTAGCTGGGCTCTGCTGCTGGGATGGCCGAACCTTCCATTTTCTCAGAAGATACTCAGTTTTAGCCTGCTTTTTGTGGGGTTTTGTTCTGAGGCAGACCTTCTCATCTGGCTTAGGGAGGGCGGTTTATGTGTTGGTTGGAGAGCCCGCGGGGCAGTCCCGGGAAGAGCTGGGCCTCAGCCTGGCAGGCAGGACACGTACAGTTGCAAGCCAGGCACCCAGCCCCTTGGGCAGCAGGCTTTTGTCCTCTTTTAGCTCTGATGTTGCACAAAAGATTGCGATCTAGAATCAATCAAACATAATGAATGGACTCCTTTGTGGAATTCCACGTTGTTTTTAACATCTCTTTGGTAGTTTTGAACAAAATAACTTCGGAGGTGATTACACAAGGAACAATGCCTTCAGACCCTTTAAAGTGGTTTCCTTTGTTTAGTTGAACATGTACATTTAGGGGGTAGAGCAAATTCATGCATTGTTCTCGCCATGTGTAACATGCAGACCGCTGGCGGTGGAAATTTAACAGATTTAAAGAGCAGGTTTGGTTTTCTGATAATATCCCGATGATATACAGTGATTTCCTGGTCTTTTGTTTTTCAGAAATTAATTGGTTAAAAAAATCGTTACTCTCCTTGAAATGTTTGTGTGGGTGTGTGTTGTACAAACATGAGCAGAACCATTTTCTCCTTACCATCCATGAAAAGTATGCAACAGTTTAAAAAGCAGGTATCTTAAAGTTTATTTATTTATTTTGAGAGAGAGAGAGAGAGAGAGAGAATATCTCAAGCAGACTCCATACTGTTAGGAGCCCACGTAGGGCTCGAACCCATGAACCGTGAAATCAGGACCTGAGCTGAAATCCAGAGTCGGACGCTTAACTGATTGAGCACCCCATAAACAGCAGGTATTTTAAAGGCATTTTGTAGAAATATAGAAAAGCAGCATTGAAGTGACTTTCGAGTCACTCTCTTGCACTAAATACGAATTTTAGTGTTTATATTCTAGAAGAAAGAGAACGTAGACATCCATCTAGCTGCTGCATTGCTGACTCCAGCTGCTAAGTGGCTGCTGCACGGAGCTCTCCCAGCCGTCTGCACATGTGGGCATGTGGGAAAGGATGGGCATTGAAGATGCTAAATGTGCGGTTCACACGGGACTGCTTTCCCGCCAGTGTAGCCCCTTCCCCACCTTCCCCTTCTTTGCCTGGGACTCCCCTCACTTTTACGTTGTTTTCCTTCTCTCCTATGATGGTCCAGTTGCTTTACCTTGGCTCTTTATTTCTAGATTAACCACGTGTGGCCAGATTTCATACACATACACTGAAATGGTGTGCCCTGAGTGTGGCATTTTATTAGTATCCATTTTGTTAAGGTGTATTATCCAAAATCTGAGACAGCTAATTATGAAACAGGGAATTTTAATCAACCATCCAGTGGCCAGGAAACTCTGTGTTCTTTAAAAAAAGAAAAAAGTTATAGGACATGTGAACACTGAATTATCTCAACATTGAGGTTGCTTTTTACAAGCCAGATGAGAGTTTAGGAAGAAGACAGGCAAAACTGTGGTTGGCCATAATTTATTGCTCTTTCTGGACTTGGTTATAAAAAAATGCCTTATATTCAGCTTAATTGTTTACCATCAAAGAAGAGTTTGATGAAGAGAAGAAATTAAAAGAATTTTTTTTACTGTTTACTTATTTTTGAGAGAGAGAGAGACAGAGCATCAGCAGGGAAGGGGCAGAGAGAGAGGGACACACAGAATTCAGAGCAGCTCCAGGCTCTGAGCTGTCAACATGGAGCCCAACGCAGGGCTCGAACCCACGAACCGTGAGATCATGACCTGAGCCGAAGTCGGATGCTCAAGCGACTGAGCCACCCAGATGCCCCTAGGAGAAGAAATTTTTATCACCGGCCCAAATCTCAATCTATACTCGGCACATAACACCTGTATGTATGTCTAGATTAATACTGCCAGTTTTCCATTGCAAAACGAGGCTCTTTGGGTATTGGGAATGAAATGATTAAAACTTTGTATTTTCAACTCCTAAAATATCTCAAATAGATAGCAGTTAAAGCAAATGCATGGTGGCTGGCTTATCGCCGAGATAGAAGTTGGGCTATGTAGTAAATAGTTCGTCATTCTATGACTGGAGGCGACTTTTACACCTATCTCAGCAGTGCTTCTTGAGGCCGAGGCTTTGAGAAAGAGATCTGAGGAGGCTGGCAATTTCGGGCAGATGTGCCTCCATACCCCCGGCGCCACTGGTCGTAATTTAACTAGAGCGATGTTGCAGCCATCTGGGTAGCCACACGGCCGAGGTCTGCTCTTGCCCGCGATTGCCAGTGTGGAGGAGACGTGCTTGAGCTCATAGACGCTGGATTTATGAAAAGGAGGTACGTCAAGCAGTAAGGATGGTGGCCTGCTGCTGGCATGTGTCGGTGGCCAACTTCCTGGGGCGGCTTCCCTCAGACATTCAAGTGTCACGTTCAAGTGTGTCTTCGTGCCTGTGTGACATGGTGCCACGGGGTTTTATGTCAGTTGCACCTTCAGGGGAAAGCCCTGATTTGCATCGATCACCTACTCTGTAGAAAGAAAGAACATTCAAATGAAAAGTACGGCCCCCGAAGTCCTTTAGCTAATACGTGGACCTTGCCCTTTTTTCAGAGCGAGAAACCAAATTACAGCCTCACTGTCACAGAATCTTGCAATGTTGAAAGTTAACAGCTGATTTCCTGCTCATGGAGAAAAGCTTACTAACCATTCTGGACCACTTTAGGACCAATTCTGGAGCCCACTGTCTTTCCTGATTTCTCTAAAAACTGTTTGGCTGTGCACCTCCACAGTGAGAGCTATTAGAGTTTTTGCTGATGCGCTTGGCACATCTCCAGCAAAATAGTCCATTAAAATTCAAATCCTTTCCCAATAATTGAGACAATCAATTTACATTAAACAAGGCACAATTATACTTTCATGTACAATTTAAATTCTATAGAAAATAATCAGTGTGCAATAAAGAGGGACACTTATTTTGATGCAAAGGGATGTTTTTATAGTCTGCATAAACAAATCTTTCATATTTTCAAAATAGTTCCCTCATTATCTTTGGTGTAGGAGAACTCTATTGTGTGTTATTTTGATGTAGGGACAAGTGTGTGTCCACGGCTGCATGTTTAATAAGCAATGTGACTTTCTCTCCGTGCCATTTAAATCGCAAGGGCTGAGATAGAATAAGGTAGGTACTTGCTTGCTGTTTGACATGAAATCACTCTTGTCAAACGAGCAAACAAAGAGCGTTGAGTGAGTTCGTTTGCTTTTGTTCCCGCCTTAGTGAAACAGGCACCAGGCATTCGTCTGGACCTTTGTGCCATAGACCGGGGATCATGTGCTCCATCCGCGATCCTCAGGAAGTCGTTCCGAGGGATTTGGGAAGGATGCACGGGATGGGGATGCCGTCATGGTGCCTGCAAACCACAGCGAGTGAGCGCACCAGGCAGCCGGGCTCGGTGAGCGCGCCCAGCCCTCCGCAGCCTTCCTGTGCAAGCTCTCAGCAAGGCGGGTGCTGTCGGTCAGGAAATCTAGAACACCGGAGAAGCAGCATTAGGAAGAATACAGTACAAATAATGACAAGATAGAAAACAAATCCTGTCAGAGCCCGAGAATATATTTGGCTTCTGCTTGCTGTGTCTGTCTGTTTCTATAAACGGTCCAGAATAGAAACCGGATGTTTAAAATCTCTCCGTTTCACATGCTCGCCTCCCCCTCCTGCCTTCCTTCCTCTTCAGTATTAGTAGACTTACTATTTTTATTAGTTTTTATTTATATTCCCATTTTTCAATATTTGCCGTTTGTGTGGGTAACACATTAATTTTTAATGAAATATTTTCAGACTCTTGGAATAGCTGAATCATAAAAGAAAACTTGAAATTGATATAGATTCTAAGGCAGCGTGTCAACTGAATGTTACAATTACTTTTCCCACTCACAGGTGGCGAACGGTTATTTTAAAAGGTGGTGCGTGCCTAATTTAAAACTCTTATCTTTGCGTAGGAGTCTAGTGTTCGTGTCTAATTTGTGTGGCACAGAATACCTCAGGTACCATTCTAATTAACATGAGGGAAATATCAAAACAATATTGGTGCCCTCTAATAATTTTCATCTTACGTATTTTCGACAAGCCTCGTTGCTGTTAAAGAAATCCATTTGTAACTGAAACTGAATCCTGAGCTTAATTTTACACTGTAGTTCTGTTGCAGAACTCTAGATTTTAAAGAAGGAAGCGTTTGTTTCTTTGGCTAGTTTATGTTCTCCAAGCAGGAACTGTTTTGCAGCCTTGTACCTGCAGAATGACAATTAATCCTGGAAAATCTTTGAACAATTTTCTGTTACATGCTATTCCCAGAACTAAAGCTTGCAGTCCACTTTGGAACTGTAAATTAGTAAGTATGGTTTCTCCCAAAAGCTTATTGTAGAAAACATGGACTTTGGAGATGTAGCATCTTAGAGACTTTTTTTCCCGTTCTCAAAGCCTAAGGATACAAATGATCAATTGCATGTTGGTAACTTAAATCTTATTTGAATATATATATATGTGCACATACACACACATACATATGTGTGTGTGCACACATATGGTGTGCTTATTATATATAAGCTTGTAGTTTTGTATTAGAAGTATATATATCACTTTACATTTTATTCTTTGTAGTAAAAATTTCTAAGTAAGATTACTTTTTTTTAAGTTTATTTTTATTTATTTGAGAGGGACATAGAGAGTAAGTGAGGAGGAGCAGAGAGGGAGGAAGACAGCATCCCAAGCAGGCTCCACGCTATCAGTGCAGAGCCCCATGTGGGGTTCGAACCATGAGATCATGACCTGAGCTGAAATCAAGAGTCAGGCACTTAACCGACCGAGCGACCCAGGCGCCCCTGAATAATATTACCTTTCTGAAGTACATTTACTTATTCTTAACATTAACAATCAATTCATATATGTTTTCTAAATATTTATATTTTATTTTCCAAAGAAAGGTGAGTAAATGTTTTCAGGAACACTGTTTATCTTCTATGAGCTGAGCTGCACAGGACAACATTTTAAAGAATCCGAGACGCCTGAAAGATTAGTGTGACCCACCTCCTTGTCTTAGCGTCTACTTCTCACTCTCCATCCCTCCTCAACAGACACTTTATAGATGAGGAAACTGAGGCCCGAAGAGATAAGGTGACTTCTAAGATACAGTTCAGGTAATAAAGTGGAATCTGTGATCTCTGCCCGCTGCTCTCCTGTTTTCTCCTGGACTCACTCAATAATCTATGTTTCCCGAAGGAGGGAGGTGGGCTACTACTAATCAGGAGGAAAGTGTTACGTGCGGGTGAGTAGATGTTTCACAGAGCCGGCTTGTCCAGCAAGCTCAAGCCCAGAGTTGAATGGGTAACTGAAAGGCCAGAAAATCATAACAAGGGCTCTATGTTGGGCTAAGACATTTCCCTGGTGTATGGATCACCTGATGTGGAGCGCCACATCGTTTTTTCTGGACAAGCCACACCAAAGTTGCATCTTTTGACACATCCAATTTTGGTTTCTCTAAACCAGCCAAGGACAGGAGACCCCTGGGGAGCAGCCGCCTTGCAGAATTTGCTGTTTCAATGACGCTCTCCCACCAGATTTTTTACGATTATGTGCTGCACACTTAATTTGACAGACTTAAACACACACACGTGCGCGCGCGCGCGCACACACACACACACACACAAACTTTGTTGATTCTTCCTAAATCATTCAACTTTGTTTTCATTGAATCAGCAAACTCTTTTTTTTTTTTTTACCACTTACTTCTGAGCTCCCTAAACTTTAAGCTATGCTTGTGCAGGCAGCCTCAGCAGGCTTGGGAGGAAACACAGGGACCAGGGGGCGTGTACGCGGGCGGAGCAGCAGTGCCCGGTCGTACTGGCGGCCACGGGCACCGGGCACCCTGGACCTCAGAGGGTACTTTTCCCGGCGAGCGAGGGGAAGTGTTGGTCCATCAGGCGCTCAGGGCAAGCGGCCGTCCATTCAGAGAGCTTCTGCTCCAGTTGGAGGGAGCCGCTGGAGTCGGACGAAGACGCTCGAAGCTGCAGCACACTCTCTGTGCGGTTTCCCCCCCGCTTGTACCACGGAGGAGGCATGCAACTTGGAGGCAGAAGACAGGGAGCTTTCTCTGTGCACCTTTGCTTTCTCTCACCCTGGGTTGTGGAGACCAGCCTCGCACCACCCAGTGGAGCGTTCTTGTACCAAATAAATGCTCCACAGCCACCTGGCAGGAAAGGCAGTGGCCACTGTTCAGCCCAGACAGTCACCCTAGTGTACAGATTTCCGAGTGACCTGCTACCTGGTTGGGGATGGTGGGGCCGATCTCCTCCTTGCATGGAGTCCTGGAAGGAGTGAGTGGTTTCTTAAGAGGCTGGGCTGCTGAAAATGCAAATCGTTTCAGATAAATTCTTGGATTGAGAACACGTGCCTGTTTTCCTTTTTTTTGAATTTATTTATTTTTGAGAGACAGAGCGTGAGCAGGGGAGGGGCAGGGAGAGAAGGAGACACAGAATCCGAAGCAGGCTCCATGCTCTGAGCTGTCAGCACAGAGCCAGACACAGGGCTCGAACTCATGAACCGCGAGATCATGACCTGAGCCAAAGTCGGCTGCTTAACCGACTGAGCCCCCCAGGCGCCCCCACCTGCCTGGTTTTTAAAAGCGTACTATGAATGCATTAAGTCCTGTCCCTAGACTGGTAATGAATGAAGAAATCAGCAAGTAATGAACAACGATCCTCTCTCAATTGGGTGAATGTCATTTTTCCACCTTTTTATCTTTTTTTTTTTTTTTTTTTTTTTTGGTCTAAGCATCCATCCATTTTCCCTTCCGTTTCTTAAATTTATTTTGTAATGTTTATTTT
Organism: Cryptoprocta ferox; assembly: GCA_028646485.1. Taxonomy (NCBI): domain Eukaryota; kingdom Metazoa; phylum Chordata; class Mammalia; order Carnivora; family Eupleridae; genus Cryptoprocta; species Cryptoprocta ferox. The sequence continues at coordinate 2,907,070 of CM053562.1, forward strand.
ATTTTTGAGAGAGAGAGCACAAACGGGAGGGGCAGAGAGAGAAGGAGACACAGAATCTGAGGCAGGCTCCAGGTTCTGAGCTGTCAGCACAGAGCCCAATGTGGGGCTCGAACCCACAAACTGTGAGATCATGACCTGAGCCAAAGTTGGATGCTTAACCCACTGAGCCACCCAGGCGCCCCCACATTTTCCTTTCTTAATTAGGTCGTGGTATTTGCCAAGATGATGATTGTAGCACACAACTGCTTCATACACATACACAAAATAATGCAGCATCGCTGCCTCTTGGCTCCCTTGCTACACTTGTTGTGGCCCCGTGGGGTGGGGCAGCACTTTTCCATGTGTATTTTGTGAACAATCAGTTCCACAAAATGGTCTTTGAAAAAAGCAATGGAGGATTTAGTTTGGGACGTATTGCATAAACTGCCCGCTCCTTGGGGAGGCGAAACTTACATTAGTATGCTAAAAGCCTTGATAAATCGTAGAAATTATTAATCATTTTTAAAGTTAAAGTTGGCTCTAATTAAAATAATATAAATAAGAACATGTGTAAACATTTAAACTTTAGGATAAGGGTAAAAGGGTAGGGATTGGAGCCGCCCTGCAGGACTGTGTGTGGAGACAGATCACTGGTTGAAGCATGAAAGTGGCTGTGTGGACTGCGTGGCCTCTTGTGGCTCTGTGATCATCTCGCATCCTTCGCCCCTCCGTTCCACTGCATGTCCCTTATCCTCTGGAGCGCGGTGGGATCACCAGGTCATGCCTTCTAGCTCCTGGGCAGGGAGACCCGCCCATGACTGCTGCACACGCAGGCACTGCCAAGCAGCGGGCTTGTTACCTGCAGGATAAGTTTGAGGTGTGATTAACCCAGGCAACTGCGACTGTGTCATGTAGGGGATTTCACGAGAAATAGGTCCTGCTCAATAGGAGGACTTGGGTATCTCTGTTACCACCTATGTGGCTCTGATGAGCAAGGAGACTAAACACCCATTTTTCTCTCAGGTCATAGGCTCTCTAAAGGGATGTTCTTCCTCCTTCTCAGGGATCTAGGATCATTTCTGAGTATATATAGAAAGAAGATCTGTGTTCATTTAATTATTCATTTGTTCATTTCTTGTTTATACACACACTCTGCAGATATTTACTGAGTGCTGACTATGGTTATAATAAGGGCATGCGGTAGGTTTGGGGATGAAAGGTGCCTGAGACTGAGCCCTGGTCTTCGAGAAGACAAGGCCAGATGCTCTCGCCTGTGTTCCCTGAAGTCTGGACTACTTTTCCTTCTAGACCTATGGACCTCATGTTTCTCAAGAGACAGGTCAGCTGTCCTCTCTTGTGGGACGCCTTCCTTCACCCACTGTCTGCATTATTCAACACTTCATTCAGACCACACTTTGATCACGTTCACGGGGACACCGTCTTTATTCTTTGAATGTCGGACTTGTTAGACTCTGAGTTCCTTGAGAACAGGACCCGTGTCCCAATCATTTGTTTCTCAAGCATGTCGCCCAGTGCCAGACGCTTAGGAGACACTCGCTCTGTGACTTTGCAGTCATTTTTACCTTCAAGCTCGCCTTTCTCAGTCTCCCCAAAACTGTAGAAGCAGGAAAAATAATGAGCCAAAAGCAGAGTTGGATGGGAATATACAACTTTAAAAACATATTTTATAACCTCTTACCCATATCCTCACATTTGGAAAAAAACATTCAATTCTATGTGTGTCTAATTACTGTCATTAAGTAATATAAACCTTAACTGTTATTGTGTAAGGATGTGTATCCAGTAAGCACTCAATAAATATTAGTCACAACTATTAAATGTGCTTCGATCTCAGTAGAGGCTCTCCCTCACTCTGTTTAGGCCATTGAACTACTCACTGTGTTGTTAGTCGGTCCTTATCTTGTAGGGTTTATAGGTCACGTTTAATGGAGCTGAATGTTAGGGTTGGCAGCAGTTACATAAATGACTTTGACTTTACAAATTTTATGACAGTCACTTGGAACGAGCTATATATTTTCCAAGCTTTTGGTTTCCCCAGTGGCCTGATATATTAAAGAATGACGATTAACTTGCAAATTTTGTGAGAGTGGTTTTTGTTTATCAGCCAAAGTTGACGTTTTATGCAGTTACCAGTGATTGCTGTATCATAGGCAAAGGAGAGAGTCTAGAATTGAGATGGGGGAACATTTTTCTTGTCTTACATGGCCGGGCAGAACAGCCCTTGGAAGACAATCCTGGAAAGAGATGATCCTTTCTTGCTCAAACCAAATATACTTCACTTCTGTTAGGTCTCCCACTGTAAAATAATCATTTCTGGGACTTGTGTCTGGAAGCACTCCAGTTTTTCCACACGGCCCTTCAAACACAGAGACATTCATGCCGCATTTCATAGTTCTTATTCTGAATTACGCCACTGTGTCCACCTGCAGGGTCGTCTCCTGCTGGGCCTGGCTGGATCAGAGGGTCCCGGATTCCTTGGGTTTCTCGCTAGGATAGGGAGGCCTAAGCGAGTGCAGGGGAGGTGGCCGGGGATGGCTGCCATGGCCCTTCCCCCCCAGGTCCACGTTCCCATCCTGGTTCCAGACCTCCCCCTCTTCAGTGTGGAGAGTCAGTGACCCCAAGGGAAGGCTTGAAAATGTGTGGGGCCTGCTCTCCAGATGTCTTACGTGAGAACTACTTTCAGGGTGAGATTTGGGTGGTGGGGTAGGGCGAGGCTAACTGAAAATCTGCGCTCTCACTGGGGACCGCCATTCCTTAATTCTCCATAGTTGGTTCGCTCTTGTTTCCAGTGTTTCTGTTTTCCAGCACTTAGAGCACTGCGTTCATGGCATCGCGTGTCCTTTTCTGTTATCAGATGGAGGAGTCTTCAGGGTGAAGCATGCATTACCAATCTCTGAGGTCCCGGCGTACAAAACTGTTGAGTCAATGAATGATTCTCTAGGAACTGAAACTGTTTTAATTTAAAAGCGGTTAGCTGATGGTTAGTATTGACATACACTGATTCCTATGTGCCCTCATTTCTTTCCACCTGCCCATTAGGATTGGAACTCACTGGGCCTTATTAGCAGTTTTTCAGCCCTTTAAGCTACAATATGGTTTGGTCCATCCAAAGCAACAGCAGCAACAACAACAACGAGAAACAGACAAAAGAAAGTGAATACCTGTTACACGACAGGAACTGCAGGCTATGGGGACCAAGAAGATAAATTAATCACTGATCTCTGATCTCTGGGGGAAGAGGGAGGTATTAAGCTCTCACCCTAACCCTACGGGCCCCGTGGGGAAAAGACTTTGGTAGAGATGTGCATGTATTTGCATAGGATCACTGAAGACAGGCACAAATCCCACCCAGGAGATGTTGGAAAGCTTTCTGGAGGAAGGGGCGCCAAAACATAACTTCAGAGGGTGTGCAAGGCTGCATGGCGGCAGAAAGAAAACCTGGAGAGAGAAGTGATGTCACACGAACCACAAACGGCGTGTTGCAAGGCGGGAAGCAGGAGGTCTGGGTCGGGGACCTGTCTCTGTGTCCTATAGGTATTGGGGAATCAATGAAGAGTGTTCAACAGGCCGCAGTAGCAGATTTGCATTTCAGATAGCTCACTCTGGTGGCGGCATGAAGGCTGGGTTTCAGGGAACCAGGCAGGGAAACTAGGCAGGAAGTGACGGGTGCCTGAAATAGAGGCGAAGAGGAGGAGATGGATTGGAGAAATGCTTAGAAGGTGAAGTTGGCTAGTGGTTGATGGGATATGAGAAGTAATGGGAAGAAAGAAATCAAATAATTTGCCTCCTATTACTGTTAGTACCTGTTTCTTCGGTCTAAATCCCAGTGACTTTTTTAAAATTTATTTGTTTGTTTGTTTGTTTTAACCTACATTGGGTGTGGAGCCCATTGCGGAGCTTGAACTTACGATCCTGAGATCAAGACCTGAGCTGAGATCAAGAGTCAGACACTTAGCTGACTGAGCCACCATGGTGCCCCGCTGTGACACTTTTTATATCTCTGGGAATGAACCTGCAGGGTGCCTGAAAAGCCAATGACTTTGAAAATGACAATCGTTGGTCATATTTCTGTTGGCTTAAAATTTCGCTAAAACCAGTCTAATTTTTATTTTCAATTTTATTTTCAAATTTACATGTATTTCTATGACTATTCAAACTAGACTTGTAGTTTTTCCAAGAAGTACTTTAAATCCCAAGAAATGTCAAGAATTGTATGAGATGAGAGATTGTAGTTGATTTACCAACATTGCCAATGTATAGCCTTCCTTCACCTCCCAGCCTGGCCGCTTCCTGCTCCCTGCCATTCACCTGGCGCTGTCCTTGGTGCTTGCTAAAAGGGTCCTCCTTCAAAGGACAGACACCCAAGTAGGTAATAAAGTGTAATGAATATAATGATACTCCTCTTTGGCCAGTCCTACTAATTATGACCCTAAGCAGTAGTATCATTTCTAAGAGATGAGCATTGAGAATAATCAATTCAGAATATTAGATAATCACAATGTCCAGCATCAGAACACTAGTTATATACACAGTTAACAATAAATTCCCTACAATGGAATTCCAAAATGCTAATAAAATCGCTTGTTAGCAAAATGTCTATTGACATGACAGACATTCAAACTGTCTCCATATCTGCAAGGGGAAGTAGGATAAAAGTAGTATATATTATATGATTCCATTTTTGCAAAAAAAAAAAAAAAAGATACAGATATATAGACCCAAAATATCTTCTTCACGCTCTAGCTTTCATATCCCACACATGTGGACTCAAATTTTTTCTCTGTGCCAACTCATATGCGGAGCTCAGCCTCTCTCTGAATTCCCGAAAAGACTTCATATGCACAAAGCGCTGCTGATCAGCATGGACGTTACTGGAGGGGATATAATAAGAAAAGTGATGAGCATTTACACCACCGCATCCCTTAGAAACAGTGTAACAATCTCCACTGATCGGAGGTTCTCTCTTTCAAAGGCCCTTCTAGGCTGTATTTCCACTGCTCGAGAACATTTCCACCCCCCGCCCCTGCGTCCCCCCAGCCATCACTGTCTTTGCATTGGTCATATACTGGGGACCACTAATTCCTTATCCCTCTAATATTCAGGATAATCCAAGTGTGCCCCACCTCTTGCCTCAAATGTATGTACATTCGAACTAGCCTGGATCTCAAGTAAAATAGTAAAATTAACATTGCAACCTTTACACACACACACACACATACCCCTAAAAAAAAAGTTTAATAAAACAGTGCGTACCTTTCCTATAGACTGCAATCTATGTTTTCTGTTTAATGACCTGCTAGGGGCTTGTGACCCAGAGTTTGAAAAACTGCTGTAGGAGAACACTTAATGACCGCAAAGCTTCAGCTTGTGCCTCTTTGGAATCTTCTTAGATTATCAAGTTACTTCTTCTAAACACCAAGTGGATACGTTTGTTTCCATCTCGTTACACACCTTTCTGTGCCTATACACATGCACACACACAGTACACACACACACACACACACACACACAGTTTACATTAGCTGTTTCTAGGCAGTGGGGTTATTGGTGCGTTTTCTTCACATTTTCCAAGAATTCCTAAGTGTTCTGCACTGAGCATGTGTTACTTTTGTAAAAGGAAATGTAAACAGTAAAAAAAAAAAAAATTTTTTTCTTTTCGAAAAGAAGGCTCAGCTCGGGTTTTTGCCTCTTCTCAGAAGCCTTCCCTTACTAACCCCTTCTAGGTTCCCTCCATCTGTTTTTCCATATTGCCCTTTTGATTTCGTGTGCCCCGCACTTACGTGCTTGCCAGACAGTGGTCTGTTTCCATCGTGCTTTCCCCCTGGTTCTCAGGCCCTTCCCCTCCCCACGCTTATTCACCCCCTGTAGACCTCTTCTTCCTTCCCGCTGCAATGAAATCCTTAAGCTGAGATCCATAGATGGGCTGTGAATCTCCTGAAAATGGATGCAAAATTTAACATTTATTTATTCCTTTTCTGGGAGGCAGATCCGGTTGGTTTGTGAGTGCCTACATTATGCCAGGCAAGGTTCTAGGTCTGGTCTTTTGTCAGACCCTCCGAAGAATTCCTGACCCGCTGTTCTCCACACTCACCCTGTTTACTTTTCTTGTCTACAGTGTAGGTACCATGAGGCGAGGACTGGTTTGTCTTGCTCATAACCAGGGTCCTACTGCCTAGAACAGTGCCTGAAACATAGTAGGCACTCAAAAATCACACCTTCCCTGTGATTAAGCATTATGAGGCAGAGAAGACATTTATTTCACTATCCCCATTTTTCATAGTTGAATAAACATTGTGATGTTACTTGAGAAAGGAGGAGGGAATCACAGGCTTCATGAGACTATGGGAAGTCAGACTGTGCGTGCTTCATGCCTTCTTGTTGCAGAATTGGCTGTGGAGCGTTCGATGGGCACCGGTGTGGGGATCCGTCTCCTCATCTCTCAGGCTGGACCCTGTGGTTGCCTAGACCCTTTCTCTCTCTACATCCTACCCTTGTTGGTGGGCTCAGGGGCCCAGCCCAAGTTCACAGGACTGGCATAGTATGAATACCAGGCCTCCTAACTCCTAACTCTTGGGTTAGGGAATGCACAGCACTCTTGAGGTTTCCTTTTCCCTTTGGCTTCATATAATATGGTTCGTTTTGTTTTCGAACGTAGTTTGTTCCATAGAAGCCAGACAGGTTGTTGTTTCAATAGTAGGCTGATCTCTCAAGGTGACAGATCAGCCCACTGAGATCTCTAAGAGCGTGAACCACAAGCCTGCCTCTGTGCATTTTCTGATGCGGTGTGAATGTCTGACGCAGTGTGAATATTCTGACCCGATGGAACTCCTGTTAAGAATGATAAGATTATCTCATTTTGCCATCAATTGTATTTTGAAATGTTAAGTTGGGCAGAAATGCTGCTCTTTCTGGTTAAGTAGATTCTCTCACCCACGTCAAAATATTTTTAAAATCAGGTAATTCGGTCTCTAATGCAAGTTGTGTTCCGTTCATTTCCCTCAGGCCATGGATGTGCCTGGGACCGTGTGTTTAAAGTTCAGCTCTGTGTGTGGTATTCCTGTGATAATTTGAGTACATAAAATAAGATGTTTACAAAAACCAACCTGAGACCGATACTATACAGCAGTTTAGCAGCAAATTTCTACTCTGGGTATTTAACAATAATTGGGATCTTTCTATTGGCTTCTCATAAACTCAGATTAGTAGTAAAATGTAAGCACCAGCCCATTTGGCAAACTCCCGCACTTCAGGCTCACAAATTTGCTTCTGATTGTGCTTTTCGGTCGCACCTAGCTCAGATTTTTGCTTGGTGCTTTTTTAAATCCTCTCATTTACATACTGTGGTAAATTTAAAATGGGAACAGATGAATGCTGCTAAACTTTCCTATTTCACTGATGAATATGGTATTTTGCTTCAACTATCTAGCTGTGATATATTCAATGACCTTTAAAACATAGATACTTCTTTTTGTATATGCAGTGCAAGATGGATTATTAGTGTTGTCTTCCCTTCAATGGGCCTGAGGCACAGAGGCCAAGCCCAACGTCTGAGAACTAATGGCAGTGGGGCTAAAATCCCGTTCCCAGTTTACGGGCTCACGCTGTCGTGTGGGGCCGAGATGCTCCCTTCAGTGGGGTCGTCTGAGAGCCGCATAGGTGATGCATCCACTCCCAAGTGCACTACGGTCAATGGATTGTACCCATTTGGGGTGTTAGAATGCATGGCTTAGGTATGAACAAGAAAAGAGGTAGCGTCTTTTTGGGTGGCTAATAAGGATTTGGCTCTAGCTAAGCTTAATATGTGATATTATTTATTCGTTTGTTTTTTTTAATGTTTATCTTTGAGAGACAGAGCGTGAGTCCGGGAGGGACAGAGAAAGAGGGGGACACAGAATGTGAAGCAGACTCCAGGCTCTGAGCTGTCAGCCCAGAGCCCGACGTGGGGCTTGAGCCCACGCACCACGAGATCACGACCTGAGCTGAAATCAGACGCTTAACTGACTGACCCACCCAGACGCCCCGTGATCTCATTTATTATTATCCATAATAATGAGCCTGTTCTCTAGAGGAGCAGAGGGAGGTGTGGGGAGGTGTCCAAGAAAAGTCGGAACCTGACAGGAGTTAAAGCAGTAAAAATTTTATTCAGGAACTATCACAAATAGGGGGCAAGAGACCTCAGTATAGAACTTGGCCTCAATTTCAAATACAACAAGGAAAAGTGGGGAGTTATAGGCAAGGAGCAGGATGGAGTGGGGGCGGGGCAGTCAGCGGACGGAAAATTACAAAGGGGGTCTGGCCAAACCAACCTAACTGGAGGCAGGGCGAGTAGATACCTGGAGAATGGTGAAGGAGGAGGGATTCTGCCCAGATATCAAGGTTGATCAGATATGGAGGGTGGAGGATTCTTTCTCAACTGACCAGATTGTTGCTCAAACTGGACAAGGGCAGACACTGAAGCCCAAGGTCAAAGCCTAGTTGGGAAGAGGCTCGGAGAAACCCAACTAGGTTTGGTCAAGGGAGAGTGCTTGTCAGAGCTTACAGTATTAAATCATTGCGATTTCTGAAACCATGCGTCTTGTGCAGCCTGCACTGTTTCCTGGTGACACAGGCCTGTGTCCCCACTGGATGGTGAGCAGCTGCGGGGAAGAGCTCTTGATTGGGGCCTGCATCTTGCATAGTGAACAGACACAGGGCTTTGCAGCCGATGGGCCATTCATGTGGTCAGGACTTCAATAAACACACCAGATGTGCTGTTCCTAGTGCGGGTACCCGGCAGTCAGAGAGAACGTCCTCGGGGAGGTAGACTACAATAACTTTGTAACTGTTCGTTTTAGTTTCAGTAACCAAAATCATTAGTAATTTTAAAGTTATATATAAATAAGTAAATATATACATATATATATATATATATAATATATGTACTGCTTATGATAAAATGACATATGCATAAGACAAGAAAAATCTAGGGTAGAGGCGACTGGGTGGCTCAGTTGGTTAAGTGTCTGACTTTGGCCCAGGTTATGATCTCACAGTTCATGGGTTTGAGCCCTACCTTGGGCTCAGTGCTGACAGCTCAGAGCCGGGAGCCTGCTTCAGATTCTGTGTCTCCCTCTCTCTCTGGCCCTCCCCCACTTGTCCTCTGCCTCTGTCTCTCAAGAATGAATAAATGTGAAAAAAAAATTTTTAAAGAAAAATCTAGGACACACTCTTAAAGAAAACTACACTATTAAGAGAAGGGAATATTTCTATTTCAGAATGAAGGAATAAAAAGTTTTAAAAGCTATAACACAAACAATTCCCAGGGAATTGTGAGGCCTTTTTCTGCCCTAAAATGAAAAAGTGGGCCAATTGTAAAACATTTCATTGCATTGCTTCAGTCTGTCTTGGGCACACTCACCTGTGCTAACAAACTGGAGGCTCTGAAATGTAATAAATGACCCTAAACCCAAATGTCTTCCTCCAAATTCACCCTGATAAAAAGCCAAGCTGGTGTCCCTGCATCTCGCTTTAGGCAAACCCCATATATTAAATCCAGATTTCCAAAGTGGAGGAGTTAAGTGGTCATTTGTCACTTAACAACACAATTCACTGTGGTAGATTTCCCTTGTGATGCTTGTGAGATAGGATTCAGTTCACTAGAGCCCTCTGTGCCACACTCTCAGGGCACAGCACGTTTGAGAATGTTACCCAACAAACCGGCAGTTTCAGATTTCTCACGGGACCTGGCTGGGCGCTATCCTGGGCCCTAAGGAGACAGACATGGCTCAGAGTGGTCTCTGCACCCGAGCATGTGTGGGCCGGGAGTGAGGACGGGTGGGGTCCTTCGGTCTCCATCCAGATGTTGTGTGTCCCCACCTCCTTATCCACTGCATGAACCAGGAGCGTGTAGAGTTTACCTTAATGTCAGCTTCCTCTCTTTTTGGTTTCCTGAAAGGGAAAGCCTGCCATAATTAGGTCTGAGAAGAGTAGTCAGGTTCTTTTTTTCTTTTTTTATGTTTATTTATGTGTTCTTGAGAGAGAACAAGTGGGGAAGGGGCAGAGAGCGAGGGGAAGACATAGAATCTGAAGCAGACTCCAGGCTCTGAGCTGTCAGCACAGAGCCTGATGCGGGGCTCGAACCCACAAACTGTGAGATCACGACCTGAGCCAAAGTCACATACTTAACCAACTGAGCCACCCAGGCGCCCCAAGTAGTCAAGTTCTGTTTTCCTCCTCCATCCTGCCCTGGCCAGTGGGCGAATTCCCATGTAATTCTGTAGCTGCTCTGGGCCTTGCAGGGTATTGAATGCTAAACGATGATTCGTTTAACAAGCCTGCAGAAATAGATGACAAATTTGGCCATACAGTGGCAAAATAAGTAGAATTTTTTAAAAACGGATGCCTCACTTATAATGAAGCCAGTGTGAGAGAATCCACTTCGAGAAAATGATTTCTTAGAAGAAATTAGAGTGAGCTTTTTGCTGTATCTGTAATTCTTTTCATGCAAATATATAAGGAAAACCTTCATTTTTTAGCCTTCATTTTTATACTAATATACCTACGTCAAAGTGGGTCATTCCCAGCATTTAAAAGGGGGAGTGAGGGTAGGGGAAGTGGTTTACTTTTTGTTTTGGGTGAAGGGTAGGCTACTTCTTTGTTTCCTTTTAATTTTGAGGGGGCAATCGTCCATCTTTATCTCCTCTTTCTCATTGTGCTTTTCCTGGACCTTTCATCATGCTTTTAACTTCCTACTGTGGAATCGTGCTGGGGGCTGGTGGTTAGAACTCAGCCTGGAGGTTTTTTGGTAGATGCTATACTTTAATAAATGTTAAATACGCTCATCGCACTGTCTTCTAAAGAATGTTTGTTTTTTAAGGGTCTTTGTGCATTCATCTGGGGAGGGGAAAAAGCAACCAAATCTGCTTTATTCAAATTCCAAATTCTAGGGGAGCAGATTGTCACAGAATATACAAAATGAAAACGGATGGAGGAATCATAGGTATTCATCACGAATGCTAGAAACATTAGGGCTTGGGAGTCCTAAATGGGTGTCCTGCTTTATAACAATTAATTGGCCAATTATTTCCTAATTCTTCTTTATGGAAAGGATCATATGAATATTCAAGTTCAGCCCGTGTCGTCTGTGTTGATCCCAGAGACACAAGGAAGTTTCATTCTCTGTGTCAGATCAAGAGCGAAAATTATCACATGTAAATAGCTCATGTAAATGTCCACATTGTTTAATAGTTGGTTTTACATCCAAGGCACAGTTCTTTCTTTTTAAATGTAATATCAGAGGCTTGCAGAAAATATAGGGAAAGAATCCACCCTTGAAGTAAAAATGTCTTTGCTTCCCCTGGCCCGTCAGCCTCCATATTGATAATGGCTTCCCACTGTTGACTGGTATCGTGCGTGTATTGACTGGTATCGTGCGTTGAGAAATGTTTTTATAAATACAATGTATTTATTTCTGAACTTTCTGCTGGTAGCAGTCTTTGTGCAAACATGGCATTTGTAATGTTGATGGTTGATGTCAAAGTACAGTGTTTCTGAAGTTTAATTTTTCATTAGTTTTATAAAGCGTTTAACATATTGATTGAAGTCACTCAAAATTGATTCCTAAAAGAGAGATCGTTTCTGTATTTATATAATCGCAGCCTCATGCATGCTTTATGAATTTCAGCTCACACTCTCCAACCCTCGGTGAAGGGGTTATCGGAGGTAGTTATCATCACTTACAGTATGAGGAAAGCAAGAGATTGGAGACCTTGTTGACTTGCACTGAGATAGCATTGCCTCTGGACTGTGGTGCGTTTTCTTCTCTTTCTGGCTGCAATACCCAAGGCATCTCTCTCTGTCAGAAATGTCATCATCAAATATCCTGATATAGATCAGGATCTCTCTGTAGGAAGCTTCAGGATCCATCCTGAAAGGAGGTCTCAAGAGGTTACAAGACACAGTTGCATTTGATCTTGACTTGTGTGTGGGTCTGAGCAAGTTACTAATTTTAGGAGCATACTTCTTATGAAGAAGGCTGGCACTTTAAAATGATGATCTTAAGGTCTTTGCCATAGGAGAAATTCATCCACGCCTTCAGCCTCCAGGGCCCAGGACTCTGCCACTAGTCTCATTTCATGCCCTAAGGGATCTTGTTTCCAGGCCCTCTTGTTGACTCCCAGTCTCCATAGCTTGGCAGCCATTACACATTGTAGGAAACTTCTGCTACCATGTACAAATTTTTCTGACACACCTTATAATAATGATAATTATTACCTAACACGTAATCATGCAACTCATAATACATATGTACTAAATTATCATTACAATTATTACCACTAATATTGCAGCAGCTAATTTTATTTTTGTATTTATTTTAGAGAGAGTTGGGGACAGCGTTTGAGGGAGAAAAAGTATCTTTAGCAGGCTCCACACTCAGAGCCCAACGTGGGGCTCGATCCCACAACCCTGGGATCATGACCTGAGCCGAAATCAAGAGTTGGACACTCAACAGACTGAGCCGCCCCAGTGCCGCAGCAGCAGCTAACTTTAGATAATACTTTCTATGTACCAGCCGTTGTCCGTGTTCTAAACGCTTACCTTTATGGACGCATCTAATTCTTGCACAACCCTATGGGGCAAGTACTACTTAGGAACTCGAGGCACAGGGAGGTCACATGGTCACTTACGTGACAGAGGTGGAACCAGAATCATGTGGCATCGCTCTCAAGTCTGTGAAGAAGGGAGGCTGATGTGAAGAACTTAGGAATATTTTAGCTCCAGTGATACCAATTTTTATAAAGTTCCTGTGTGGTCCCAATCAGCTCTGGCATTATTTTATGTTCTCATTTTCTGTGTCCTCTGAGCTGCTCTCCAGCCACTCCGCCACGACTGTGGTTCCCCAAGGGGCATCTGGTCAGTGTCTGAAGGGAGTCCCAACATACGCGCCTTAAGCATTGCAAACGTATCTCACACGCAAGTATCCCCTGTCTCTGTGTGAAAATCTTAGGTGCTGACCGATGCAATAAAATGTGGTAGAGAGCCCAAAATAGTCACACTCTCAAGTATGTTTATGTTACCGTAAATCCAAGGCAGATGGATGACTAGTGAGAAGGAATAGAAGAGGAGCAATCATTTGAAATAAGAGAATGGAAGGAAGGGCAATTCAGTAAAATCTTTCCTTCCATAATAAAAAAAAAAAGTCATTCCTAATTATTGACAGTTTACCAGTTACACTAGGTGCTCTACACAACCCCCTCCACAGTTTACCCCAGTTTACAAATGAGGAAACAGAGACCCAGAGGAAGGAAATGTGACCAGGTGCATTGTCCATGAGAGGAGATGCGGCCTTCAGACAGGTTCGCCTGACCCCAAAGACTGTGCTCTCTCTACAATACCTCATGGTCTTTCTGCCTCTAAAAGAGACGTTGGTCCTAGTGGACCCAGAAAAGCAGTGGCAATGAGGGGGCTTGTCAAGACGCAGTCCGCTAGAGTCCTTAGAAGTGTTGCCAGGAACAAAAGCCACTGGAAGAGCAGCGGAGCGTTACAAAAAGGCCACAGGGGGACAATAATTGTACATAAAAGGAAACGTACAGCCTCTTGCCTGAGCGCGACTAGGTGATGGTGGAAACTGAGAAGGTGGTAAGTTTCTAATCCGTTCTCACATGTTGTGAGCAGGTTCATGCCTTGCATTCATTACCACTCGGTGGCCGTGAGGAATCCTTCGTGCTACCAGATATCATTGTCACTCCCGGGTTTATTGCAGGCATGTCACAGTGTGTTTGCTCCTTCTTCAGGCTGTCTCTGTGATTCTCCTTTCTGTTCCGGTGGCAGTATTAACGTTATTGATCTGGGTGGAGCCCGAGGGTGTCATCCATCAGTGTGGCACGGGTTCGATTTACTCAACAATCTACTTAGGGGCGCCTGGGTGGCTCAGTCTGTTAAGCGTCAGACTTCGGCTCAGGTCATCCTCTCGTGGTCAGCGGGCTGGAGGCCTGTGTTGGGCTCTGTGCTGACAGCTCAGAGCCTGGAGCTGCTTTGGATTCTGTGTGTGTGTCTCTCTCTCTGCCCCTCCACCGCTCGTGCTCTGTCTCTGTCTCTCTCAAAAATAAACGTTAAAAATTTTTCAAAAATCTGTTTAATAGAGCAAATTATCAGGTGTTACTAATGTGCATATATTATATATAAATGTATATATTTTTCTTTGTCGGTCACCCAATATAGAGGCCTCTACTTAAGGCAATCAGTAAAGAGGCACAATTTTTTTTTTGACAAAGTGCATGGTTGCTTCTTGCAAACACCCAGTTTGTGCAGTGCGCACTCGTCTGCATAGGAGGGTCTCTAGGCTTGGCAGTAGAGGTTGGTCAGTTTTCCCCGAGGCTGCTGTTGAGCGTGGATCAGTACCGTCCAGGAAGCACCCGTCTGAGCGCGCTTGACTAGCAACGTGACCAGTCATCATGGTAAAGCCCAGAAATTTCCTCTTGTCCCAACGCTGACGCAGCCCAGTCTTGAGAAACACCCAACTGGACATCTGAACACAGACGAAGATGATTCCGAGGAGGACCAGCCCAGTCCTCCATTCCCACAAGCACGTCCAGCGGGGGCGAAGGGCGTGCATCCTTCGTTGAGGACGCGGGGAGAAGGCAGGGGGTCCCTTTCTTTCCGTGATGTCACCGCCACAGATAAGCTCCCAGTTTCCAGTCTCCCCAGGGAGTTTCTCTCCTGTTTCCCGTTGGTGTGCATTCCCCCCAGCAACTTCTCAGCGCGTCTCTCAGGCGGCTGATGTCAGTGGGCCCTTAGCCTCTGCCTTCCAAGCTCCCCTGAGGGGGACCCACGATTCCCAGCGAGGCGCTGCCTGTTGTACCTTATTGCTTAATTATTATACCTATTGAGTGCCACTTAGAACATTGTCAGCTGTTGAGAAAGGGTAATTATCACTAGTCGAATGAAAACCACTTTTTTGGCTGCCTTACGGATACACATTTTACTGGTACCTTGATACAAAACTTTTGCTTGTCTCTTCTTCAAGCCACAGATGTTTGCCTGCTAAACTCATCCCATCTGTCTTCCCTTCCGTGGAGCTGTAGGCAGCATAGCATAAGTACAGAAGCAGCTCAGTGCTATTTTGGATAAACATAGCTGAAATTTGAATCTTTGCCATTTGCGATGCACACATTTTGTTTTACTGCTGTAAAGAGAGCTGTCAAAATACAACTACATGGATAATTTACTAAACTACAGTCAAATATAAGGTCGATCAAAGAGAAAGTGCACTGGGTCAGCCTGCCTGTTCCCTGCTCTGAAAGGTGTCCCGGGCCTCGAGAGCCCACGAACGCCGCGTGGGGAAGGCGGCATCTTTGCGGTCTTTGGTTTAATCCCGCAGCGTGGTCTCAGGAGTCAGCAGTTCCTTCTAGCCGTCTGCGGCAGGCCTCGCAGAGTCCTTGAGAGGCTCTAGGAGTCCATTTTCTTAGTATCCAAGAAATTTACATCGATGGAAAACATTTTCTCTTTCTTGGCACAACCGGTCAGATCTGAACTCCATTAGCATTCTACCGTGTTTTGAAACGGATTGCGTCGAAACCTTTGTGACCAGTGAGGCAGTCCATTTTATTTCCATATTTCTCTCTTTCAGGGCTACCGGTGCAGATGAGTGTACCGTTGTGCCTTTTTGGTTCATCAGCAATGCACACTGCTTTAGAGTCAATGCAGAAGTTTTCTTCAGTGAATTCCTCTTCTGAATCCTAAGACCACTCACCTGCACGGGGCCCTCCCCTCGCACACCTGTCTATCTGCTGCTTTCCTTACTGTGTGCCAAGGCCTTTCTGCAGGTGCTGTGACCTCTGTGAGGGGTGGGGCCAGTCTCTAATCTACTTGGGTGGCCACCTCGGCCAGAGCTCATAAAATGTGTCTGGAAGGTTGTTTATGCCAAGCTAAGTGAATCACGTCACCTTGATGGCATCACTAGTGAGTCATCAAGCTAAAGCATAGATTTAACTTGCCTCCATCCCACCAGTGAGGCTTCTCTCCCCGCACTCTCCCAGAAGCGTCTTGGCACAATTCCCCCAGATACGGATCCTGTCAACTACACAACCCCCTTGGTGCTCTTCCCCACAAGTGACCTCCACCAAGACCATCACCCCACATTACCAACAACAATGTCTTGTTCTCCACCATTTCCCGGCAGCCGGGAGACGGGACGCTGTAGGTGTTCGGTCAGTATTTGCCGGACAGGTGAATGTCATAGCATTTTCTTCACGTTGCGTCGACGTCCCTGCCTCTTGGTCAGCTGGAGAACACCAGCACCGACAGCGTGTGTGGGACTTAAACAGCTTTAGCAAGATCATAGTGCTGTGTCTCCAGCTGCTGCCAGTGAGATTGTTTTCCTAGGAAGTCCCCGAGGCCTTCTCTGCACCAAGGCATTGCCCTCTTTTTTTTTTTTTTTTCTATTTTGTTTTAGAAAAAAAAAAAAAAAAAGCCCGTATTCTTCAGAAGCAAAAGCAATATGATTTCCACAAATGTAACTAATTCTCTACTCCAGCTGAAGGTGGAGATGGCAGCTGTTGCCAGTGGCTCCTTGAAAGCCATCTATATAAAAAGGGTGATGTGGTGGCTGTGATGCCATCTGATTTCAGGCCACTTGGTGCTGTATAGGCGCGGTCTGTGATGCTGTCATTACAAATCCTTCTTTCCTTCAACACCTGCCTATGTCAGGTCTGTGCTGGACGTTGTGGCTGGCGGGGAGACGCAGCCCCTGCTCACAAAGGGCTGACCTTTCTTCCTGGAGACGGTTCTGATGCACTGTGACAAGAGCAAAGACGTGGAACACGGGAGAAGGAACAGATAGGATTTTGTAGAGGGTGATTCTTGACTCTGAAGGAGAGCGGGGGGGGTGTGCAGAGAGTAAAAACAGGCACTCTTTCTAATAATATTCCTTGGATTCCATACTTTGGAAGATCATTTCGGACTGAAGCCCCAAGATGAGAAGCAGCACGTGACTTCCATCTGACCTCCCTCGTGTTCCCAATGTCGAGGTGTGGTTCTCTGTCTTGTACGTCCCGGTGGCTCCGTCAGCTAGCCTGGAGTGCTCCTGTGGCTGTCCAGCCCAGGACTATCCTGACTCAGGCACTTTTTATGATGCCTGTACGGCACAGTCCAATCACAGTGTGGGTCTCTGCGCAGAGTTTTATCTTGGGAGGGAGAAAATAATACACACAACAAAAAATGTTCTCTAGGGTAACACCACTCATTTAACTCAGCACATGATGAGTTCTGTGAGTTTTTCAGTAATTCATTGACACCTTCTCCCCATCTTTATGATTATTCTGGAGCCTATGCTTTTGACTCCATTCTCATGAGAAGGACTCTCTGCCGTCTTTGATGGGGAAGAAAACAAGACCATTCTGCCACATGGGCACATGCCCACTCGGGATATTTAAAGAGCAGTGTCTCCTGGAAATACCTGTCCATGTAATCAGTGTGAACTCTCAGTGTTCCTATGAGCGCCAGCAAGTGTAGGTGGTATTGTCCAGAGAGAAGGCTGGAAATAACCCTTTATTCAGAACCCTGTGAAGAAAGTCGGGTTGTTATGGTCAGATCCTCTTGACCCTACATTGCTGACAGGGTTGGAGAAAATCCTATTCCTGGAGGGAAACAGAAGTGGCTATCGAGGGTTAACCTGGCCCTGATTGACACTTGATCTTCAGAGTAATATTTATTTTTGGAAACTTCAGTATAAAGTATTACTGGCACTTTAAAAAATGTTGTTTTTTTTCCCTGAACATTGCACCCTTAGGCTTTTCCGTCATACTAACTGCTTACAGGGTTCGTCCCATTCTCTGGGATGGGCTAGTCGCATGTTGTGAACTTTAACGTTTGAGTCTGCCTCTTATGAGGGGGTCATAGTCTAGCGATTCTGTCTTGTGCTCCAGTAAATGACTACACCCACTGAGTGGGCTCACCTAGCTGGAATTTGATCTGAATTGGACAGAGACCAAAGGATAGCTGTTGGAGACTGTCCTTAACAGTTCCCTGCACCAGTAAGCCCGCTACCACTTAGTTAGCTGAGATGCCAGGGAATTCCTAAAAAAAAAAAAAAAAAACCTAATTAATACACATTATTAAACATATTTACACACACTGAACTATTTCAAACCAGTAATGCTGGAATAAAGACAAAATAATACTGTGTATTTACATAACACCATAACACCTTTCACTAGAAAACTCTCAAGGCTTCGCTAACTTACTAAGCCGCACTGCACCCTGCGAGGTGTGTCGGAAGTAAGGTAGAACAGTACCAAGCACCAACGAGAGGAGGGAAGCACGTGTCTTGCATAGGGTGATAGAGACTACTGGGTGGCCCCGTGGCCTTCACGTTCAGGTCACCGCATGGTAAGGAAGCATCACAGACGATTATGGATTTTAGTATACATCTTTATGGTGGTGTTTTTGTTGTGCTTCCCATCTAGCCTGAAGCCTGTGTGTGCTGTACTTGAATTGACTGGAGGGATGAGCGGACAGTACTGAGTCAAGTCTACCGTGGACCATGACAGTGCCCCTAATCTGGTCACTTGGTCCATTGTGTAACTTTCCCTGGACCCCGCCAAATAGGATTTTCTTCTTTTTTTCCTCTTAGCCAGAATTTATTTTATTTTATTTTATTTTATTCATTATTATTATTTTTTTTTTTTTACCAGAGTGTGACAGTCTATTTCCCAGAAATGCCTCTAGGCAGCCAGACACATGCTAGTCAGTGAGAAAGGTGTCGGTGAGCGCTGGTCTCCTCTGGGAGGGTCAGGGTTGATGCCATAACCAGCACCTCCCAGAACAGGACTGGCCCAGCGCAGGGGGCACAGAGAACATTCCAGGACTTCCGGGGAGCCCCTGGGGCAGGCCCAGCTGGGTGCAGCCGAGAACCCATGTGAACACAAGAATATAAACAGACCAATGGGAACAGTGAACTATGCATTGGTTTTTAAATAGCAGACATTAGCATCTTGGAATGAAGTTTGCATTTAATATTCCATTGCATTTCCAGAAAGTTTAGTGCTGGAATTGAGTACTCATTTGGCTATGCTACACAGTGAATTTATTCACCTGCTCCTTTGACGAAAAAGAGGAACTTTCTCTCTAGAAGTCTTTCTCACAGTAAAGCCTTTATTTTGGCCTAACCTTTCAGATTTTTGGATAATTTAGGTGTCACGGATAAACCCATGATAGGATGGCTTTCAGACACTATAATTTAAGTGTCTCTGAAATGTAATAAATAGAGCTTTGTCTGGGTTTGGGGAAATAATGTTTTCTTCCCAAACAGCTGTTCATTTGTATTAACAATTTTCTCTCTCTGGAAAGGCAGTGTTTCTGTTTTATATCTAATCTCGTCTCCCTTCCATCACGAGAGCTGTGTTCAGTCCGTTGTGGCAGGTGTCTCTAAAATCCCTGAGCACCACGGGCCGATGACTGAGCTGACCTCGGGGGCTTCCAGAAGAGAAGATACCACTTGTTTTTCCCTAGCTAATTTCTGGTCAGACCCGTCCCTGTATATCTCACTGGGGCTGGCTGATTCACTGCCTTTTCATTTCATCTGAGACCATTTGGAAAAGGCATTTAAACACCCCATGCAGGATGCACAAATCTATGCCCCTTCTTCAGTTGGGAAGCCAGAGATCCTCGGCTGTTCATTGTGGGGCCCCTGTTAGCACCCAAAGAGGCAGTTTCTGAGGCTGTGTTGAAGAGAGCCAGCTGTGAGCTCTACCAAAATATATTAGATACTGACCCTCCCCTCAAAGAGGTCACGCCCAATGGGCCTACACTAGACCTTTGCTCATGGGAAAAAGAAAGCAGAGAATCATGGGAGTAAGAACACAAATATAAAATAAAGTCTCCTAACAGTCTTGTGAGATGGACAGGTGGGACATATGTGGTAAAAATTACATTTTACTTTGAAGGCATTCGGGTAGAGAGAGGCTAAATGTCACCAAACTCCCATGGCTGGTAGGCTGACAATCATACCCTTTCCTCCTTAATGTCTGAGAGTCATTACGGGGGAGGCTAGTTAAGAGTGTGCCTTCTGAACCCAGGTGGCGTGTCTTCCAACACCCGCTCTGCCCACTTCTGGGCTGTGTGATTTGGGACAAGCTACTTAACGTGGGCCTAAATATCTCCATCTATAAAATTATGACAGTTGTGTTATGTGTCTCATGGGGTTCTTAAGAGGATTGCATGAGTTATTGCACGAATGTTCAGAGCAGCGCCTGGCACATAGTAAGTACTCAGTAAATGTTAGCTTTGTGCGTTGCCAAAGCGTTCAGCACAGGGAACAGCGTGTACAACCTGTCATCAGAGCTCGTCCTATGCTCCAGGAGGTGAACATTAAATAGGTCTTCCCTGCACCTTTAGCAAAGTTAGAATAAAACAGGATTTTTGTTCTCATGCTATCACCCAGGACTCCTGCAGCCCTTGAAATTAATGAATGACCAAACCATTCACGATGTCTGCCTCTGGGGAGCACTCTCGGGGGGACGGTCAATATTCAGGTCTCCACCCCTGACAGATCAGAAGTGCTTTCTCATAACGATGCATTCCAGAATACTCTAGAGAGGCCTTTGAGACTCATCTCCTTTAAGTTTGAAAGCGTGGGGCACTTTGTGCTTATGCAGCGCTAAATTCCAAGTAACACATCTCTGTTCACCAGTCTGTTATACTCAGACCCTCCTGGAAACTGCTTTTGACTGTTGACTGGAAATGTGACCAAAGATTAATGAATTTGGAAGCGCTGAAGTGATAGCAAAGGTATTTGTTTGGTTGGTTGGTTAAAATCCTATTCTGTTTTGAACTGGGTTGGAGTCAGCAGTGGAATTAGGAACCTGGACGCTGGGGGGACCCAGTGATTTTGGAAATCAGTCCAGGTCCACTCAGATGAGGGGGATGCAGGAGGGAGAGAGCAGAGGCTCGAGAAAACCCCACCCCAGATTACAGCCCCCAGGTGCCACTGGCCCAGAATCCAGAGGAGAGTCTTGGGGACAGCTCGGGGCTTTGTGTGGGGAGAGCTGTCTGCTTAGGCACGCATGCGCCCCAAAGCTCCCTTTGCTCCACGTCAGCATCTGGTCAGCAGCCTCCAAATGTCCTAGCATCCACAGCACCATTTTGATGCAGAAGCCTTCTATTGATAGTTAACTTTTGTTGAAAGACTATTCTCTTGATAGGAAATTTCTGACAACTTCAGTGATGTTAGATTCCAAATATATAATGACGGCCCTGATGGGGTGTGTTTGTGTGTGCGATGCATTCAAATGCATATGTCACGTCCTGCCATCTTCTAAAGAAAGCTGCTTTCATGTTTCACGAGGCTGGAGAAGGGCACCCAGCACTCAGGCTCTGTGTGAGTGTGCATCAACACACATGATACTTGAACCACGGACCCTATAGAATTTACTAGCATACCTGGACATTTGGTGAGGACAAATATTTTTATTATTATTATTATTATTTTGTTTGCTAGGAGACTTGTCAAATGTCCAGTCGCTTTTAGTTAAGTTCCACCCAAGGACAATGTGCTAGAGACAAAGCACGAGATTTTAAACAGAGAAATCTGGCTTTCCGTCCTGTCTGCTGTTTTATAGCTGTTGTTAGGATCGTGGGTTTAGACGACTGACCCGGGATTGTGTTCTAGCTCTCCACTTACTATGTGAATAAGGCAAGATCCTGAGGGCACCTCTGAGCCTCACTTTCTTGTCTATAAAATGAGGATCACAATAGTAACCATAATACCTTCTTTAAAAGGTTGCTATTAACGACACAAATGACTGGAGAAACCCTTCGCACAGTAACTGCACATAGAAAAGTCTCAATTAATAATAATAATAATAGCTCATACTGTTTATTGCTTTAGTTATGTTATTATGGAATCTTAATTGCCTCATTCATTTGAAAGAAGCGCTTCGTATATTCGGGGCTGTTTTCAGAGTTAGGCGAGCTCATGCATGTGGACATGGAGCATTGTGCATATGCTGTAAAGCACTTTTTTTTTTAATGTTTATTTATTTATTTTGAGAGAGACAGAGAAAGCCAGCATGAGCAGGGGAAGGGCAGAGAGAGAGGGAGAGACAGAGAGAACCCCAAGCAGAGAGTCCTGACACGGGGCTCCATCCCACGACCGTGAGATCTTGACCTGAGCTGAAATCAAGAGTCAGACGCTCAGCTGACTGAGCCCCCCGGGCGCCCCTGAAGCACTTTATTAAAAATAAGGATGATGACGATTATATTTTCACTTAGGGAGGATCTCTAAGTGCCAGGCACTTTACACGCTGTCTCTAACTCTCCAAATAGTTCTGGGAGGTAGTGGAATCATTTTATATTGGAAATGAAACAGGCTTAGAAGAATTTGCCTGGGACCACGCTCAGATTTCGAGCTAGATTTCTTTTTTTTAATTCCAAGGCATCATTCTACATAGCTGCATCTCAGTGGTAACAAAACAATTGTTAATAACAGTTTATTGTTCCTGTTGATAATACGATCAGGTTCCCAGCATCTAGTCTGCATAATCATTGAGTAGTGTAACTTACACTGCATGTGTTTTATATTAAAACGTATGATTTTTATACTTAGCTGGTGGGGAGATGCCATGATCTCGAAGGTGGTGTTCCCAGGGCGGGGCTTATCCATCGCACTCCGGATGTGCTGACCCCTGCGATTTCCCCAAATGCGGGAAACTTGACTGCATAATTTGTGGTAGTGGGGGACTGCGTTCGCGCTTTCCCCTGGGGGGAAAAGGTATGATTTTGGTGAAATGCATTGGACACAGACTCACAGACTTACACGTGTATCCACCCATGAAGCCCGAGGCTATGGAGGTTTCAGAAAGAAGGAACCTGTCGGCAAGATCTAGGCAGTGGCCGTGTGGTTGGAAAACACGTGCTGTCCCCACGTCCCCAAGGGGAATAATTTGAAGGGCATACTCTTCGAATGGCTAAATTCCAATACTTTAATTATAATATTCAATGCTTTTTTAGTCACTCCTTATGTTTTTGCATTTCAGCTCCATGAATTTTTTATTCATATTGTAGATTACAAGTAAATGGAATTTCCAGTTTGGTGCCCCCGCCGGCGTACTAATTTGAACTAGCTTATTGCTCACCAGCTGACAGTGGTCTGCTCAGGTGGGCAGCCGGGACCCCGGGCCTGTCCTGAGGGGGCGTGTCTGTGCTGAAGTCTCCCTGAACCCCTGGAGTGTGCCGGACCTCCTGAGATCCGCATGGCTTTGGGGTTTGGCAGTTCCTTTTTTTTATTTTTTTAATTTTTAAAATGTTTATTTGGTTTTGAGAGAGAGAGAGAGAGAAAGAGAGAGCGAGCACAAGCGGGGGACGGACAGAGAGAGAGGGAGACGCAGAATCTGAAGCAGGCTGCAGTCAGGCTCCAAGCTGTCAGCAGAGCCTGACACGGGGCTCAAACCCACAAACCATGAGATCATGACCTGAGCTGAAGTTGGATGCTTAACCAACTGAGCCACCCAAGCACCCTGGGGTTTGGCATTTCCTCACTGCAGCTTTGCTGAAGTTTTGCTTCTTTTTTTTTTTTTTTTACCCTTTCTAAACCTCAGTCTCCACAATCTATTAAACCAAAATAATAATGCCCGACTCTTAGAGTTTCCAGGTAAAGGGATATTTCATTTAATGAGCTTAGCCCTTAAACAGTGGAGCTTCCTTTTCCACCTTCTTTGACTTCTGAAAGAAAAACAGGGTCTACTTTTGCAACAATGGAATATTTGGTTTGCCTTTTTACCATCTCTCATTTGCACAGACTTGGAAAACCATGCCTGGTCAAGAAACACAGGGATCAAACAAATTTACCAGGAGATCAGAACCTTGGCTTCTCACCTGTGACCGAGTAGTGCCACTGGTGGGGCCGTCCCATCTGCAGAGGGCTCTCAGCCCCAGTCTGGGGGGAATGTCCCAGCTGCCCCTGTGTTACAGAGGCTAGGACCAACTGTCCCCCACCCCCACTCTTCAGATTTTTGCTCCGCACACGTGTCTCCCAGGTTTAACTTTTAGTTTGGAAGACACCCATCACTTTGACCTGTGTCTTTTTGATTCCTGGCCTGATAAAATATTGTGGAATATTCTCCCCATCCCACTCCCCTCCTCCTGCCCTCCCCCCCCCCCCACCGCTCTAAGTTACAAATGGCCAGATTTCAGTCATCAGGAGAGTCGAATGTATTATTTTTTTTGCAGCCTGTCTTTCTGGGGGCCGGATTCCAAGGAGGCAGCCCGTGGGCTCGCAGGCCAGGAGAGCCAGGATTTCAACAGCGTCAACAATCTTTGCTCATCATACGGAAAAGCAGTGTGTCGGTGCCGGCTCATTAGCATACAGCCGCGCCGTGCTTGCTAACAAAGCAGGCTCTGGGTATCTGCTAGTTTCTCAGCTTGTCTGTCTTCCTTGACCAAAAAGAAGAGGAGAAATGGCTTCAGGCAAGGGTGCCATCCCTCTCCCGGGGCAAGAAAGCCTCAGGAGGACTCCCAGAGGGAGGGAGAGCTTTGAAGTGCTTTTCAAGCAATCGTGCTCTTGGAAAAAGGAGATTTTCAAGCAATCGTGCTCTTGGAAAAAGGAGACCAGCCACCCTTTGTTTTTCTAATGTTGTTCTAAATCACGACCGGCAAATAAATCGCCATGTTGTCGAGTTAAAAATGAGCGAGCCCGACTAATTCCCCGATCCTCCCTTTAATAGTTGTGTTTAGTTAGCAGGCTTCAAAAGAAAGAACTATATATGGGCAGAGGTACGCCTGTGCGCCCGCTCGGTCTGTCTCCCGATCCCTCTTTTGTTAGGGGGATGGAGGGGAAGGAGGAACTTACAAGCAGATGTGCTGCTAGATCTACAGGCTTCTGCCAACCATATGGCGTCTTAAAGAAAGATGGTTGGAGCGTCTGGATTAGCAAAGAGTCGGGATGGGAAGCCATGTGTCGTGTTGGTACAGGCAGTTGTTTGAGCTCTCTCTAAATGGCTTCAGGAGATTGTGTAATGGAACAAATGGTCCTGTGAGCCCAGGAACAGCCTTGCCGCTGCTGGATAGGCAGTCGGCCCTCGGGCGGGAACTGCTTCCCTTTTTTCTCCCCCCCCCCCCCCACTGTGTCGCCTGTTCTTCTTTTAGTGTTCTTCCAACTCCGAGAATGGACTCAGAACTTTTCCACTTTTCCACTTAGAATTTCGCTCCGGGCTCCCCCTACCTGGACATCTGCCTGAACTCTTTCCTCTCCTTCGGACCTGGAAGTGAACGCCTGCCCAGGCCCTGCTCAGGGGTCCCCTCCCGAGGCCTCTGCAGGGCCCCGGGCACAGCTTGGTGCTTCCTTTCCCTGGGAGGTTGCCCAGCCCCCAGGGAGGTGCTGTCCCGCCACAGTTCCCAGAAACCCCGAGAGATGGAAAATCTTTCATCCCTTAGTGGGTCAGCTCAGAGTTTTATGCGATCCCAGGCATTGAGGGCTTAAGTGATGTGTCCCTTCACTACTCTGGATCTCACGTGTGCCGCTTAAAAAAAACGTACTAATTCCACAGCAGTGAATTCTTTGGTCTTTTGGGTCCCACATGCCATTAACTGAGCAGTGTGAGAGACCTCAGGACTCCGCTCCCCGACACAAAATGCAAATGTGAGTTTAAGACTGGAGACGATGGGATACTGTCGGCGCACCGGCAGTATTTCATCTGGGGTCCAGTTCTCTGTCCGTTCTTGTTTTGAGAGACTGGGGCAGAAGGGACACCTCCCAGCCAGAGCAAATCTTTGGAGCTGTTCTCTTGGCCGAGCTCTTTGGACATTTCAGCTGCGTTTGTGGGGCAAACAGATCCTTCTCTGTGGTCAGCTCAGGGCCACCGCATCTGCCACGCAATGTCTTTAGCTGCTAGCAAGTTGGGTGTGCCTCCTCGAGGGGGTGGATGACCCACTCCCGGGCACCACGATGCATCGCGCGCCATGATGTACATCACACATTCTGGTCCGTGGGAGGCGCAATGAGCAGCTGATTCAGTGAAAGAACTGGTTGATTTATCTGACCACGTTATCAAACCAGCAGCCAGTCGGGTCAGTGGGAGTCTCTGGTGGGTGCCTGGTTTGTGCTGCTCGCCATGGGAGTGCAGAGCACTGAACAGCAACACCTCCTTTAGGGTCTGAGGTGCTACCCCCCTGATCACAGGCCGTGAGCCCAACTGTCCCAGAGAATGGGAGCAAAGAAGAATTGAGCTCCCAGGTTAAAAATGAGTAAGCGCTGCTCACGAGTAGGAAATAGGAAGCCACCATGTCTACCCCAACTTCTGTCAAAGGTACTTTGAGCAGAGAAAATACAGTCTAGTTTATTTTGCTGCATAATGGTGCAAAGCCCCCCCCCCACCGAAATGAAATGTAGAGGACTGGGCTGCAGTGGGAGGAAAGGGCACAGCATCTCGAAATCTGAACGTGTCTTCAGACTGTCATCGCTTTTATGTACTGTGGCTGAGGCGGATGATTTTCACTGTCTGCCACAAGGTCATCCGAGAATCACTTGGAGATCACTACCGATTTCTTTCATAAATAACTCTTTTCTGCAAGGATACCACTGTCACCCAGAAACTTCAGATGAGGTCCTATTTCATTTTTGTGAATTCTTTGTATTAAAAAAAATTATTCGTGGGGCACCTGGGTGGCTCAGTCAGTTGAGCCTCTGACTTCAGCTCAGGTCATGATCTCGCAGTTTGTGAGTTCAAGCCCCCCTTTGGGCTCTGTGCTGACAGCTCAGAGCCTGGAGCCTGCTTTGGATTCTGTGTCTCCCTCTCTCTCTGTCCCTCCCCCTCTCGCTCTCTCTCCATCTCTCTCAAAAATAAACAAACATTAAACCAATTTTAAAAATTATTCGTATCTCATAGACACAGGTTAAAAACATTCCTTTGCCCCCCCCCCCGGGGGGGCTCATTTCATGCTGACCACCTTAGGTGTAGGCCTATTTTATGTAGGCTCCGAGGAGGGGTGGGGGGCAGAGGGGGAAGTATAATTTTGATTGTTATCTCCCAATTGGAAGAAATTACCACTTTAATCCCTTTTACCATCCAAGTGTACATGGTCCCAAATTTGTCAGCATTAGAATTTCTTGAAACAATGCAATTAAACTGCAACATATTTCCTAACATTCTTAATTAAGACAGTAACTGAAAAATGTAGATTACCAGAAGTTACTGTTTTTATCAACACATTTTCTTTCTCTCCCCGCCACCATCACATCCCCCTCCCCCATCCTTTTTTTTTTTCTGCTTTAAATGTCTGATGTCAGTTTCGTCCACATGTACATTATGCACATGGCACCGAAGAAACAAAGTAAAAAATTCTCTTTTAATTCCGAGCTGCATGCCCAGCGCCACATGCACTGTCTGTTACATGTCGCTTCTTATGAGGTTCATGCTGGGAGTTTCTTTTTAAAGGCAAAGTGTTTCTGAAGGAAAGAGTTCAGGTTGCGCAGATTGTGTTAGAAAAACCTCACTCTCTCCGAGTGGAATTAATATACTGATTATTCCGTGCAGGCTCAAACTGGCAGCGTGTGCAAAAGTTCAAGAGTATCTGGGAGCGGAAATACGGAGGAGGACTGGGGAGTGAGCGCAGACAAAGAGCGCAAGTGTTGCGAAGGGAAACTAAGGGCAACTTCGTCGGGAGGCAGAGGGGATTTCTGCCTTCGCGGGTCCGCAGGCTGAGAGCGTCTGCGGAGTCAGAAAGCCCTGCCTCTCGGTCCTGAAACCCGGTTGGGTCACTGGACGATGCCCGGGCGCGGATAAGGCGATGTCACACCCAGCACCTTTCAACTCACATTTCTGTGAGGTCTTCAGGTGTTTGTCACTTTCAGCCGAGTCACAGGCGAAGCTCAGTCACTAACCTTAGCACCCGAACTGGGCCCTAATAGTGCTTCGGCCTGTTAGCCAGGACTTTCCTGTTTAGTTAAAGCCTGAGTGCCCCAGGATCATCAACAAACGGTGAATGCCTGGTTTGCACATAAGGACTTAAAAGGTAAGAAAGGCCAGTAACAATCACGCGGCACGTTCCCCATCGCCAGGAAACCAAGCTTCTCCCGCACTGCTCCCCGGGGGGAGGAGCGGGGACGTGAGCTGGGAGTTAATGAGGCTTCGGCCCATCTCGTTCCCCGACTGCCGCGTCCGCTTAATCCTCTCCTTCCGCCACAGCCCGGGGCCGCCCCGGCCGCCCCCGCCCGGCAGGTGCAGGCGCCGCCCCGGGACCCCCCTCCCGCGGGCAGCCGCTGCGCGGCCCCGGGGTCAGGGTGGGGGGCGGGGGGCCGGCGGCCGCGCGGGAGGGGGAGGGGCTGGGAGTGGAGCGGGGCCGGAGCCGGGCGGGGGGGGGGGCGGGGGGCGGGGCGCCGGGGGGCGGGCGGGCGGCCCGCCGCCCCGGGCGCGCTCGGAGGCGGCCTGGGAGCAGGTGCAGGGGCGCGGCGGGCGCGCCCGGAAGTGGCCCGCGCGCGGCGGGAGGCGGGCTGCAGCTCCCGGCTCGTCCTGAGCGCGCGCGACCGCTCCCCACGCCCGTGGACGGGATTTCCACCGCAAGTCTGAGATGCAGCCGTTCATTGGCGGCATCTAGGGAAGGGGGTGGGGTGGGGGGAGACGACCACTACCTTCTGCTTGGCAGCTGCTCGTCTCCAAAGCAGGAAATTGTCTCCGGGGACCGTTGAGTGCAGGGTCCTCCCATGGCCGTGAGCCCAGGTCAGGGCCGGGGAGGGTGTCCGCACCCTGCACCCACACCTCTTAAAATGCTGCTCTGCGGCCTGTGGCGCCTGCAGCCTCCCGCCGCCCCCCGCCCGCCCCCAGGCCGGGCTGCCGGTCCCAGAGCCCCTCACCACCTATAGTCGTCGGCGGGCAGGGCGGCGGCTGTTACCGCTGCTGCTGCATCGGACCTGACCTAGGAGTCCACGCTGGATGGAGGGTTTAGCGTGCCTGGGGGTTCTTCCTAAAATCTGGGCCCTGCTGCCCACGGGGGATGCCCAGTCTACACCGCAGGGGGCCGTGCCCGGACCCGTGGTGGCCTCGCGGTGTTGTCAGGGCCCCGGTCCAGCACCGAGCCCACCGCTGGGGCCCTCCCTCCTCCGCAGCCCCCAGGAAGCCCCTCGGCCTTCTTTTCTGTCCCTCTCAGTCAGGAGCTCTTAGCTGAGGCAGGATGCCTGCTTTGCTCTGTTAGGAACACTGACCAAGTGCTGTAGAGACAGAGCCCCCACCCTCTCCGCCGCCCTGTGGTGACACCCCCCTGCTCTCTCAGGGACTGCATGCCTTGGACACATACAGGCTTCTGGGTTGGAGCACCTCAAGGTTGACTGGTGACCGGAGGCGGGGCGGCCTTCTCCCTGCCGACGGCCTCAGGGTGCTTTCCTGACCGACGTGGGGCACTTCGTTGACTTGTGCGCCTTTTGCAAAATAGACGGAGGAGTATTGGAAGCCTGGGCTGGTTCTCTTGCCACTTTTAAAATTCAAAATTTCACAGCCCAAACATTGAAGTGTTGATTTAATTGGTTCCTTCTCCCCCAGACGGCGTGGGACTGGGCGAGGGTAGGACTCTTGTGCTGCCGGGGCCCCTGGAAAGGAGGCGGGCAGGCCTCTGCCCGGCCCTTCTAGCTGGAAGAGCGCACCACCATATTATCCCGGCGCTGGTCACTGTGTGGAGGACCCCCTTTTACTAAATGATTTATTACTCTTAGCAGAATTCCTTTGGCTGCAGATTTTATTTGAGTCACTCTGTTCAGCTCAATTGGTCGCCTTCAGTTACCGTGGCAACCAGCAGATGGGGTTCTTTGACAAGGGTCAGCGGGGAGGCTGCCTCGATATAGACTATAGACGGAAAAGGAGCTAAATAAAAAGCTTTCAGCACTGACAGATCTGTAGTGGATGGCCAGGAGTACTTAGCAAACTACTTGCATTAAAACCTAATTAAGATGTGCGGCAGTACGTGTGCCGTAGTGATTGGGTCTGGACACCGAAGCTGCGCGGGCTCGCTCTGACTCCGTCACACCTCGGTGACCAAGGACGGTCAGCCACGAAGGAGACAGAGGGCACGCTCAGTACAGTGTGGACCTGGTACAGTCCAGGACCACTCCCAGAAGGTCCGAGTGTCCGGGAGCAGCAGGGGGGCCTCACCGGCCCCGAATCCTTGTGCTAACACCACCCTGCTGCCTAGACCCACCTCAACGGGACCCTCGTGCATTCTGATGGCTCCACGTCTGCTTTAAGATTACACTTGCTTTAGTTGCAACTAGTATTGGTCAATACTAAATAAATAAATAAATAAATAAATAAGTAAATAAAGCGGATCTTTTAATTGTTCCAGATCAAGGTTACTAAATAGACGTGCTATCTAAGTGCAAAGGAGCTTTCCCGTAGGGAGGAAAAGGGACATTTTTCGGTCAGTTGACAAAATTAGAATTCAGTAGATTAGATAAAGGTATTTTGTCTCTGTTCTAAGTCACCGTAGTTGGTAATATACTGTGGTACATGGGAGAATCATTATCATTAGGACGTACACACTGAAGTCTGGGTGCATGCAACTTGCTGTCAGATGGCTCTGAAAACAGTAAAAAATACGCATATACGTGTGTGCGCAGAGAAAGAGAGAGGAGAATAGTAAATGGGTTTAAATGATAACAGGTTCATTTGGATAAGGGGTATGTGGGTATTCTTTGTACTATGCCTATGACTTTTTGTAAGTATGATATTATTTCCAAATAGTTTTGTTTTTGTTTTTTTATTTTTTATTTTTTGTTCAAAAAAATGTTTTAATGTTAATTGTTCAGGGGGTAGGGGCAGAGAGAGAGGGAGACACAGAATCGGAAGCAGGCTCCAGGCTCTGAGCTGTCAGCACAGAGCCCAACGCGGGGCTCAAACCCATGAACCCTGAGATCCTGACCTGAGCTGCAATCAAGAGTCGGGTGCTTACCCGACAGAGCCACCCAGGTTGCCCCCCCAAATAAAAACTTTTTAAAAAGAGGATGCTCCAGTTGAGGTTTAGGTAGGTGTGGAAGGAGAGGCATCTGGGGGGTTCCGCCAGTGCTGCTACCGGCCTGGAGCCAGATGTGGCCTGGACTCTGCAGAAATTGTGAGATCCGCGTGTCTTCATTCCTCGTGCTGGTCCCTATCGCACAGTTGAGACGTGCTCCCCACGACTGCTTCTGCTTTGAAAAGACCGAGCTACAGGTGACCTCGGCTTGAGGCACACAGTCTCCTGGGTTCTTTAGAGTTTAAGGTTCCTGACGCGTCGGCTCCTGCCCCTCCTGTTTCATGGTTGCAGGCTCCTCTCTCCCTGCCAGGCCCTCCGAGGGGCTCCGGAGCTCAGCCCGTGTCACATGGCACTTGCTCTCTCGGATGACAAGGCAGTGATGCAGCAGATGTTCTCAGTGTTCTGTGCTGAAGCTGAGGCTCATTTCCAGCCTGTCTTAAGCAGCTGGTCTGTGAGAGTGCCAGGTGACATGGCCCCAGGCCTCCAGGGTGCGGAGGCCTGGGGAGCTGGCCCCCAGCAAGTTCCCCAAATGCGTCTCTGGAGCCCTGGGCCTCCCGCATCTGCGTCCTCCGGGCCAGCAGCAGTCTGGACTCGGTGTGGAGTCCAGACCCAGGAGTCTGCAAACTGCTCGGGGACAGGATAACAGAAATGGGGCTTCACAACTTTTAGAGCAATCGGCGCGGGAGTGTTTTCCCTGTCCTTCACAGAACCGTCATCGGCAGTGGAGTGGCAGTTTAAAAAGGAGGGAAGGCAAAGCCAGAACTGGCTGTCTCTCCCCTGAGTCTGGTGGAGGAGTACTAGCCTGGGGGCTCCCTGCCCCCCCCCCCGCCTCTGTGCCCCTGGCCCCCACTAGGTCCCCCAGGGGGTCCCCTTTCTCAAGGTCCTTGCCGAAAATCCTTTTTATTTTTTTTTTTTTAATTTTTGAGTATGAAAATAGAAGTCAGGTCTTTTTCAAAAGGATTCTGAAAGGCTTCTAAGAGCACCGGATTTGGAGTCAAGAGACATGGGTTTCAGTCTTAGATTTACTACACACAAGTTGAACTCGGGTTCACTCTCATGGGCTGGGCTGGATGACCTCTGAGGCGCCCCTCAGCTCTCACATGACCTCATCAGGTGATCTTTTGCAGAGAAGAGCAGGGTCTTTCCTCGGTCGCTGCCCCTAAGCAGCAGCCCCCCCCGCCCCCCACTTAGGCTGATTGGAAATTTGAGAGAAATTAAAATTAAAGGGGTGGTGCAGGAACATACATTCCCTTTGCTGAAAAGGTAAACTCTCCCCAGAACAGCGTGATCTTCAGAATGAATTACTCGATTACAGTCACTATCGAACAGGCTAGATTTGGGCAAAGGAAATTTAAATGGCGAAGCAGCCCTTGAAACAGCCTTCCTGTTCTAAGCGAGGATAACCGGCTGGAACGCGTTCCAGATGCCTAAGCGCCTGGCTGATTCTCGCTGACTCCCTATGACCACGTACGTCAATGAGATAGGATTACGTAAACCGTGGCGAGCGATTTTCAAGCATTGGGAAACAGTGTACGACTTTTAATTAATATGGCTTATTGGCTGAAATTAACTCCCTAGAGCAAGCTATTAGGGTAATTGCGTTTTCATACTTCAACTTGGGCGACCCGTGTGGTAGGACTAGAGTGCGCCGCAGGGTATGGGGACGGGAATGCAGCGAGATTGCATGGGTCGCAGCGCCGTGGACGTGCGGCGCTGGAAGAGAAGCCTGTCATCCCGCAAGCCCGGTGGCTGGCAAACTTTCTCTCTAAAGGGTCAAGCCGTCAACACTTTAGGCTCCGTGGCGGCTTCTCAACTCGGCTGTTACAGGGCAAAGCGGTCACAGACGAGATGTAAAGGGAGAGGGTAGCTGTGTTTCCGTCAAAGTGTATTTCAGGGACTGAAAGTGAATGTCATCGAGCGTTCACATCACAAAGCACTCTTTTCCTTTTTTACTCATCATCCAAAAATATAACAAGCATCCTTAAATTGCAGGTTGTACAAAGACGGGCAGTGGGCCAGGGCGGGGTGTGGCCTGGGGGTGTGAAGTTTGCTGACCCCCCCCATTTCACATGTGAGGAAACTGACGCTCAATGTGACCACTGTTGCTTTGCTTAACTTATGCCTGCCGCCCTCGCCTGGGAGTGGACCATGATAGGCTTCGTTTGGACAGTGGGCAGCTCCGATGATCAGAGCTGGGGCCAGCGGAAGAAAGTTTTCTCCACGAGAACTCATGGTGTCTGTGTGAGCAGTGTCGTGAATTATCGCCAGTGGTTCTTACACTTGAGAATGCACCGGAATCACCCAGAGGGCTTAGGAGAACATGCACCGCGGCCCTACCCCTCCCAGAGTTGCCGATTGAGGGGGTCTGGGCTTATTCTTTGCTCAGTTTTAGAAATGGAGAACCTGGAGTCGACTGAGATCAAGCCTCTTGCCCAAGCAGAACAGGTAGTGTGATAGGATTTTGAAGCCACGTCTCCACGTCCAAGTGGAGCCAGCACTCGTCTGTTCTAGGATCTTTTCAGTTTTCGATAGCATACTTCAAATTATTTAATGTATATTTTATGCCCTTTCCAAGTTATTACATCCGAAGGCATGCTTATACTACGGTTAAGATATTTCAGGTCTTCTCTTTGGTGTAAATAGCGTCCATTGGAAAGTCGTTTGTTCATTCTGAGGTATTCACCCAGCACAGTCTATTCGGCAGGCACCTTGCTGGAGGTGGAGAGCTGAACAAGACCCCACTCCTGTCCTCAAGGAACCCGCGTTCAGTGACCGTGGCAGACAAGCCACGACCACAGATGGGACCACGGCGGGGACCGGTGTGGCCAGCTGCGGAAAGACCGGATAGTTCAGGAACCAGTCTTCAGAGCCGAGTGTCTGAGCCCTACGGACGGAGAGGGCGAGGGCGGAGGTGGCAAGGAGGTGTGGGAGCCAGGTGACCAGAGGTGGGCCCAGCCACGAGAGAGACACACGCTACATGACCTGGTCATCCTGGCTCTTTCCCCTGCTGGCAGCCTGAGCTTGGGCAGACGACTGACTTCTGTGCCTCTTTTCTCATGCCCCACACGGTGGGGACGGGGACGAGAGTAATACCTACCGTTGGCTCTTGTTAGGAGGACCACTCACCGGGAACAGTAGAGAAGTGATTGCGTATTTCACAGTCAAGCATTTGCACCTTTTACATCCATATGGTGGTTGAAAAGTGTTCTTCATTTCCGTGAGGAAGCGCCTGTCCTAGTGAAATTGTGGGTCTGAGCATCTGAGAACACTTCTCTAGGAAGGGGACGGCAAAACTTTGCTGTAGCCGGAGCGACCAAAGGAAGGGGTTCCAGTCTGAAAACATTTTAGGTTAAAAGACATTTACCCACACCCTCCCCCAAACCAAAGGCAAAACAACACAGAAACAGAAGGAGGGGGAAACACCCCACAGTAGTCAGTAGGAAGCTCCTGGGTGAGACTGTTGAGTGCAACCCGAACCTCTAATCAAGAACACATGTATCTGTGGGGGTACCGGCCCCCTCTGGAGGAGGGAGGGGCCGGCCTGGAGAAAACCACATGGGAAGCAGCGCCCTGGTGCTGGTACCAGGTTCACAAGTGTTCATTTGGTTATTTTACCTCATCGCGTATTTATACACTGCATATATTTTGTATGTATCACATACAACATAAAAAAATTTAAATATATGTATTCACTCGCTTTCACAGTATTCATGGCAAACGAGTGTCTGAAGCACAGGACCAGAGCTGGCAGCTTGCACGGCTTCTGTTTTGCATAAGATTCTTACCCGGCCCACTCAGCTCTATAAAGTTGTTTTGTATTTTACCACTTGCTCCATCTTATCCTGAAGTCTTGCATATTTAAAACAAAAACGCTGGTTCTGATCATGCCTGCGGGGGGTGTCGGAGGGGATCGCTGCTGGATCAGTAGAGGCATGTGCAGCCCCCTCGGGTCGGATCTGCATCCTGGGCTTCGCAAACCCAGGCCTGACCGTTCCCATGGTAACTGCGGTGCCACCCACCAGTCCCGTCAGGGAGCCTTTGCACCTGGAGCCCGTGCAGGTGCTGTCGTCGGCTCTACCCCACAGAGGTGCGGCCCTCTTCTCCCCAAAAGGCCCCGCTTCTGCCCAGTGCTGTCGGTTGGGCACCGGCAGGTCATTAAGGAAACGGGCCCGGCCCCTGCGATCAGGATGGAGAGCCCAGCCTGGGGCGCAGAGTGGCCAGGAAGGGCCCTTCCTCACTGCCTTCAAGGGCAGGGGGCCCCGGCTGCCTCACGGGGAGGCCTGGCCTGGCTGGGTGCCATGACAGCCCAGTGCGGATGCCCAGTGCATCCCGGGGGCACCCGGGTGGGACGGAATCGCTGCCGGGTCCAGAGAGGAGGCGCAGGCGCTGGGTAAGAGGGTGCAAGTTGGGAGCTGGGCTCCGGGATCTGAGGCTTCGCCTCTCTGTCCGAGTGGGGAGCCTGCGTGTGGTCTGCAGGCTGTCGGGGGCTCCTTCCTGCAGGAGGGGCCGAGGCAGGCTCCAGAGCAGGCCTGGTGAGGCCGCCCTGCTCCCTCCCACAGTGACCTCGTGCCTTGTGCAGGAAGTGGCCCCAAACAGGGGAGCCAGCCGGACAGGAGAGGAAATTGCAGCTTCTCCGAATGACCGTGACGCTGAGACGTGAACGTTGAGAACGCTCAGCCCTGTGAAGATCCGAGGGGTCCCGTCCAGGCCTGGGGTGACCTCCAGGGCCAAGAACATAAGAGGAAGGGCAGCCGGGTACCTGGAGAGCAGGAGTCCCCGCAAGGCCAGGAAGGGGCGAGATCGTCCAAAGGGTAAGTCAGGGTGCCCAGGTCTCCACCGGAAGGCGCTCCCTCTGCCTGGCCCTTGCCAGCACCCTCAGCATCCACGCCAGCCCCCCAGGAACCACACTGTCGCCTGGCTGCTCTTCTCAGCAAACACGCGTGCCCGCTAACCGGGCCGAGTGTGCAGGCTGCTGGGCAGGGCTTCCCCTGCTCATCCGTCTGCCCTCTTGCCCCGGCGAGGAGGCTCCCAGTCTCTGCCGAGGGTTCCTTCCCGTTTTGGGAGGCCTGACTCTCTCCGCCTTGAGGAATTCCCTCCTCTCCTGTAGTCCGCCCGCCACCGGCTCAAGCTCCTTCCGTCCTCTGAACCCCTCTTGTCCCCTTGCCCTCAGCGAACCCCCTCTCCAGAACAGTCTCCCTTCTTCCGTCCCTGTAATCAGGCTCCCCCCACGCCTCCCTAACGACAGGGCAGGCGGCCGTGGCCGGGCACATCCACAGCGCATCCACAGCCAAGGCCCCCTCTTCCTCCCGGAAAGCCCCCTTTCCCCCTAAGCTCCAGGTTTCCTGTCCTCCCCGTCTTCTTTCTCGGTGGCTTGCTGGTCCCCCCATCCTCTGCCAGCCTGGAAAAGGTGGCTGATCCCCAAGGCCCCATCCTGGCCCTGTTTCCTCACCGCTGCAGACGTGCTTAGCCAGGAAGCTCGTAGGAGGCTTGGATACCTGTTTTTTTAAGCTCATTTATTTATTTTGAGAGGGGGGGCGGTGAGGGAGAGAGAATCCCAAGCAGGCTGTGCACTGTCAGCCCAGAGCCCCACGTGGGGCTTGAACCCACAGACCATGAGCTCATGACCTGAGCCAAAATCAAGTCAGACGCTTAACCGACTGAGCCACCCAATACCTGTATTTTTAACAAACTGGAAAATCTCTGCCAGGCCTCCCTTGGTGAATCTTGCCCCGAGTTCATGGCCTTGCCTCTCAGCAGGTTTGGCCAACACAACCGGAGATCCAGCCAGAGCTGTGCCAGGCCCCAGGCCTCAACTGCTGGGTGGGTGGGCATCTCACAGGTGCCTCACTCTGGCCCCAGAGCCCCCACCCCAGGCCTGTCCCTCCTCCCATCCTCTCTTTCCCGGTGAAGGACACCACGATTGCCCAGACGGCCAGGTCCATATCTGTTAGTTTGGCCGCAGAGCTTGGCTGGGGCCAGCCCTGGGAGCAGCCTGCAGACCGTGGGCCAGCCACACTGCCCAGCTCACGGTTCCCAGACAGCATGGCCCTTGCAGCCTCCCTTCTCATGGGGAGCCACTGCCCCTCCCAGACAACCCCCATTCTTCTTTTCACGTCCCGACGTGCTGGCTGAGTGGCCCGAACCAGCCGTGTATCCTTCTGTGCCTGGGTTTCCTCATTCTGAAAGCGGGGATAACGAGTTTGTGCCCGAGGGATTGTCGTAAGCACTTAGCATGGCGCCTGGCCTGTAGTGGGTGCTCAATAGTTGATGATCTGTTTCCTTGGTGGGCACAAGACCCCTCGACCCCACACTTGCTGGGTGCCCACTCGCTGTCCTGCTTTCACTGGCCTGGCTCTCAGGGCAGCACCTTTTCATTTTCCAGCTGGTCTCTCTGGAATTGGCTGGAAGGCCCCCTGAAGGCAGGGACCCGTTGGAATTCTTGATGTAGTCCAGTATCCTGCTTGCCAAGGGTTGACTGGCTTGCTGGATCAACTCAATGAATCAACCATCCATTCACAATAGTTAGGAACACTGGGGCCCTGGGGTGGCTCAGTCGGTTAAGTGTCTGACTCTTGACTTCGGCTCAGGTCATGATCTCACGGTTCATGGGAGCGAGCCCCACATTGGGCTCTGCCCTGACAGCACGGAGCCTGCTTGTGATTTTGTTTCCCCCCCTCTCTCAAAATACACTTAAAAAAAAAAAACAAAAAAAAAAACACCTGGACACCGCCCAGATGTGCCTTCAAGCTTGACCACTTCTTGTATGGCTTTATGCCAGTTAATTGACTCTCTCAGCTTCAGTTTCTCATCTGTGAAATGGGAATTAGATAATCACCGTGGAGGAACAAGCACAGGGCTCGGGAAACGTTAGCCGTTGTCGGTGGTGGTAGCTGAACACGTGCACTCAGAAAGACGAAAATGAGAGAGATAACCAGCATGGAAAATACAGGTTTTGTGTCCTGGGACACCGCAAGATGGCTCCTCCAAGCGACAGTAACGAAACACCCCCAAACAGCATACAGGCAGGGCGTCCAGTGTCTGGGGAAGGCTGTCCCCAATAACTTCTTAGTTATAAAACAGTATCTTCCTGATATTCGTAACAGGCCTTGAGAGAGCTGCTATTGGAACATATTTCCTTACCAAAATCCCTTTGGTCTAAAATCTAGGTTTCTTTCAGTCTTTCTTCTACCTTTCTGTCTGTCTGTCTTTTAACAAGTGTGGGTTTCCGTCTGTTGCTCTTGTCGTTTTTACCTTTTCTGAGCCTGTGACTGACTCTGTTGGTGCTCGTGGAGTGCCAGAACAGAGGCTGAGCCCAAACGACGTGTCTTTTAAAGGGAGAGAAGCACCCGAGACTGACTGCCGGGAATGTTCAAGTCGGTCCCAGCCGCAAAGCTAGTGGGGGCTTCAGCTTGGCTGAGGGAAGGCAGGGCCCTCCCGAGGCCCATACTCCTCAGATCCGTGGTGCTTCTGCCGCACGATCCAGGCAGCAGTTTCCTGCTCTGATGCCCGGCTCACGCCCAGGGACTTGACTTGGCCAGGCTGGGTGGGGCCTGGGCACTCTCAGGTAATTGCCGCAGGGATCCGAAGCCTACGGTTTGCAAAACCGGCCAACAGAGCCTGGTCTAGGCTCGGGGGGCTCCAAAGCGGGGAGGGTCTAGGCTGTAGCCCAGTGTGGCCAGCCCATGGCCGGCATTTTGTGCTCTGAGAGCAGGGTTTGGCCCAGCCCAGAGCTCTGGATCAGGCAGCCACCTCTCTCCCGGAGCCCAGAAACACATACTGAAGCCATCAGTCCACAGGACTGTTTTCCCATTTGATCAAAGCACAGGGCAAGGGACCACATGGAGAAAGGCCACTCCTGGCGCCTTTGTTGCCTTTAAGCCTTAATGGTGTCATCTATTTATCACATGTTTCTGTTACATTTGTTTCCGGCAAGCATGAAGCCAGTGGGTTACTACCTCGCTAGCTCTTAGCCTGTGGCCGTCTCCACACCCAGGGCTTGATTGGAGGGGGACAGCCACCCAAGGGTTTAGACAGCTCAGCTGCTAATGATGATGCTTTTCGCCTGCCTGATTCAAATATCCAAGCATTAGATTGTGTGCTGCTCCAGGAAAAAGGCTGCTCCGTCCCCTCTGCATCTTCTGCGGGACCCGCTCCGCTGCTGGACGGCAGAGTAGCTGCTCAGACGAGTGGTGGCTGCCTGCATCGGTTGGTGGCTCAGCCTGGGCGGAATGCCCCTTCCCGGCGCCTACCCCCATCCCGGCCCGCATTCGGCTGGCCCGACTCCGCCGCCGCCCTGGGATGCCCTCGCCCCTCCCAGCTGCTCCTGGCCCAGGAGGCAACGCAGGGAAACCCCTGTTTGCTCTGATGCCACTGGCGCGGTTTTGAGGTTGCTCTCAGGAGAGACCGTCTCCGAGCGACAGTGGCGGTGACAGTGCGGACAGAGTGGGCTTCCCAAAGCTGCAGTGCCCTGGCTTCACCAGGATCGGAGGAAGGGTCACGGGGGGCCGGGGGCGTTACTATCGTGTATACAGCACGGGAGCAGGAAAGCACCCACGCTTGGTCGGAAGATCCTTGTGTTCGGTTCCGGGGGCCGGGGAGGCCGAGCTGGGCCGGAGCAGCTGACCCTGGCGCTGAACAGCTACAGGCGCAGGAGGAAGAGCTAAGCCGAGCCGTCGGCCCTTCGCTGCTCTCTTTCTCCAGAACTGGCAGAAGGCTGGAGGCTAGTGGGCGGGGCACGGGCCTGTGGGCGGGGCCAGACAGCGGCCCCAGCGCAGGGGGCGGGCCGGGCTGTGTGAGCATGCGCCCTGCTGCCTGGGCGCCCGCCGTGGACTCCCGGCCTCCGGCTCGCTTGGGCTCCTCGGCTCCTCGCACTTGCCGGTGTGGGAAGCAGCCCGCGGTGTGGGAGGAGGAGGGAAGCCGGGTGCGGGCTGGGGCGGCGGCGGGTGTCCCCAGAAGCCTTCCGAGGTCTCGGAAATGGACCGGGCTGCACGTGGCCCGGGCGTGGGGGGCGCGGGTAATACTAGGAAGTCGTTAGGTCTGCGGGAGCGCGGCTGGGTCAGCCCCAGGTGCCGCCTCGCTGCTGGTGAGGGCGCCCGCCCGCCGCGTGGTTGTGCGCGCAGCCGCCCGGACCCGCGGGAAGCCTTGGCCGGAGGGCGCCCCGACGCCGGCGTCTGCGGGTCACGCGAGGTCGTGGACCCGGTGTTGCACGTGTAGCCTGGAGTTTGAAGTGATGCATCTTGAGCTTTGAAAGTCCCTTTCTTGTGAAAACACAAGTCAGTTTCACCGTTGGTGCTTTTGGTGGGTGAGGTCTGCGAGGAAGGGCGCCTGACACACCCAGCTTCTTTCCAGAACAGTTGTGGGTAGTTCTGCGACTCTAAATTTAACCCGGAGCCCACGCTCCCAGGGGCGAGCGTGCTGCTGGCTGCAGGAAGCGGTCCGTGGACAAATGACGATAATAGTTTGAGTGAATTAGCAAGTCTGGAGCGGAGGGCCCGTCAGCAGAATGACAAATTTAGGATCTTTGCAGACGTCTGGTCAGCGATGCCGGAGCCCGTGACTGACTGAGTGATTAATAACGGAAAACCCTCGGCCGAGGGCTTCTGCTGCCCCTCGCGCGCCTGCCCGCTTGCCCCGCCGGGGCGGGCGGTGGGCTCCGGCCTGCCAGCAACGGCTCCAGCGGAACCGTGGGGGCGTTCGGGCCCCTCGTCTTTGACCCTGGTGAGGTTCAGCTTGCAGGGCGTCTTCCGCCTGTGCGGCTTGTCTGTGCGTTTCCCAAGTGACAGCTCTGTGGCAGGGGCTCTCGTTCACATTTGAACTTCCCTTCCACGTGGCCCGCCGCTCGCCAGCCGCGGCCGCACAGCCCAGGGTCGCCCTCGACCTCCGGCTCCCCGCAAACACAGGCGGACGCCGTGGAACACACCGCGCGGCTGCGGTCGGCCCCGGTCCGCCCTGCTCCCTGACGCCTGTTGCCCCCGGGTCTGGGGGCGCAGCCCTAACTGTGCGGTGCGTTTCTCTGCAGGCTGAAGCAGCTGGACAAGCACAGCCAGGCCACGGCCCAGCAGCTGGCGCGGCTTCTCAGCGAGCAGAGCCAGCTTCTGCTGGAGAGACAGAGCCTGCAGCAGGAGGTGGGCCGCCTGAGATCCCAGGTGCGTGCGAAGCCGCCCGGGGGCGCCCCCCCCCCACCCCCGGGAACACAGCAGGGGCTGCATCAGGTGCTTTTCCTCCTTCCTTTCTTTAGAGCTGCGACTTACCAGGCGAAATGCCCCGTGATCATGTCGGTCGGCCAGTAACCCGGGTCGGGGGAGGTGGGAGTTCCTGAAGACTGTGCTCGGCACGGCGGCCGACTCGGATGTGTGCTCCACGGGCGGGAGAACAGACCCGGCAGGCCACAGACACCACTGCGGAGGGGCGCGGGCTGTGCAAGGGCGGGGAGGACGGTGAGCCGGCTTCCTGGAGGAGGCGGCTTTGGGCTGCCCCCGGAGGACGAGTAAGCTCTGAATCGGGTGAGGAAAGAGATGCCACCAGCTGGAGGGGGGGCACTGTGAGCGGCATGCAGGAGTCTTGTCCCAGGTCATCTCGTGACTGAGCGCTTG
This sequence comes from Cryptoprocta ferox, assembly GCA_028646485.1. NCBI lineage: Eukaryota > Metazoa > Chordata > Mammalia > Carnivora > Eupleridae > Cryptoprocta > Cryptoprocta ferox. The sequence continues at coordinate 2,948,628 of CM053562.1, forward strand.
CAGGCGGCCCGGCTGGGCTGCAATACAGAACGTGCCCTTGAATGAGCCTGCAAGATTGACTGTTGTCTCCATTTCGCAGAGAGGGAAACTGAGGTGCAAACAAGCCTGTCTAGCTAACAAGCAGGGACACTACCAGCGTCCTGCCTAAGGCTGACTCCACGGCCCAGGACTTCCCGGTTGAGGCTGGCTCTGGGGGAAAGCGAACATCCAGGGGAATTTGGAGTGCGGAACGCGACCTTTCCCTCCTAAACGGCTTCTCTTCCTGCCAGGCAAGCCGTACTTTTTGCCCCGTCACGCCGCACAGGGAGGGCTGGGGATGATTAATGGGGACAGTGTATCTGGAGATGAAAAGGATGGGACAGTGTCTCTCATAATTCTTTCAGAATGACCCTGTGCCCAGTGGGTAACGGGGAGCCGCTCTCCTCTGAGTGAGTTTTGCCACTCAGCGCGGGCAGCCCTTGCCAAGGACTCATTTTTCCTGGTAGCAAGTGAACACCTCCAAGGCCTGGGGTTGGGGACCCGCCCGTCCACTGGGCTCCCGGTGCCGCCGACGCTGTCACGCCACGTGCCACAGTCCGGCAGCCTTGCAAACAAAAAAGTGTGAGGAGCGTGGGTCCCAGGGCCCCGTCCACGCGGCCCGAGGCGGCATCCCTGGGAGCAGGGCCGAGGAATCTGGGTGTTGAGCAGCTGGTTGGGTAATTCTGAGGGACAGGGAGGTTTGAGAACCTCTGAAGTGATTGGAGGCAGACAGAACAGAGCGGGACTCCAGACCGCGCCAGTGTCGTGAGGCTCAGACCGAGGTGCTGGAGTCTGTCCCGAGCCTCGGTGTCCACATGCGCCCGGGGCGGGGCCACATCAGCCTGACCCCAAAGGGATGTCGGAAGTCTTCAGTGAGGGCAGCCTGAGGTGCTCGGCAGAATCTCTTGCACATAGTAGGTCCAAGAAATGTCAGGGCTTTCCCCCTCCCCTCCCAGGAATTGAGAAGACCCAGGAGAAGCCCAGGGAAGGCAGAGGCCCGTGGGGCCTGCAGCGCGGTGCCCACTGGTCCCCTGCGCCTCTCAGACGTGCTCGGGCCCTTCCCGCTGCCCCGTGGGGCCGACCGGGCCGCGACCTGTCTGGGCAGGTCCCGCAGGAGGCCCGGTGTGGCGCCAGCCAGGGGTCGGGCCCCCCCCCCACACGTGATGGAGGAACAGGGACTCCTAGCTGGGCTCCAGAAGCCCAGCGCCGCTTCAGGACGCAGAGCGCGGGGAGGCCTCTGTACGAGCACACGGCAGCCTCGAGATTCTGGACCAGATCGTCACCGGGTAGGGCGTCCCTTGTAACTCCCCGTCTGCCTACCTTACAGCCACTCAGATCTTAACACGGACCATCACTGCTCAGAAACCTCTTCCAGGCCTTCAAAAACCTGACAACTACCAAATGGATTGCAACAGTTTCATAAAATGCATTACAGAAAAACAACCAAACCTCAAAAAGTCCTCAGAAAACCGAGCGGGTCTGTCTTGCTCTCTGCCTGGAGCAGCAGAGATGATTTGACCATCCTGAGTTGTCTGATTCCAGCCATCTGGCTCCTCTCTAAAGGGGTCTTTCAGACTCACAGAGTGCATTTGGAGTGATTTTAATATGAACATGACAAAAGGAATTTCACGGAGGGAGTACTGGCTTTCGGTAGCAAACACTAGTGTCCAAAGGAGAGGCAGGGGTCCCGTTTTGCAAGCTCTCTGCTGAGTATCTACGCCGAGGGCCTGCGCTTTCTACCCAAGGGTGGCATTAGACCTACTTCAGGCATGGAATAAGCTGGAATTGTGAGTTTCGCCTCCAAGCCTTGAAGTGAACAAGGCCACCGCGTGCCCCCAGCGGGGACGTCAGAGGACACTGCCTGCCGAGGGGTCCGGAGTGATCGGCCGCAGTCCCCGCCTTCCTGGAGAGAGACTGGTTCATCTCTGGGTCAGGGATGGTTTCGCCAAAGGCTTCCATTTTCTCAGCCTGGATGAATTAAGCATAATGACTTAATTTTGTACGTCACATTCTAAAAATCTCCGTCCACCCAGAACCCCGAAGAGAATGGAGATTTTGCGGCCTGGGCAGCCGCCCCGAAACTGAGTCCCATCCCTCTGATCTGCTTCCGTGTACCGAGCGCTGGGCCCTGGAGCAGGTGACAGGGCTCGGGTTGGCCTGTGGCCTCTGACAGGAAACAGCTAAGCCTGTTTAGAAGGTTCTAGTATCCTAAGTTGCTTCTGTTTACATTCTGGAACGTGGACAACGTCTGGCAGAGGGAGCCGGTCACAGTCGTAACCAGGCTGTAGTGACGTTTCTAACCATGAGGATTCCTGTCCTCCCCCCAAATGCTGCTATGGTGCAGGGAGCCAGTCTACTGCGGGACGCGGGGTGTGGGCCCGGGACGCGGGGTGCTGACCACTCATCTGCCTTGATCTTAGTGTGACTAAAAACAATGGCTTTATTACTCTCCTGCCTCACTCTGAAGGTGGGGGACTCTAGAAAATGGCTTTAAAAGTTTTTTTAAATGTTTGTTTATTTTCAGAGAGAGGGAGAGAGAGAGATTATAAGCAGGGGAGGGGCAGAGAGAGAGGGAGACACAGAATCCGAAGCAGGCTCCAGGCTCTGAGCTGTCAGCACAGAGCCCGATGTGGGGCTCGAACTCAGGAACATCGAGATCATGACCTGAGCTGAAGTTGGATGCTTAACTGAATGAGCCACCCAGGCGCCCCTGGCAAGGGGCTTTTTTTTTTTTTTTTTTTAATATAATTTATTGTCACATTGGTTTCCATACAACACCCAGTGCTCCTCCCAACAGAGGGCTTTTATTAAAGTGTCTTGAAGGGGCCGTGTTGGGCGTATGCCCTCCCGCCTCTTCTGGGGGGAGAGAGACGGTGGCAGTGGTGGCGCGAGGGTGGTGTCCAGGTGAGGAGGCTGGGCCCAGGGGCGGGGAGCAGGGGCTCTAACATCTGGCCAGGGAGGGAGGCACCAGCTGGTGAGGAAATCAGCGACTCTTCTTGGGGAGAACTGTCCACGTAGAGGACGGTTCTATATGCCAGGAGTTTGTTTCCGTACTCACTGGGCAACAAGTCGGGGTTCAGCAGATTTGCGATCTCTGGTCCCCACCGTCTTGGCCACCCCCCGTAGGGCTCCGTCCTCAGTGCTCAGTCTAGGGAGGGGCTCCCTTTTCGTCCCTGCAGTTGAAGCGCTTGTGTGCAGGAATCATCCTGAGACTGACTTATCAGTGATTTCATCAGTTGGCCCTGTGACTTTTGAGCATTCTTGGCAGTGAACTGACTTTCTAATGTGATTCGAACTTGTGCATGGCTCCGGCAGCCTTATGTGATTATGTTCAAAACCACGGACATCATCTCCGTCCACCAAAGGACCCCAAGCAAGAGAGCCGCACCGAGACGAGGGGCAGGCCAGGCCCACTGGTGACCTGACGCAAGGGCGGGACGGCCTCAGAAACGTCAGCTTGACCCACGGTCACCAGGCAGGGATCCGGCTGAGGAGGGGTGCCCGAGGCTCGCCCAGGATGGGACCCGGAGGCATGCGCGGGATGGCTGGGGTCCTTCCCGAGTCCTGGGGCCTTCGCCCGGCTCCCGTGGGTGCCTCCCTGGAGTTAGCTACCTGCAAGACAGATGGTGCCTGGATAGAACAGCAAATACACTGAATAAAATAAATTAAAAAAGCCTCCTCCGGAACCAAGATTTTTTGGAAAGAATTCTAAATAGATGAAAACAAACAATTTGATTTCAACCAAATTGTTGTTTTTTTGTTTTTCTGCTGATTTTCACCCGAATTGTCAGTCTCAAAAATAAACACTGATACATTCCCAGAAAATATTTTTCAAATAAAAACTGACTCTGTTAAAGTTTGCCCTGATTCTTTCAAAACTGTGTACAAGACACTGTCAACCAAAGTGACTTGCATATTTTTTTAAATACACTTGAACATATGCAGCTAAAATGTCATTAACTCCCTGCTGCCTGAGTGTTTTTCAAGAGTGACACGAGACCCCGGTGCCGTGTTTCCGACATAAGGGCCTCGAGACCCTCAGGCAAAACTTCCCCAAGCAACTCAAATCGCCTAGTTTAACTTCCGTTGTGTGTTTGTTTGTGTTTCTTTTTGTTTGGTTCACTGAAGGCCCTGCGTGTGATTAATGCTGAAAAGCACATGAGGCTTCACTGAAGCCAAACCTGCTATTCCGTCAACAGTTCACTTTGTCCACGAGTGAATAATGTCGGAGTAAGACTCATGGAAGAAAAATAAATCGAATTTTCTGTTGCTGCAGATACACTTGCTCCACTTACTGCTTCCTGAGTCAGTGCATTTTGCAATAGAAATTCACAATCAAGATTTTAAAGGGAGCTAAATATTTTAATCCAATCAGACAAGTGAACAAAACACTGAATATTACATGGAGCGGAGCGAAGTGGTTCTTGCCTTTAAAAGACTGCAGTTCCGTCACATTACAACCCCAAATGTCAATGTTGTCTTTATTTCTAACGCTTTCAAACACGAGGCAGCCAGAGGCCCCACTCTCTGCTGTTGGTGACACTGTCTGTCCTTTGGAAATTCAAGTCTATTTACCATGGAAACATGGTTCCTACAAAACACAGACACCTGCCCATGTGCAGAGAACGTTCTCGTGACTTGCGGGATCCCGGGCAGCTGGGAGATGACAAAGTCAGACGGCACGAGCTCTGGGACCCCCGAGTCTTTGGAGCTCCGGGCAGGGGAGGGGCGGCCTGGCAGTCTGACCCCGGCGGCCTCCCCACACTCCGGTGCCACGCGTCCCAGGTCCAGCTGGAGATGCTGTTTTCCGGAAAGCCAAGGATGCCTCGACTGCCAGGAAGGCCTTCCTGCTCTACCTTTCCCTTTCTCTGGCTTCTACAGCCCCTGCCCTCTGTGGGGCCCACAGCAGAGAGCCAGACCTGTGGTCTAGGGAAGCCGGGGCTCTGACCTCTGCCTGCACAGGCCTGTCGTCACGGGCCCTGAGGCCCACCCGGTGTGCGGGCGACCTCGGCGTGAACCCCGGCCCCGCTTTGCAGCTGCTGACGGCCAGGTTCCAGGGAAGGCCGTGCTGGAGCTGGGGGAGCGAGGCAGAGTTTGGGTCACTTTGCTGGACTATGTTGACCCACAGGCTGCCCGTCAAGGGGCCCGAGGCTTGGCGGGGAAGGCCCGCCACGTTCCACGACGTTCTGCGGACGACCGGGGAGAACACCTGCCTCCTGCGCAGATCGGTGGCTGCCCGCAGCTCACGTGGCCTGTGAGTGACTTCCACGTGACAGCACACCTGGTGGCTTCTGTGCTCTCGCCAGGCGGGTCACAAGAGCATTAACGGGCCTGGACGTCAAGGTCCAGCTGCCGAGGTTCAGATCGCAGCTCTGTACCCCTTCCGGTAAAATGTTTAGCTTTCGTATCACTCGGGTCCTGCTCAAAACCAAAACCAAAACCAAAAAAAACAAAAACAAAAAAAACAAACAAACCTTAATAACAGAACCAGCTTCCCTTGAAGAGGCAGCCCCCACGTCATGCCAGCTCCCACAGGTGATCGTGAAGCCGGCCCAGTTGGCGGAGATCCCCGTCGGCACAAAAGGGCCGCTGGATCCATCATTCGGCATCCTCTCTGTCCAGACGGAAAAATAAGGCCCAGAGAAACGAAGTGCACAGAACTGGGAGGTGAATGGCAGGGAAAAAAACTTCTCAAGAAAGTGGTTCAGCCCCTGGGCCGCAGGCTGCGTGGACGGGACGGGTTTCCATCCGGCCCTCCCAGGGCAGAGCCTGCAGCTGGGCCCTGGTTCCCCAGCAGCAGGTGCTGGTGTCCTCTCTGGAACTCAGGGCAAGGCTCTAAAATGCTCCCAGCTGCAGGTGGGGAAGGGACTCCTCTCTTCAGTTAAAAATAGATGCTTTCTTGCCAGACGCACAAGGAACAGAACCACTTTTTTTTCAATGTTTATTTTTGAGAGAGAGTGAGCAGGGAGGGGCAGAGAGAGAGGGGCAGAGAATCCGAAGCAGGCTCTGTGCTGACAGCAGACAGCCCGATGCGGGGCTCGAACTCACGAACTGTCAGATCCGACATGAGCCCAAGTCGGACGCTTAACCGATTGAGCCCCCCAGCCGCCCCAAACAGGACCATTTTTTGACCTGGCCACACAGAGACAGAAAAGGTGCAAATGAGTGAGGCGGGTGGGGGTGCTGCATTTGCGGGGTGGGGGGTGACTAGGGAGGCGGAGTGGAGTCTGCACAGAAGGGACGCAGATGGAAACTTGGGTCGGGCTGAAGCTCAGCGAGCACATTCTGTGAGCAGGGGCGAGGGGGGCTGTGCGCTCCCCGGTCTTGGGCTTGGGAACAAAGTGGAAGCAAAGGCTCTGCTCGACCCCACAGCGTGGTTGCCTGGGAACAATTCACGTCACCAGAGAGACTTATTTTTTAAAGTCTGAATTTAAAGTCCAGCTTCAGAAATAAGCACAAAAGTCAGGGTTTGTGGAGAGGAGGCTCCAGTAGGATTTAAAAGGAGACCGAGGGAAACGGGGTTGCAGTGGTGGGCGTGTGGCCGGGGGCACTTGTGGCATCTGTGGACAGCATTCTAGACGACCAGTTGCCAGGGTGGCCTGCGGGCCCTCCTCTGTCCCACAGGGCAGCCACAGGCCAGGGCGGATGTGGCCGCACCACCCAGGCAGGCCACAGCAAGGGGCCTTGGTGACAAGTTGGAAGGCAGAGGTCGGGGAGATGGTGGCCGAGGGCTCAGTGTTCCGTGGGCGCGCATCCTCACTGTCCCGCACAGCCAGACCCGGACCCGGTGGTGTGGACCGTGGACCCAGCTTTCTGGAGGTCAGCAAGGCTGATCTCCCTAAGAAGCGGGGGCGGACGGGCAGGACGCGGGCGGTGACCACGCCTCGGGATGGGGGGGGGGGCACGGAGACTGCTCCCTGCTAAAGGTCAGCACACTGAGGGCAACCCTTGAGTGGGGCATTTCGAGACGGACAGTGACGTCATAGGGTGACTCAGTCGTTCCGTGAACGCTCGCCGTGGGCACGGGGGCGGGCCGTGGAGGGCAAGTGGTCCCTGCACTGGGACCAAATAACGTACCAAGCCAGCGCAGGGGCAGTGACAGGCGACTGGCTCCAGGGAGAGAGGCCGCGCGTGTCGGGGGCCCCCCCCCCGGCCGGTTCCGGGCAGCAGCCTGAGAGCCGCGAGGGACCGGGCCGGGCGGGAAGTCACAGATGAGCCCGGGGCACGGGCGCCACGGAGACTCAACGACAGGTGCCAGTTCGCTCAGCTCGGTTTAAAACCATTCCTGCACCCGTTCCCCACTTGAGGCCTTCACCGCGTCTGCCCCGCGCGTGTCGTGGGGTGTGTCTCCCTCCGCGAGCTCCTGGCGCGGGTTCTGCTGCTCCTTGTTCTCAGAGACGCCCCTCGAGTCTCCGCAGCTCGGCGGCGGGCCGCTGTCGGGAGCCCGCGGTCGCAGGGCGCCGCCGGGCCGGGAGGGAGGCAGCGCGTGATGCTCCCGCGGGGTCGGCGGCAGCCTCCGGGCCGGGCATTACCGAGGGGGCAGAGGAGCCCTTTCTGCAAGGGCTCGGGGGCAGCGGACTCCGGGGGCCTGCCCCCCCCCTCCCGGGCCGCACCGCGCCCCCGCCTCGGCCCCGCCCTGCGTGCTGAGCGGGGCGTGCTGTGCACGCGACCTTCTGATCACCCTTCTCCGCACAGACTTGCTCGCCGAAGGGCCCCGTCGGTGTCACACACGCCGGGACACCTACCCGACCTGCACACGTTACCCTTTTTGCGCTTTCTGAGACAACAGACGGGTTTTCCCGTTTCTCTCGCGTGAATTCTGGTCTTTGACTCACTGTCGGGTCTTGGAAGTCCTCAAGCGATCGTGGCCGAAGCTAGGTGCCCAGGAGCCCCCGCCCTGATTGCAGCTCGGGAAGTCTGCGCTGGGGGGTGCACAGCCCGAGGCCACGTGTCCTTCTGAAAGCTGGTCTCCCGCCGGACAGACCGCCCGCCCAGCGTCCTAGGGACCGCCCTCCTCGAGGTCAAGGGCTGCCCTACCGGGGAGGCGCGGCAGGCGCCGGGTCTGCGGAGCGGACCACGTGCGCTGGTTTCTGGTGCCGCTTCCGGGGGGGGGTGCAGCCTGACAGCCCTGGCGCCGCCCGGGGCAGACGACGGTAGTCCCCACGCCACTAACGAGTGACCCGCACCCCGGTTTTCAGGCGCTAGCTCTGAAACCTTCATTCCTGTGCGAAACTAAGAGGCCAGACACACCGACGCCCCTCCTCCAGCACGTGGGAGGCGGTGTCCGGGGGGAAAACGCCGGTGCGGGTGTCCTAATAAATTGTCTGCAGCTGAAACTTGGGAGGTTTTAGCTCGTTTTCGTTTCACTAGGAATTTCTTAGGGACGCTTGGCCTACATTCTGTTTTTTTGTTCTGGCTTCACCGGCTGTAACGTCTGAGCAGGCCTCAGTCTGGCACCAATCAGGGTCTCCTTTCCTGGGCAGAGAAGTGGTGGCCCTCCGGCCACGTCCTGTCGCCGGACTGCCTGACCCCCGAGACAGACAGATGTCTGCAGCACAGGCGTGTTCAGATTTAAAGCCTCAAAGCAGGTCGCCTGCAGTTCCTATCTGACAAGGGCTGTGATCCGGGGTCGGGGCAGCACGAGCTTTTCGCGCAGCTGGTTACATACAATTTCTGTACTTTTAGCAAAAGAACGTCTTGCTCCCTAGAAGAGGCACCTGCACCAGCGAGAAGACAAATCACAGTGAAGAACGTGATCTATTTAAACTTACTTTTTATTATCATTTTTGTTTTCCAGTTACCCAGCATGCCACAATCTGATTGCTGACCTGGATGAAACAGAGTGAAATAAATGGTTTACAAAGAGATATTTACATTCATCTGATTTGTTCGTGAGATGCCACAGCGCACCACGACCTTCCCGGTGGCCGGCGCCGCGGCCGGCAGCGGGCGGCCAGGTCAGGCGCGTCCACCGCCCAGCGGCGCCCGCATGGCCAGGGCGGGCTGCGGCCCCGGCCCCGGAGACCTCCTGCAGCTATGTTTGCAGAAATGGCTTGAAGTGAACTACGTTTTGATAAATCTGCTCGTTTGTATCCTGTTACACATGTGAATTTCAATAAACGAACTTTTTTTAAAGACCTGAATTGAAGCGTTTCCTTTTTACCTTGTTGTGATGAACGAAACACACCAAAAAAGGCACATATTTTAACTAGGCCAAGGGGTATTAGGACCAGACTTTGTTCCTGCCATTCACGTCTCTCTCCCTCTTCGTGAGCTAGACACCGTCCTTCCACTTCTTACGCTCTGAATCGACATCCCGTGTGACTCCATTATTTACCATCCTGCTAACCTGTGCACAGTCAGGAGACACCAGCAAGCACTGTTCTCCTGTCCGCCCCGTTCACAACAAAAACAGACAAGGAAGCGTCTTTGGCTTGGTGGTGCCGGGTGTCTTCTTCAGCGTGCGGTGTTTGAGAGGAACCTGAAAATGTACTTCGTGCAGTTACAGAATTGGCTTGGAGCGCTATCAGGTGTCTGTAAACAGATCACGGTTTTCGCTTCCAGTAGTGTTTCTACTATACACCGTTAAGCCCTCAGATGCTGGAAAGGAATAAGGATGGGCGCTGAAGATGGTGGGTTGACTTTGAGGAGGACAATGGAACACCGCAGGGCCCTGACCTCAGGCCGCTCTCCCCGCGGGCGACCCGGCACCCTCGCCCTCGCCCTCAGCGTCCCTCACCCGTGCCTCTCGGGATGGGTGGGGACTCGGCGGTGGGATGACACACACGCAAAGGCTGTTCAGAAGTCTCCCGAGCGCCGACAAGGTTCAAGCCTGAAAGAGCAGAACGCCTATTTGGATCCAGTTTTCGATCTCCTCAAATGTGCTAGACATAAAGGGTGTCCCGGAAGGTATGTTAATCGTCCCTAATTCTGTTTTAGGAATACAGTAAATAAATGACACAATAGTCTAAAAATAGCACCTTTAAAGAACTGTAAGAGGTCACTTTATTTTAGCCTCCCGGATCTGTCAATCCCAGCGGTTTTGGGAGAAGAGCACATGGAAGACTGCCCTCGGACTTGGCTGCCTGACGGCCGCGTGCACGCCTGACTCCCTTTGGTCCCAAAGCCGATCCTCGCCTTAGCTTAGTCCCAGAAGCCAAGTTTCTACGACAGTAGGTTTATGAGGTAAAATCGGGAAAAGGCCCCACATCCAAAACGCTTCCAGACAGAGGAGACTGCGGTGCGGCCGCGGCGGCTGGCCTGCCGACACACACCGTCAGAAGGGAGGCTGCGGAACAACGCGTTTCGCGTGATCAGAGAGACGTCCGCGATGAGCTACACTCAAGAGAGTTCTGGGTCCAGACCGTCCGCTATGAAGACTATTAGGTCCTCACTGAACACCTCTCCAAGGAGACCCGATCGTCCCTGACTTCACGGGAGACCTGCCCCGAGCCCACCGCGGCGCGGTCGGCCTCTCCCCTTCGGAAGCGGCCCTGCGTCAGAGTCTGCACGACCGCCCTACTGCCTTGTCGCCGAAGTAACGAACGAGTCCTGTGTGTGTGTTCGGGGCTACAAGAAACTGCCGTGTTTGCCTGTCACATTTTACGGAGGGTAGGTTAATACCAGCTGGAGCTATTAAAAATCTTTTGTCTTTTCCAGAAAAGAGGATTTTCTGAGATTACGGAACCACGTCCAACAACAATAAACAGAGAAGTAGCAGATTGACATAGTGCTTTATTTAAGCTGTCTGTACGAAGGAAAATAATGTGCATCCCTATCATATACGTGTAAAAATACTAAGGATGTACAGTGTACAAAAACAGTTTCTTGTAGTTATTTCACATCCTCGTGGGTCATATACTTAAGGAAATGAACAGTTTTAGTATGACCAACAGTAAGAGTAATACAGTTTCTTGGGTTCATAGTTGCGTCTGCTTAAAATCCTTAACCAGATGACTAGATCTTGCGCGGATCTAATGAAAGAACTAGCAAGGTCAAGAAATGTCACAAACTATAAAGCTACAGGGAGGTAATTGAATTACCAATTTAGAGGTTTTCTTTTTATTTAAATAAATACTTTACATTTCATGCTTGCCTGTAATGCACTACCAGGAGCAAGATCGGGAGATTCTACTGTAGACAGTACGAACAGTAGCAGCAAAGTGTGTGCGTTGAGGTGTAGGGCAGGGACCCTGCAGTTAGTAAGGGAGGCCCTTACCTTTGTCCTCTAGGAGAAGCCAGGGGCCCCTGCAAGAACAGTCAGCTCTGAGAAGCCGGAAATCGGGAACGGGAAAATGGAAAATACTGGAATAATGCTATGTAGTTAGTGTAGAAAGCAAAGCTGTGAGCAACCTGCCAGAAATCCAAGCAGAAATGGCCACCTTCCTCCCAGGCGGCTGCATTAGGACAAGAGGGCAGCCGTCCCGAGAGTCAGTGCAGGGGTGGGGAGGGGGGGCAGTCCACAAGGTCTGAACCGAATCCTGACAGAACGATCCCGGGTTTCAGGCCTTGCCGTCTGGCGGCGGCCCACGCCGCAGCCACGGGCAGCCTCGAGGGCCGGTGCAGAAATCTCCGGAAATCTCCCTCTACGCACACGTCTGTCTTCCCGTCGCTGCTCGGCGCCCGCTGACTGAGACCTGGGAGTGAGGGCGGGGGACGGGAGGTCTGGAAATCGGAGCCAAGCGAACACCTCGGTGCCCCTGCCGGGTCTGAGGCCGCCAGTGACTGGGCCCCGCGAGCCGGCTGGGAGGCTTGGCCGGCCCGGGGCAGCGTCCACGCGGTCACTAACCTCTGGAAGTGTCCCTGGCCAGGGTCATGGGAATCCCCTTGAGGTTTGGGGGGGGGGGGCTATCCAAGTGCTTAGCGTACGGGCCCCCCCTTTTCCTCGAAAGGGCCGGACGCCCCGCGACACCATCAGCCGCCTTCTCTGCCCGTCTTGTACGCCCTGGATGCGACACGACTTACAGGACTTACCTCCTGGTCTACTTCCTGGTCAAAGTGAAACATTCAGCAGAATTCCAAGGGAAGAAAAAAAAAGTGAAGCTACACGTGTCGGAAAGAATGAACTACCGTTTCCTGTAACTTCCTACTCGATGCTGAGGATGAACTCCACTCAGGTAGAAATACGGAAAATTAGGCTAACACCTATGTCTGAATACGTCTTAGCTGCCTTAGTAAAATGCCCTTGACCCCCCTCCGCCCGGCGGCCCGCCCACCGCCAGCGGCGGCTCTGCGCGGACCACACCTGCAGCGGCGAGGCTAAGGCCTCTGCGTACGAGGACGAGTGCTCCTACTCAGAAAGTCACTCGCTCTTGCGCACAACGCGTCTCGACAGCGACAGCACGTCAGGCCGCAGTCTTCCGCGGGGCGCTGCCGGGCCACGTGACCAACCCACGCCCACGGTCGCTCCGCGGGGCCGGCCGGCCGCCAGCTTCCGCAACAGGGCCCCCGCTCCCTGGACTTCATCGGCTGCTTTGGAAAATGTCAGCTCCTAGCACCAAAGGGTTTAATCTGAAGATCATCATTAATGAAGGAGAAAGATGAGGTTTGCATACATGTCCCCTCTCGGTGAGACGTTGGAATTGGGGGACATGAGTATATACAGAAAAAGAAAAGTTGGAGGTGTTCTTTTTTTTGTGTTGTTTTGTGTTTTCCCTGATGGCTTAATTCAGTGATAAATGTACCATGAGCAGAATAAACACACCAGGTTCTCACCCCTTACTGCCTACTTTGTAAATACTCGCGATGTGTTCGCTTTGCCCAGTCAAGTTCGTTTCTCAGGTCACGCGGGCTCGGTCTCCTCCCCCGCGCCACGTCGCCAGGCGTCAGAGCCCGTCCATCCTTCCATGAGCAACACCGACATCCTTCTGTCTCATTAACCCCTCGGCTTGGAGAGTTGGGGATTTTTCTCACTTTCAGGGCCAAGGGGTTAAATGACAGCATCTCTTCTCCCAAAGCCAAATTCTAACCAAGATGTATAATTTCACGGCCTCATGCGATTCTGTCACATAGGAGAAAAAGTGCATGCCTCTCATCGGTGTGTACATCCTTGCACACGGGTCAGAATTAACTGCAGTGAGTCTATTTCATGTAAGTTGGCGCTGCATTTGCTAACATGACACACAGTTTTCTTCACTAAGAAATAAATACTACTGCAATATAAACAAAATGACATTCAAAGTTTTAACATCCGAGAAAAAGCTAATTCACGTAGAACTCAAAGTATAAACTTAAAACAAATAAGGCAAACCCCTGTTTACCTCGGTGTACAGATTTTGGTGAGAAGCAGGGTCATTATACCTGTCTACATTCTTCAGCCATCAGAGGTGATAAATATCAAGGAGGGAAAGAGGTTTCCAAGCACAGGGAAAAAATTTAAAAAAAAAAAAAATTGCTCTCTGGTGCAAATGGTTTCATAGCCCCGTTAAGTGACCTGCCCCTGCTGTGAACAGGCCTCCTTCCCCGGAAGGACAGTGTCCGTCTGCCGGCGGCCGCCCGCGAGGTGTGGACGTCTGGGTGGAGCGGCAGTCTTCTCGGCAGCGTCCAGCAGGGATTAAGTGTGTGTCTATCGAGCTAGCTCAACGGTGGGTCAGGCCTTCTCCCAGAAGCTTCCCTACGGACTCCAGCCAGGTCTGCGTGCGAGTTCCCCACTCTGTGCACTGATCTGAGAGGCTCTCCTACAATCCCGCATATGCACATCACCGCCCTGCCGCCATCGCTTATTCTGAATTATACACTAAATCTTCTTAGTCTAATTAGTTTTTGATTTATCTTCTAGAAAGTTAAAAAATGTACCTAGAATCAGTGTATCTCATTTAGCCTTCACTGTTAGGGAAAAACAAAAACCAAAGGATCAAAAGATGACAACTGTGCACAAATGAACAATGGCGGGCTCGTGACTTCCAAAGATTGTAAAATTACCTCTTAAAGTTGCTTATAGAACAGTAAGACAGTAGCAGCAGCAGCATGAGACCGTAGACGGAGATACAATTTCATGCAAAAACAAACAGGTGTGTGTGCGTACAGGTGTGTTCTCGTGGGGGTGCGCGTGGGCTGGGGGGTCTGGAGGCGCTCCTGCTTGGTAAGAGCTATGACTGGTGGTGTCCGGGAATCGTCTTGAGGAAGAAAATCTAGGATGACCGTGAAGGAGCAGAATGAGGGCCTTATTCCCGGCCGCTGGCAGAGTAGGAGAACTGAGGGAAGTGTGGCCGCCGCTCGCTGTCCACGCCGTCCATGCCGTCCTCGTCATCTGCAGGCAGAAAGCGGCCACTTAGCCTTACGTTTACCTTTTGCAGCACGATCTCTGGTGTATTTAGTTCAAACTTCTAGCACCATGAGGGTTAACAGAGGCAACAAGCTCCTGGAAACTTGGGTTTATCAGCAAAACACAGGCTAATTAAACGTAATGCCAAACAATCTCACTTTCAAACATAGATCCACGAAGAAATAACACTGTCAAATCATCTCCTTCAAGACACGACCATCTTAAGACAATACGCTGTGAAAAAAATACTATTGAAGAACACAAGATTTTTTTAAAGAAGAAGGAACAGACGAGCTTCTGTAACCTTCATGAAACCGCACATGTCAAATCTACAGGGGTCAACCCTAAGGCATCGTGTTTGTCTAGAATCCACTACCAACGGCCTTCAGAATGCACGTAGTTTTTTCATGGTGCTCTAGGTGTGACTGCAAAATAAAGCTTCATATGGGCCCTTGATTTTACAGTACTTCCATTATTTACTCTACATCTCCTGTCTTTAGTCACCATTCCCAATTTCCCTAAAATGCAAGTTTAAACCAGAGTAAAGAGAGGGTCAGATGTCAGCATCCAAACGCAAGCTCCTCCGGAAGCCACAGCAGGAAGACACCTGGAGGTACAGAAGGAGCTGTCCTCATCCTCCCTGCCTTCCCGTATCCGAAAGATCTCCAACGGCCACCCGAGCCTTTCTCATGACTGTTCTGGCGACTGAAGTCCCACCCGGCAGGAGGCTTTTCCATGTACGTGGTCACGTGTTCAGTACCCTGCGCCCCCCCCACCCCCCGGTCCACACCATCCCCTGTGCTCCTGCTCCCCCCCACCCCGTGTGCAGGGTCAGATGCTGTCCCACAGTGACAGCCCCGGAAGAGGCTTTCAAACACCCCAACCTTCTTTGCTTCAAGCAAAATAATTCCACTTCCTCAAATACGTACAGGGAGTACATTGCCAATTCCTTAAATTTTCCAGCCTCTCCAAGAGCATGGATGTCACATCAAGGGAGAAATCACACCCTGTCACACAAGGATGACTCTCTGTGCTCCTTGGTGACACGCACTCCTCTGGAGAGCAAACGCTTCTGCTCTTTCCTCACCGTGCTTCTTTTCAATATTCTATTTTGGACACAGAAGATTCTAGAAAGGGATCAAGTTGCTAACCGAAAATTTGTGGCCTTGAATGTACCATTAATATCACTGGATTAGGTGGGAATCAGTCCATGAGAAGACTGGTGGCTTCCTGCTCCGTGTAGACCAGTGACCTCCACGGGCTTCTCTCCTGCTGCTGATGGGCCTATCATCAGCATTTCTAGAAAGCCCTGTGATTTGGGGGAAATCTCTGCCTCCTTATTATCAAATATTCGTTAGGCACCAAGCAAACCGCACGCATCATTCAGATCAAATACCTTCTACAGTATTTTTAGCTGCACAGCAGGTGGGAGTCGCTGGGGATGGCCTGTTGTTGAGTCACAAAGCATAAAAACTCTAGAGAAGAGGCAGCTGAAAGCTTAACGTTCAGATTCCGACATGTGCCAATCACATTTCAAGGCAACAGTCTTCCCCACCAACAGGTTTGTTTGGCTGCGTGTTTCTGCGTCGTGAACATGCAGGTCATCTAGACTGCCTGGCCCGAGCTGTGCTGGCCCCCCCAGCGGCCCGCCAGCCCCCACACCACACGGGAGGGGCTGGGCTTCCTTCCCAAGGAGGGGCATTTACTGCTCTAGGCTGCACGTCAGCTGAGAATTGAGAGTCTTCACTCTGTCACTGGAGTTATAATAAATTAATCACATTTCCGAACACAAAGAAATCTCAGTCTCACCAAGCCACAGCCCCACACCTTGCGATTCTCTAAAGCCGATGACCCCATCCCCTCACGACAGTTGCCTCCTGGGGCCAGTATCTGATCCTGCCCTGGAGGAGGTGCTTGGGGCCGGGGGGCACCCTCGGCCCTCTGATCCGCACAGGTCAGGGGTGTACAGGGAGGGGACGGTGGCCTGCCCAAGCCAGAGCCCGCAACAACACACCGCCCGCAAACGGGCTCCTGCTCTGCAAGTTGGGTCGCAAGGAACCATGCTGACTGGGCACAGGACCCACGCTAAAAACACAAGACGCATCTGGAACAAGGAAGCAGAGGTCACCTCCTCATTCCGCACCAGAATCCCTGGTCTGAGGAGCAGTCCGCTGCCCAATTTTCTTAGGGCGCTTACCACATATAATGATACGGCATTACGAGCTACCAGATCTCAAAGAAATCCTCTTTTCCTGTAAGAGGAAGGCAGAGGACCATTCACAGGTAGCATGCAAGACGACACATTCCCAAATCTGTTCAATTAATTAACACCAGCGAGAACAATCTGGCATGTGACGGCAGCTGTTTGTAGGGAAGGAACACTTTGTCTAACTGCTGATCTGTCCTAAAAAGTAACTCCATTCTGCTTCATAAAAGCAAGGTGGCAAGTGGGAAGATGACCGTCGTGTGTCATGGAGGCTTTGGGACAAAACCTCTGCGCGTCAGCAGCTGGATGGCTGTGGTCACCCCTCCCCAGTGACACCACTCAAAGCTGCAGGAAGAAAAGATCAGGTGAAATGTAATCACAGCTCGGGGTTTCACCAGATCTCCTCTGATGGGCCTCGTGAAGGAGTCTGGGATGCATCCAGGGGCCCTCCCTCCGCCAGGCGCCCCTGCCCCCCACCGCCTCAGCCGGCCCTGGCTCCCTCTGCAGAGTCAGGATATCAGATCGACGGCCGGTCAGACGCAGGATGCTGCTGGACTCCGGTTTCCAGGCTCTGATGCCCGGAGCAGCCCGCATTCACCGGCCGATTCTGGGGCCCACCTGGGAAGTGACTACAGTGCGTGGGCCGCCTGCAGGCCCCGGTCTCACACTAGGAACACACTTGGCATCCTTTCACACAGCGAGTCACTGGGTGGACACAGCACTCCCCACGTCTAAAACGACACGGACGCTGTTAGTGACAAAACCCTCTGTCAAGACATTCCATTCTGCTGGCCAAGAAGCTGAGACCCCAGGTTCAGATTATATTCCACAAACTGCGCTGGGTCCTCCTCACTTTCTAAGTTCTAGAAATCAATCCACAGAGGATGTGTTAATGACACACCCTCACCAGGACCAGTGCCGTGTGAGTCTGGAGTGTGGGGTGAGGCAGGCAAGGTGAATCCTGGAGACACCTGGGTCTCAACCTAGCCAGGGCTAGGAGCCGGGGCCAGCAGTGAATGAGAGACCAGGTTGTTCTTCTCAGGGTTACTGCATTCTAGTTGGACATACAGACAGTAAACAAAGGGATAAACACATTAACCAGAAGACTATCAGCAAGCTGTCAATGTGCAGAATCAAGGGGGGAGGAGACGGTGTCCAACACGCTGCACCGTTCCTTAGATGAGAGGTTAAAGGCAGCTCTCCCATGAAGGGACCCTTAAGCTGAGATGTGAAAACGAGTAAGAGCTGCTCATGCAAACATTGAGGAAAGAGCATCACAGGCAGGACGGCAGTTAACACACCAGTCCTGAGACACGGCGAGGCACAGTGGAGCAGAAGCTGGGACCAGACAGGGCTGTGGAAGCCAGTGTGAGCGGTCGGATTTAGAGTGCAGATTTAGGGAGCCACCAGAGCGTTGTGGGCAGGGGCAGGATGTGGTCCGATCACAGGTGAGGTCATATCCTAATGAGGCGGCCTAGCAAATGCTCTATGGTGGAAGGTGCTCACAGGCCCACCCAACACCTCACTGGTGCTGCCCGCCATTTCAGACTAGTGGATTGCTACGGTCCACTCTGGGGCCAGGAGAATCGGTGCCATGGCCTGTGCCCACCGTCTGCTCACACAAGCCCTGAGCTACCTGCCCATGACTCCACGGGGTGTATGGTCTTCAACTCTTATAATTCTAAGCTCAAGACAGAACGGAAGCCCATCGTCCCACTGGGGCTATTACCTTGAGTAGCACTTCAACATATCAATCTTTTACAACTTGGCCTGGGCCCTGGCAAGGCCACTGACGCTGACTGAGGGACTTGGGAAGCTCAATTTCTCTCGGGGTTTCAACTTCCTCCCTTATAAAATGGAAGTTAAGAGGTTCTTAATTTCTGGCAAGTCTTAAGAAAGAAAAGTGCACTTATGTGCATCATACGTAATTATATTTTTCATTTCAGGGTGTGTTCACAGCCCCTTGTCATCGGGCCCCAGGCCGGAAACCCCAGACCACCAGGTGGCCGAGGACCAGCTGGAACAACACGGTGCCTCAACCTTCCCTCTCACGGATGCTCGCTGAGATCCAGCACCTCCGCTACCCTGCCTTTCACAAAGGAAAGAAGGGGAAGAAAAGTGGGAAAGGATCTAAAGGGAAGAGGAGGAGAGAAAACTACCACAATGGGCTTGTGAGCCAAAGATGTGTGGCTTGAAGAAATCTTCTGGCTTTTCCAGTCTGCCCCTCAAACTCGATTTTATCCTCGCTGCTGAACTAATGATGACAGACACTTCTTTGTCGGCATGAGAAGGTCTGAAGTTGTATTTGGTACCTTTCCTTCCTTTAAAGCCCGTCGTTTGGGCTACTTAACGAAGAGCGTGCACATACCTGTGTCTGTGGAATGATCTTAAGTGGTACGTGAATGTATAGTTTTAACAGACGTGTAATTCACTTTGTAGGGATCAAAAAATTACCAGCAAACTAAATTATGTCTCCAAAAATATTAGTGCTTAAAACAAAGCTAAATAAAAACGGTGATTCCATTTAGAGTGGATTTAGAACTATGTAGAACGCAGGAAACGAGAATTAGAGCAATTCGGAGGGTGGTCCGGGAGTGAGCAGTCGGGGACGCACAGGAGGGTCTATTTCAGAATCCTCTCAGCTGATGGCAAAAGAGCGCGTTAGAACAGTAAGGAAGGGCTAAGTTGTCTTCAATTTAGTCTAATTCTTGGGCTGCAATTCTTCTTTATATAATTTTTCTGGCAAAAACATTTCTCTCGGCTACCTGTCTTTGGTATTTCCACTTGGGAACTCCCATGTTCTTTTACGAGAGAAAGAGAAAGAATGCACTCAAGCAGGGGAGGGACAGAAAAAGAGACAGAGAGAGAGAAGTAATCCCAAGCAGGCTCCTTCCTGTCAGTACAAAGCCCGATGCGGGGCTCGAACTCAGGATCTATGAGGGATCATGACCTGAGCTAAAATCAAGAGTTGGAGCTCAACTGACTGAGCCACCCAGGTGCCGCAGGAACTCCACATTCTTAAGTGGAAAGGAGTAAATCACTGTGGAATTTGATCTTGAAAATATCCAAAAAAACATATTAGGGGCACCTGGGTGGCTCAGTTAGTTAAGCGTCCAACTTCGACTCAGGTAATGATCTCACAGCTCATGGGTTCAAGCCCCGTGTTGGACTCTGTGCTGACAGCTCAGAGCCTGGAATCTGCTTCAGATTCTGTGTCTCCCTCTCTCTCTGCCCCTTCTCTGCTCGCATTCTTTCTCTCTGAAAATAACAAACATTAAAAAATTTTTTTTCAAGTGGCTGTTTTCTGCAATTATACTCAAAGATTTTCAATGGTCCATTAGATTTACTTACATTTTTCAGGTGGTGTTATTGTAATAGTCTGAGCTGTAAATTCTTCATCAAAATATCTGGTGTCTGTCTCAGATGTTACTTGAGGCTTAAAAGGAGGTATAAGCTGCAAGAAGAAAGAACAAGAGTCCTGTTAACAGATTGCAGTTTAGGAAAATTCATTTCTAGGATAAAATTAGGGAGCAAATGATTAAGTGAACAGTGCCAGAGAAACCGCACTGCTGAGTCACTGTGCAAGGGAGACGCGGCGCTTGGCTTCCCAGTCAACAGTCGGAGCAAAGAACATGAGGTACTTGGTTGTTCTGTGTAAAATTTGAGGGATTATGTGAAAGAGAACAAATGAAAACCAAAGAATAGGGTGGAAAGAGGATGCTAAAAAGTCCTAGTTTTTCCCCCAATGACAACCATGCACACAAACCATATGGATGTAAAACCCCTGTAGCAAAACGCAGGCTCTACCCCGTGCAGCGAAAGCACGACCTGTCCCTTGTTCTCTCCCTGGTGCCTGGTCCACAGGGTTGTATTACTAAGAGCACAATCTAATGAAAGTTATTCTCCGTCACCGGGTGCCGCCCCTGTACTTGGCAAAGAACGACACTGCCTACCTCAGATGGGCATTACTGCCTGCCCCTGCCCTGGGACTGGGCTCTTGGTGCAAACGTTTCATCCCTACGCTGCATCAGATCCTCATCCAGGACGGAGACCCAAGAGAGGGTCAGAGTAACTGATCTAGGAAGTGACGGGCTGGATTTCTCCACCTCAGACCTGCTGCAGGCGTGGCGCCGCGCCGGGGTGCGACTCCTGCTCGTCAGGGCTCTGGTCTCACAGGACAGTCTACTGGTTTCTTGTTCACACAGGGAGCTCCGACCCAGGGCCTGGAGTCAGGGTACATGCTCTCATGAGTGCCATGCAGAACATGAGATGCTTTTACTGTTTTTATTTTTATTTGTTTATCTTTATTTTGAGACACACACACACACACACACACACAGTATGAGTGAGGGAGGGGCAGAGAGAGAGTCCAAAGCAGGCTCTGCACCACCAGTGAAGAGCCTGACGCAGGGTTCAAACTCACAAACCTCGAGATCATGATCTGAATGGAAGTCGGATGCTTAAGGGACTGAGCCGCCCAGGTGCCCCAGGAGACACTGCTTTTATGATAAATTCCCGTGTGGACAGAAAAATGGAAAACAGTGACAGAAAGCAGTATGTTTTATACAAATTTTATGAAACCCACAACTGGCTTTACCTCAATGCATTTTCCCATTCTTACTGTCACCAAATTTATGTTAAAGAGGCAAAAACCTTTAAATTATCCTCTAGACAGATTTATGTTTCAAAACACGAGGGACTGAGCAGAATTAACAGCACGTGTTCAGAACGAACGGTCACACCTCAGTTTATGGCACATGGAACAGAGCATTTTCAATCTCTTCTTCTTACCATTCTTTCTCTTGCCCCCAGTACACAGCCATTCCAAAGTCGGTTATTAGCAAGCACTCTTTGGGGGATGGACCTAATTCGGGTTCCACCTGTCACTGGCTTCGGAAGAACAGCCTGGCTCTCCTCCCACAGCCTTGACCTCACTGGGCCAAGCTCCTCTGTCGTGTGCACTCTGCTCTGCGACGCTGCCCAGGCCACACGAGCATTCGCTCCACTGACTCCACTCAGACACAAGGGCGTTCTTACACACACACACACACACACACACACACACACACACACACACACACACACACACACACACACACGAACAGCGAAGGTGATTGGGACCAGAGAACTTGGGGTTTTCCTCTTTGAAGAAGGAGCGGTCTCTACCTCTCCCTGCAGGAGACTGGAGACTGGGGCTCTGGTTGAGTCACTATTTTACAAATGTTCAAAAACTGGTTCTTCCGCATGCTTCCAATAAAAAATTCACCACAAGAAATTCTTCTTGGCAGAGGTGGGCTTCTGGGCAGGTGCAGTCAGCTCTGCTAACCTCTGCCCACCCTTCCCAGCGGCTTCCTCTGAGGGCAAAGGCTGACCTTCCAGTTAGGGGGAGAGCTGCCAGCCTCGCAGGTGGCAGAGAGAATGGTCACTCGAACAGAACCGGAACAAGATCTGAAAAGCTTTCAAAGGTTATAGGAGGCTTAAGCTGGTCTCTGCTCAGATGTCGCGAGGCTGCAGAGGCTTACCTGGCCTCCCTCTCCCAGACGGCCGCCCTCCCCGCCCCCTTCTATGCTCACACTGCTTCATTTTCCCCTGAACGGCGTTTCAACATCTGACCCAACACGACTACAGGCACACACAGACAAAAAACAGACTTACATCTGTTTACGGTCACTGCCAGGACACCCTCTCCCAGTAACACCGAAGCTCGTGAGGGTGGGGGCTCACTGACGCACACGAACTGTGCAGACGGGACACGTTGTGACACGTGTACACCCAAGAAACTATCACCAAAATCAAGACGGCGCAACGTCTGTTTTCTCACGAGCCTGCTGTGGGCTCGTTCTCCCTCCTCCGTCCCTGCAGGGTCCCTGCAGGCAATGACTGACACGCTTTCTGCCAGGACTGACTGGTTTGCATTTTCAGGACTTTCATGTAAATGCGATTGTAGAGCGTATGTCCTTCATTGACTGTTTAGTCAGCACCATTACCTTGACGTCCGTCCACGTCACTCCATGTGTCAACAGCTCATGCACTGCATGGCTGGGTGACAGTCCATCATACAGGTGTGCCACCATCTGCTTGCCCAGCACCGGTCAATGGACATCTGGGTTGCTTCCAGTTTGGGGCTCTTACAAATAAAGCTGCTAGGACTCTTGAGGTCCAAGTCTTTGTATACAGATGAGATTTCATTCATTTTGGACAAATACCAAAGAGTGGAATGGCTGGCGGGGTCACATGCTAGATGTACATTTAACCGTTCAAGAAACTACCAAACTGTCTTCCCAAAGCAGTTGCTTCATGTTATGTTACTGCCACCAGTGGATCAAAGTTCTAGTTGCTCTATGTTCTTGTTAGTGCTGGTTTGGTTGGTTTTCGAGTGTGTGGTGGTATTTTACTATGGTTTTAATAGATTTATTTCCCTAATGAGTAATCCTATTTTTCATGAATTTATACCTTCTTAGGTGAAGTGTCTGTTTAATATTTGCCCCGTTCCCCTTTTTGTCATGAAGTGTAGAGTTTTTTATATAATCTGTGTGTGTCTTTTATCAGATTTGTGATTTGCAAATATTCTTCCAGTCTGTGACTTTTCCTTTCATTCTCTTAACAGTGCTTCCTGAAGAATACACATTTTTAATGATGCTACCATCTGATTTATCTGTTTTTCTTTGTGGATCATACACCGTTCTCATCTACAAAATCTGTGTACCCTAACACCGCAAAGGTTTTCTCCTGTGTCTTCCTCTAGAAGGCTCTACCTTTAGGACTATGATCTGTTTTGAGTTAGTTTTGTATATGCTGCAAAATCTTTTTTTTTTTAAATATGTATGTGCAATTGTTCTATCACAATCTGTTGTGCTGAGTGATCTCTGCACATCTATTCTAAGTCAATTAACCAGATTATGTGTAGGTCTAGATGTCTAGGTTCTCGGTGGGCAAATAAAGATGTTACCTGTCCAGAACAAACTGTCCTGACTCCTGTAACTTAGTACGTCTTGACGCTGAGCAATGTAGGCTTTCCAACTTTCCTTTTTGTCAAAGTTGTTCTGGCTATTCTAAGTCCTTGGCATTCCAGATGAATTTTAGAATCAACCTAACAATTTCTACAAAATAGCCTGCTAGCATCTTGATCAGGATTGTGTTGAATTGATGTATCAATTTTGAGAGAACTATCATCTTAAAAATACTGGGTCTTCTAAATCATGAACACATTAGATGTCTCCCCTGCTTTAGGCTATCTTTAATTTCCTTACAATATTTATTAATTTTTAGTATGAAGGGCCTTCACATCTTTGTCAGAGGTACCCATAAGTACTTCACATTTCTGTTGCTGCCATAGGGGATACTAATTTCCATTTTGGACGGTCTGTTCCTGCTGCATACATTTAGTTGTTTTTGTGCTGTGCCATCTTTTGTATATTTACCTTGCATCAAACAACTAATAGGTTAAACTTTAGTAGTTCTTTTGTAGATGCCTTCTGGTGTTCTATACAGGTAATCGTGTAGTCCCTGAGTAAGACAGATTGGCTTCTTTCTTTCCAATCTGAACATATTTTATTTCTTTTTCTTTACTTCTTTTCCTGCCCTGGCCAGAAGCTGCAGCACAATGAAGAGTGAATATCTTCGCCTTATGAGGCCACTCAGTCTTTCCCCAGTAGGGTATTAGTGGTAAGTTTTCCTTAGATGTCCTTTATCAGGGCAGAGAAGTTTCCAGTTCCTGGTTTACTGGGAGCATTTTGGTGGATTTGTTTGCTTTTCATTTAAATCAGATGGATGCTGGATTTTCTTGAATGCCTTCCCCCCCCCCCCGCATCCAGTGAAACAACCATGTGTATTTCTTAGTTATTGTTAATATGGTAAATTCTAGTAATTGGCTTTTAATTAAACCAACTTTGTATTTCTAGAATATATCCCACTTGGTGATGATGTGCTGTTCTTGTATGTATTGCTGGATTTGATTTGCTAAAATTATGGTATTTTTACATATAATTTCATTAAGGAAATTGTTCTATAGTTTTTTTGTATTACCTTTGCCTGTTTTTGTTATCAGGTTAAGCTAGACTCCTAGAATGAACTGGGAAATATTTACTGCCTTATCTTCAATTCTCTGGAACTTGTGTAGAATTGATACTATTCCTTACATAAATGTGTGAACCATATGGGTTGGGAGTCTTTTCTGTGGGAAGATTTTTAACTACAAATATAATTTCTTTAACGTGTACAAGGCTATTCATGATATCAGTTTCTTCTTGGTAGTTTCCATCTTTCAAGGGATTTGTCCATTTCAGCAAAACTGTTGATTTTATGGACATGCGGATTTTCATACGATTTCCTATTCTCCATTTCATACCCATAAAGTCTATACTGAAGCCACCCCTCTGTTCATGATATTCGTAACTTGTCTTCCTACTTTTCTGTTCACTTGGGTTAGAAATTTATCAATTTAGTTAATCTTCTCAAAGAACCATCTTTCCTTTCATTGATTTTCTTTATTACTTTTTTTTTTAAATTTCACTGACTGCTGCCCCAATCTTTATTATATCCTTTCTTCTGCTTACATGGAGTTTAATTTGTTCTTCTTTTTCTAGTGTCTTAAGATGGAATATAGGGTCACTGATCTTAGACCTTTCTTCTTTTCAAATATAGTCCTTCAGCACTACAAATTTCCCTTGAGGTATTACATTAGCTGTATCCCACAGCAAAACAAGCTTTGTTTTCATTTTCAGTCCGTTCAAAATCCTTTCTAATTTCCCTTTTTTTTTGACCCACAGATTATTGAAAATTGTACCGTTTCCAAATACTTGAGGATTTTCCACGTATCTGTTTTGATTTGTTTTTATTCCCTGTTCATGCTTTAAACATGTATTTGAATCCTTTAAAATTTATAGTTATTTTGCTCACAATATGGGTACACCACGGCAAAAGCTCTATGTGACCTTGAGAAGAGCCGTTTGCTGTTGGATGGTATTCTGTGTCAATTGGAGTAAGTTGGCTGATGGGGTTGCTAAACTTGTCCATAACCTAACAGTTTTCTCTCTGCTTCTTCTATCAGTTATTTAAAGATAGGTATTGACATGTCGAACTGTAACGTGGATTTACCTATTTCTTCCATCAGTTCTTTTAGTTTTTGTTTTATGTATTTTAAGTTTTGTTACTAGGTGCAAAAATAATTAAGATTTTTATATCCTCTTGATGAACTGATCCCTATATTATTATGAAACAATCCTCCTGATCTCCGGTAATATTACTTGCTTTGAAATCTTCATAGGATACTGATCTAGCCACTCTAGTTCCTGACAGTACAAGTATGGCATATTGTTTCCCATCCTTTTATCTTTATCTATTTGTAATTTACATTTAGATGGGTTTCTTGTAGGCGGCATATAGGTGATTCTTGCTTTTTATCCAATCTGACAATTTAATTGTGGTATTTAGATCATTTGCCCTCAGTGTGATTACTGATATGGCTAAATCTACCATCTTGCTAGTTGTTTCATACTTGTCTCATCTGGGACTAGGTTTTGCAGTGATGCTACATCCCCAGTTCCTAGAACAGCGCTTGCCACTTAGTGGCACGAGTAAACGAACACATCATTCAATGTTGGGGCCGAAGTGAGACGTCAGAGAGCATGTAGTCTACCCTTCCAGAAACAAGGAGATTGAAGCGCACTTGGTAAAATGACTTGCTGAAGATGATACAAACAACAACCAGAGCAGTACACCCTCCGTCTCCGGACCCCAAGCTCTCTCTACTGCAGCGACTGGAAAGACATGGCATAAAAATGCCTTTGCCTTTGATTGCTTCTCTGGACATTAGTCAAAGTCAAGACATTCGTGCTGGGAGCATATTTCCTCCCCTCGACTCACACACAGAAGCAGAAGAGGACCCAGTAAAGTATAAACATCCACACAGGGAAACAAGAACCGTAATTTTGTATATGGGGAAAGGCGTGAGAGAGAACGTGCAAAGAACCACCACGGGCCCCAACAGAGGTGCCACCACATAAATCTGGGGACGCCCAGCTGCGGTTTCCTCCGAGCCCCAGAGCAGACGTTCACTTTCAACCACTGAACACATTTCAAATATGTAATTCTTCTGGGCTGAACTGTGCCCACTCCCCACATCCGTATGTGGGAGTCCTAACCCCAGTGACTGGGAGAGAGGGCCTTTCAAGGGGTGACTGCGTTAGAACAAGGTGTCAGTGTGGGCCTTAGTCCAACCTGACAGGTGTCCTGTAGGAAGGGGAGATGTGGACATGCAGAGACTCCATGGCATGCACAGGAAGAAGAGAGACCACGTGAGGATGTACACGTAAGGCAGCCATCCATAAGCCACGGACAGAGGCTTCAGAAGAAAGCAACCAACCCTGCCAGTCTCCCATCTTGGAGGCCCAGCCCCCAGAACCGCGGGAAAACCAATTTCCGTGAGGTCGCCCAGTCCGCGGTACTCTGACATGGCAGCCGTGGCGGACCATCACATCCATTTTCTATTTTGACGGGAAACCAGTATCATCTTAATTTTCCCTCCCCCACGCTGGACATAGTTCTCAAAACATTCCTGTGTCAACTGACACTGCAAACTCTCATTTAGGAATGCGCAAGTACCGGCCGAGTCCAGAAGCACTCAACCCTACATCTCAGCTACCCACTTGATGGATGGCCGCAGTGTCACGAACTGCAAACTTGACCTATTTTCCCAGCAGACACAATAAACCTAGGACGTATCTTTCTTTGAAAGCTAGTGTGTTTTCAGGAAACGTAGCCCTGGACGATGTAAACAGGAACACCACAGTGCTGGCTTCAGGACTTTGCTTCCAGTTTACTGCAGAGGCATCACCAGGGTACATTTACTTGTCCAGCCTCAAGACCACAGAGAGGCGGCATCGCCACAGCCCCCTAAACCATCCCGCGCTGCCCTCTACCAGAGTTACATGTTACCAAGTCACAGTACCATTTAACGCACTGTGTTGCTTTTTGGAGTAAGTGAAAGAACGGAGAGAAAACATGTCCCTGAACTTATTATAGTAAGTCATGGTCCCCACTCCTGGTGTGGCTGGAGTGACAGCAGGGGAGTACAGACAGCACAGTCTCTGAGGCTCAGTGTCCTCTAACCCTCCCCAGCAACTAATCAGTCGTTACCCTCCGCCTTCTGGGTTCTTCCTTCTGTCTTCAGGGTAGGCGCTCTAGAAATACACAGCATGGCTTGAAACTTGCAGGGAAAATGGAGACAGTGACTATGGAACCCTAATTGTCACCCTATTTGAATACTATAGTTATGTCCACCACTCTGCACTTCATCTTAGCCAAAAGGCCGAGAGCGATTTATGTCCACCACTCTGATGTGGCTCGAAAAAGACTGAGAACACAGATACTAGCAATAAAAATTGCAAACACTTTGGGGCAGCTGGGAGGCTCAGTCAGTTGGACGTCTGGCTCTTGGTTCTGGCTGAGGTCATGATCTCACAACTTGTGGGATCAGGCCCCACATCGGGCTCAGAGCAGACAGCACGGAGCCTGCTTGGGATTCTCTCTCTCCCCCTCTCTTCCCCTCGCGCACGTGCTCTCTCTCAGGGGAAAAAAAAAAAAGGAAAAGAAAGTGAAGGACAATTTTTTTTAAAAACCGCCAACACTACTGAAGGCTGAGATTTGCCAGACAATAATCCAATTGCTGTAATTCTGTCTCTTTTAAACAATTCAAGGGAGTAACTAAACTTAGATAGGTTTACTTAAGCTCTGTTGTCCTGAAAAACTGGTTTTAGGCTTTGTATGTAAATGCACGCACGCTCGGGGAAACGTGGGACTGTGGAAAGAGGGTTTATTTCTAACAAAACTAATAAATCTTTGGCAAACTTAATTATATTATCTGCCAAGCTTTACAATACCAATAAACAGTTCTTGACAGATGACTAGAAACTCAAATAACTATACTTCATTTCCATAAAACCACACAATAGTAATTCATGTGCATAATGTTGACCTTGATCCTATAAAAAAAAAATGCACCAAGGGACTCAAGGTATGTATCACACTAATATACACATACTGTATCCCAAGTTGAGCCCAACAAAGTGAATATGTTAGCTATAACAAAAATTAAATGTTTAATTAATACATCTGTTTTCCCTGCTGGAATTTAGAAGGGCTTTTTAACACGCAGTATACAGGGTTAGCACTGCTTTAAAAGTAATCCCCAGAAATGTGAACTCATACTTTCTCTTCCTTGATAGATTTTCTTGTTTAAAAAGAGCTGCACAGGGGCCCCTGGGTGGCTCAGTCGGCTGAATGTCTGATTCTTGATTTCAGCTCAGGTCACAATTTTGCAGTACATGAGCTCGAGCCCCGCGTCGGGCTCTGTGCTGACAGCTCAGAGCCTGGAGCCTGCTTCGGATTCTGTGTCTCCCTCTCTCTCTCTGCCCCTCCCCCATTCGTTCTCTGTCTCTGTCTCTCAATAAATGTAGAAAGTAAAGTAAATGTAGAAAGAAAAATTTTTTAAATAAATAAAATGAAAAGAACTGAAGCCCCAAAATTTCATACTAGTCAAAGTTATCCAAAAGCATAAGAATATAAATAAAATTCCAGTTACTTTTAATTCAACCCCGAGGTCACATGGAAATGCCAACAGCCCACTTCTTTGCGACTACTCTACTAAAATGCAAGCAACCTGGGGACGTGGGTCTTCGTTCAGACGCTGAGCACTCCCCTCATACTTGGCACGGAGTGTTGGTGAATAAATGCTGTACAATATTCCTATGAGGTACTTTGGTCTTGAAGGTACTGAGGCCTATTTAACACCAACAGGCAATGAAAATTACACATTTTCCCAGGGGGTCTGAGTTTGTTACTAAGACCTAGGACAAGCAGAGCGGGAAGAGCATGGAGTATCTTGTGGTGGTGCACTGAAGGAAATGCACAGTCACAGCGAATGCACAGAAAATAAAGAAGCTCTTTCACCTACAGACCCTTTGGAATGCTTCACAAATGTGAATTTGTGGGACACTTCTTTACGTGAATAAAAAGTGTTACTGTGTCACCAGAAGCAAGGCTATGTTTGACATGCAATAGTGCGGAATTAAAAAGAAATAGTAAGTTTTGCTTCCGTTCATGGCCACACAGCTCCCGGTGGATCAGTCCTCCTGTAGGTAATTACAAACTCAGGGAAAAATCCGAAGCTTCTGGGAAGCAAGCAGAAACAGGTATGTATACACTAGAGGTGAGGTGGACGCCAGGAAGAAGGCTGTGGCAGTGGACGAATTCCCTACTTCTGTGGTTCTTAGCTCCAGTCTATACCATGTGGGGTTAAACCCCGGATGAGAAACCTACAGTCTTACATCACAAAACTTGGGAAGGCAGAGTCGGGGATAAGCACAGCAGCTTGAAGTGGGGAGAGCAGAAGAGGGGGATCCCCATGTTCTGAGTTGAGTCTGCCCGCATCTCTGGCTGACTCCTGAACCACATGTGCACAGGACAGACTCCAACCTCCCCAGGGACATCTACATAAATCAACCTAAAATTTTAATTGATGCTCACTGCAGAGGACAGAGAACGTTGCCATTTGAGTTCGGCCATGACAAACTGCCTACAAATGCAAAAAAAAAAAAAAAAATCAAAATTCTTTCCTGTAATCTAATAGAATTCAGAGGCACTACTGTGTGTCAGGCAGTGTCCAGGACATATTCCACACTGATGCCACAATAAAAAGAAATAGGTGGGTGATGGCACACCCACCACAAAGAGACAATCAGAGAGACGGATGTGAACATGAATTTTCAAGCAGATTTTATAACTATGCTCAGTGATAAAATATGTTCTTAATGAATAAAGAGACGGAGAAATGGAATCTATTAAAAAAAGGGAATCAAATGGAAAATCTAAAATAGAAAAATATGACATCTGAAATAAGAAATTCACTGTATGGGCTTATAGCAACTTAAAGATTTGAGCAGGGTTGGTAACCAGGAAGATTTATCAATGGAAATTATTCAGTCTGCAGAACACAGGAAAAAAATTAGAAAAAAATGAACAGAACTTCAAAGACCAATGGCATGATGTCAAAGGGTCGAATGTATGTGTAACTGGAATTACAAAGGGAGAGGAGACAAGAAGACAATACATTTCAAGAAATAACGGTTAAAATTCTCCCAAAGTTAGTGAAAGGTAAGAGATTCAGAAAGCTCAGAGAACTCCACGTAGAATAAATACAAAGGAAACCTCACCTATGCACATTATAATATGAAATCCGAAGTCTTATCAGTCAGGGTTTAAGCAGAGAAGCAGTAACACTTGTGTGCGTGTGTCCATGAGACAGAGAGACGGAGGGAGAAAGAGGAGTGAGAGGGAGAGAGGAAGAGGGAGGAAGAGAAGGAAGGAGGATGGGACAGAAGGAGGGAGGAGCATGGGATGAGGGGGATCTGAATGCACTCAAAACAGGGAGGGGTTGGCCATGCAGTCTCTGTAAGGCTGCTGTCTTCAGGTTCAAGGACACATGGAGCTCAGCATCCACAGGGCAGGGAGTAGGAGGGGAGGACGCATGGAAAATCAGGGAGAAGAACAAAGTGAAACCCGGAAGCAGGAAATGGAGCCCAGAGGACAGACTGAAACCCATGCCATTTTTTTTTTTAATTTTTTATGTCTTTATTTTGAGAGAGAGAGACAGAGAGTGAGTGGGGGAGGGGCAGAGAGAGAGGGAGACAGAATCTGAAGCAGCTTCAGGCTCTGAGCTGTCAGCACAGAGCCTGACATGGGGCTCGAACCCACAGATCGTGAGATCATGACCTGAGCCGAAGTCAGACGCTTAACCGACTGGGCCACCCAGGTGCCCCACCCACGCCATTTCTTACTGTCTCTGATCTCGGCGTACATGTGCCCCATAAGCGGGGGACCTGCCTCAGGAAGACACACGCTGGGGAACAGGGAGCAGAGGCAGGTGAGGTGAGCAGACAGACCAGCCACAGTATCAGGAGCTACAAGTCGCTGCTGCTTCACTTCTGCCCCCCACCCCCCTCCTTCTCTGAATCTCACAGGAGAGTCTCATACAGCAAAGGGAATTCTGGAAAGTGTAGCTCAGCCCAGTCAGACTGATTTATTCTAAAGCCATCACACAAACAAAAATATCTTGCAAGCAGCCGGTGAGATATGACACATAATTTACAAGGGAACACATAATTGAATAAGCACTCACTAAACTATCAACTCACAATTTTATATTCAGTGAAAATATCCTCCAAGAATGAAGGCAAAATAAAGGCATCATCAGATAAAAGAAAACAAATTTCTTGCCAACCAACTTGCACTGCAAGAAATGGGGGAAGTTCCCTCGGCTGAAGGGGAATGTACCAGAAAGGAACCTGGGTCTCCAAGAAGGAATGAATCGATCCGGGTGCTCACTCTGCATTTAGACCACGGTGATGGTGAGTAGGTGAGTATACTAACGCCTGCTCACGTGTACACTTTACGGGTGCATCACGGCTCAGTGAAACAAATTATTTTTTAATTAAAAAAAAAAAGAATGAAGAGTATTTGAAATGGTAACCACGTAAAACAAAAACACCCACTTAAAGTTCTAACTTCACATCTGGACAGAGATGAAGGTCACTCTTCAAGTGGGAACAGGACGTTTACTGAAGGACCCGAAGACTTCGTCGGTGTGGAAACCGCACAGGCCCCTGCAGGAGGTCTTACTTCACGTAGTCTCGAGCTGCTCCTCACACTAGGGACTAGATGAAATTACTCATTGAAACAGTTGTCGTTTCACTGAAATGAGTATCAAAGAAGTGATCAAAACAAGCTATCAAGTACCTAAGTAACACTCTAAAACCAAGTTTCCTCTTCTTTTCTGTAGGAAACCTCTGGAAAATAAGCACAAATGTGAAAAATAGAAGGTAGATCAAAATGAAGATCTTAGGAAGATCAAAATGAGCCACAGATTCCAAATCAATCTTCCCTAAAAACCTCCTGGCCTTCAACCTCACGGCTTAGAGTCACGTTTCGCCCTTAAGAAGAATAAAGCCTGAGCACTGCGCATGAACTGCGGGGGTCCGCGCCTCAGGCCTGCCGCGCCACGCACTCTCCCTGCGGGAAGCCAGGCCGCCCGCAGGAGAGGAGGCAGGGCCCTCGGGACCACGTACTTATAAACACGTTTGCTTCCGGGGCGTTCCCACTCCTTCCCGATCACTGTCACCACTGTCACGGTCACTGCGAAGGTGCCCCCCGCCCCCACGCCTCTTCCGGGAGGACAAGCCCGCCGGGGCGGGGCGCACAGGTCTCGTTTCCTTATATGGTACTTTGCCCTGTACTTCCCAATCTCACGCCCTGCAATCTCCCCATGGCCCATCTCACTGGCTGTGTATAAACGTACTTTTTTCTACATGTCTCCACTTTCAGAGCTGGATCCTGG
>CM053562.1:2981604-3055234 GCA_028646485.1 Cryptoprocta ferox
CCTTGGGCGTAAAGGAAAGACTATAAAATGACAACCAGATGTAGCACATGTTAACATTTTGTCAAATGTACTTTGAAACTTTTGTATTTTTAAGATCTAAAACACAGAGGCGCAGCTGAATACCTATTGCCTTCCCCTCACTGATACCCATTTTTAATGACTCCAAATTTACAATTACATATGATTCAAACGAATACTGTGGTGGAGTTCCTTTGTGTCATTTGCACGCAAATTCTTGTACGTTTCACCCAATTATGTCGCAGATACAGTTTTCTTTAGTTCATTTTCAGTTATTATAATAATGGTATCATCCCCTAAATATTTTATGTAACTTGGCTTTTTATGTTTATATACTTTCGAGTATCAATACTGAATACTGAATAAGCCCCATTTACTTTTTTTATTCAGTACAATATTCCACTGTTTAATATTTATATATTTATAAATAAGTTTAATTATTATATATCCCACCATTAAAGAGTAAGTTCTTTTTTCCTTTAAAAGTCACATATCCCTTATTTCTTTTTATTATGTTGGTTAGAATCTATAATAGAAACTGCCTAGAATGCAATATTGGTAGATGCCGTTTTTCTTTCATTTAAAGAAAATAATTGTAATACTCAACCATTAAGTATAATGTTTGTAGAAAAAAAATTTTTTTAATGTTTATTTATTTTGAGAGAGCACATGGATGTGAGCAGGGCTCAATCCCACCAACTGTGAGATCATGACCTGAGCAAAATTCAAGAGTCAGATGCTTAATCGACTGAGCTACCCAGGTGCCCTAACTGTAGAAAAATACTGATAAAAACTTTAATTTAAAGAAGGTTCATGTTATTTCTATGTTACTAAAAGTGTTTTAAAGATATTTTAAAAAATCATGAATAGGTTCTACTTTCATTTTATGAAGTTTTTCTATAAAGTTTGAGATGGTCATGTGGATTTCTCCCTTAATCTCTAAATGTGGTGAATAACATTAAATGTTTCTAATATAATCACATTTCTAGAACAAATGGACATCAGAACATACATATTATTTGCATTGTTGGAGATTATTGCTCAATGTTAGAATACTGCTCAAACTTAGAATATTTACATCTATGTTCATAAATGGCCTATGATTTTTCTTTCTTTTAAGTCTTAATCAGGGTTTGGCATCAAGGTTATAAAATAAGTTTGAAAGCATATAACCCCCTCCCCTCCCTTCCTTTGGAACAGACTGTACAAAAATTTTTCTAATGATAGGGATTATTCTTTGTCTTTGAATGTCTACCATTAGATTTAGATTTTAGATTACCTGAAAAATTCATCTGGGCTTATACTGGTGTTTTTTATTGGGGTGAGAACACTGGAGTTGGAGAAGTGACATACTGTATACTAATTTAACAATTATATGTTTTCACTCTTCTTGAGTCAGCTGGTAACTTAAAGCTTGCTTAAAATTATCCATAAACTCTCTTTTTTAAAAAAAAAAAAACAGTATAGGGGTGCCTGGGTGGCTCAGTTGGTTAAACATCAGGTCATGATCTCAAGGTTCATGGAATCAAGCCCTGCGTGGGGCTTGGTGCTGATGCACGAATTCTCTTTCTCCCTTTCTGTCCCTCCCCGCCTCACGCATATGCACGCACATGCGTGCGCTCTCTCTCTCTCAAAATAATAAACTTAAAAAAATACATATATATATAAATTACTCATGGTAGTTAACATTAAATTTTCATTTCTCTAGGTTTCTGTATCTCATTTTCATTCCTAATTATTTCTGATTAATTTTGAGATTTGTCTGCTTTACTAGTCTTTTATATAACTGCATTTTCTTGATGGTTTCAAATGTTTGTTTCTATTTATTCATTTGTACTTTTACATTTACTGTGTGCTTCTACTTACTTTCATCATGATTATTCTGTTGTTGAATTTCTTTTCCTCATTTTATTTGGAAGCTCAGCTAATTAATTTCTGATCTTTCTGTTTTATTTGCCCACTCCCACCCCAGTATAAATATTTAAGAACTGCCTTGACTGCATTTCACAAATTCACTGTCCTTCTAACTCTAATATTTTCTGATTTCCAATGTAACTACTTCTTAATCCGTGAATTACATTAAAGTTCATTTTAAGAGTTTCAAATATTTGAGGTTTAGAGAAGTATTTCTTGGCTGGTTACTCCTAATTTTACTGATCACAGAATATGGTCTGAGTTATATAGTTCCTTTGTTTTCTATTAAGGTTTGATTTGGTGCCTCAAAAGAAATGCATGTTCTAAACTACAGACCAATAGGGGTACCTGGGTGGCTCAGTCAGCTGAGTGACTTACTTCAGCTCAGGTCATGATCTCACGGTTCACAAGTTAGAGCCCTGAGTCTAGCTCCGTGCTGACAGCTGAGAGCCTGGAGCCGGCTTTGGATTCTGTGTCTCCCTCCCTCTCTCTCTCTCTCTCTCTCTGCCCCCCACCCCCACTCATACGCTTTCTCTTTCAAAAACAAACATTAAAAAAATTAAAAAACAACAAACTATAGACCAATATCCCCATGATCACTGATGAAAAATCCTCAACAAAACAGAAGCCAAATGAATCCAGTAACTTCTCACAAGGCCTGCACGCCTGTGATCACCGTCCTAAGGATCGCACTGAATCTGCAACATCACTCTGACTAGAGCTGCCATCTCAGTAGAAGTCTCCGAGCCACAAACCCGGGGTGTCTCCCCACTGGTCACGTCTTTTCATCTATTTCAGCAACGTTTTGTAGTAGGCAGCGTACAAGTCTTGCACCTCTGTGATTATATTTATTCCTAAGTATTTTATTCTTTTTGATGCTACTTTAAATGGAATTGTTCTCTTAATTTGCTTTCCAGATTGTTCATAGCTAATGTATACAAATATAATGTATTTTGTCTGCTGATTTCATATCTTGCAACTTTGCTGACTCTGTTTATTAGCTTTAACAGGTTTTGTGTGCCATAAGTATGTGTGTTTGTTGGGGTTTTCTACATCTGTGAAGAGAGACGGTTTTACTACTTCCTTTCCAATTTGATTGCTTTCTATTTCCTGTTCTAATTGCTCTGACTACAGCTTCCAGTATTATGTTGAACAGAAGTGTCACAAGTGGGCATTCTTGTTCTCTTCCTTATCTTCGGTGAAAAGTTTTCAGTCGTTCACCACCGAGTATGATGTTAGCTGTGGGTTCAGCTATGGCCTTTATCATTTGAGCAAGTTTCCTTCTATTCCTAGTTTTCTGAGTTGTTTTTTTTTTTTTTAAATCAGCAAAGGGTGTTGACCTTTGTCAAATGCTTTTTCTACACCAAAAATGATCGTGTGGATTTTCTTTATTGTATTAACGTGGGGTATTACAACCATTAATTTTAGTCTGTTGAACTGTCTTTGCAGTCCATAAAACTCACGTGACCATGGTGTACAATCCTTTCAATATACTACTAATTGGTTTGCTAGTATCTTACTAAGGAATTTTGTATCTATATTAAGGATACTGGTCTCTAGTCTCCTTTTCTTGTAATGTCTTTGTGTGGCTTTGTAAATTAGGGTAATGCTGCCTCAGAATGAGTTAATAAGTCTCCAATCCTTCAATTTCTTGGAGGAGTTTGAGAAGAATGGGTGTTATTTCTTCTCTAAATATCTGATAGAATTCTCTAGGGAAGCCATCTGGTCTTGGGCTTTTCTTTGTTGGAGTTTTTTGATTACTGATTTAATTGCCTTATTAGTTGTAACTTTATTCATATTTCCTATTTCTTCTCAACTCCTTTTGGTAATTTGTATGTTTCTAGAAATTTTTCCACTTCATACAGGTTTTCCACTTTTTACGTGTACATCTGTTCAGAGTATTCTCCAACAATCCTTTTTATTTCTATAAAGTCAGTAGTAATGTCCCTCTTTCACTGGTGATTTTAGTATTTTTCCTTTTTTCCTTAGTCAATCTGAGTGTCAATTTTGTTGATCTTTGCAAATAATCAACTTTTTAAAAAATTTTCTATTGTTTTTCTATTTATTTCATTTCTCTCTACTCTAATCTTTATGCCAAATATTGGCTAACCTAGATGAAATGATGAGGTAAATTCATCAAGAAGATATAACAATCTTAAATTTGGGAGCACCTAAAAACAGAACTTTAAGATTAAAATAAAGGAAAGGTGATAGAACTAAAAGACAAATAGTCAAAGCCACAATTATAGTTGAGAATTTTCATCCCCCTCTCTTAATAACTGATAAAAGCAAGCAGTTAAACATTCAGTAAGGATATAGAAGACTTATCATTAATTCACTTGACTTAATTGACATTTATAAAACTATATAATAAGAGTATACTCTTTCCAAATGCACATAAACATTCAATATAAACCATAATTTATTTCATAAAACAAATCTCAAAAAATTTAAAAGATTTTAAATATACAAAGTATGTTCCTTAAAAACAAGAGAATTAAACTAGGTATTAAAACAGAAAGATAGTTGAAAAATCGCCAAACATTGTAAATCAAACAATGCACTTCAATAACCCATTTGGCCAAAGAAGAAATCCTAAGGGAAATTAGAAAGCATTTTGGAATGAACAGTAAGTCACAGTATGACGTAAAAAAAACTTGCTGGAATGCTTAGAAGTAAATACATGGCACTGCCAGCCACTGTGTTAGAAAAGAAGAAAAAAATTCAAAATCTAAGTTTTCAACTTAATAAACTAGAAAAGAACTAATTTAAAAAACAAGCTAAAATGGAAAAAGAAATCAAGACAGTTAAGTGATCAACTCAATTTCAATTATTTCAACACTTAAAGTTTTAAAATTTCTTGAAACACATACAAGCTAGTAAATTTCATTCAAAGGAAACAGGTAACTAGAAGTGTCCTACATCCATTAAAGAGACTGAGTTTCTATAGTCTGGGCTTGGGTGGTCTCAACAGGACATTCTATCAAACATTTAAAGAAGAAATATACCAATTCCATGCAAAATCTTCCATAAAATAGAAGAGAGGGAAACACCACTCACTTTTGGTGTCAAGCATTATCCTGATTCTAAATTCATACAGGTAATACATTAAAAAAAGGAGAGCCCACAATTTATTGAGGTTAATCTGAGACACACAGTATAGAGGCAATATTCGAAAACCATTGTGATTCACCAAATTAACAAACTAAAACAGAAATACCACAATTTTGTCAGTGAATGCAGAAAAAAGCATTTGACAAAATCCAGTGTCCATTCATAATAAGAATGTTCAGGAAATAGGAATAGTTGAAAATTTTGTCAGTCTGAGAGATGGTATCTATTTAAAAACCTACAGCTAGGATCATGTGAATGTGAACCCTACAGCTAATATCATCATGAATCATTTCCCTAATATTAGTAATAATTAAATGTCAAAAGACAAAACTACTGACCTAGAAGTCTGTATCCAGCAAGATTATCCTTCAAAATAAGGAGTAATAAAGACTTTCCTAGACAAACAAAACTTGAGGCAATTCATCACCAATAGAACTACCTTGCAAGAAATGTTAAAAAAAAAAAAAAAAAGTTCATCCAAAAGAAAGAAAATGATACAGGATAGAAAGTCAATTCAATAGAAAGAAAGGAGGACGCTAGAAAAGGAACCAACAAAGGTAAAATAAAATCTTTTTTCCCTTATTCTTACTTGATCTAACAGATAAACGTTTGTTAGAAATAATAATGCAACAATGTATACATATATTACAGCTTATGGATGAGTGAAATTAATGACAGCAACGTTATTTGGGACAGGAAGGAGGAATCAGGAACTTGTACCATCTGCAAAGTGGTGTAGTATTATTTGAAAAAGGACTTGAATTAGGTATAAATAGGTACTGCAAACTCAAAGGAAAGCACTAAAAAAGTTTAGAAAAGTATAAATGATATGCCAAGGGAGGAGGAAAAAAGACAGTCTTAGAAAATACTCAGTTAAAGCCAGAGAAGTTAGAAAAACAGTGGAACACACAAAAATATACACAGAACAGGATAATGAATAGAAAACAGTAACAGGGTAGATATTAATCCAACCATCTCAACGATCACTTTAAATTTCAATGGTCTAAAAACACCAACTGAAAGGCAATGACTGTCAGAGGGTAGAAAAGGTAGAGAACAAGAATCAACCACATATTATTTACAAGAAATCCACTTTCAATGTAAAGATACCAAGAGATTAAAAGTAAGGGGATGGAGGAACACATACCACACTAACACTTAACCAAAAGTAAGCTGAAGTAGTTATAATAATTTTAAACAGCAGATTTCGGAGCAAGGAAAATTAGCACAGATAGAGAGGGTCATTACATAATGATAAATGGCCATTTCTCCAAGAAGACGTACGAATCATTAATGTGTATGCATCTAACAACAGAGTGTCAAAATACAGCAGACAAAAACTGATAGAGCTGCAAGGAAAAACAGATTAACTCACTATTACAGGTGGAGACCACAAGGTCCCTTTCTCAGTAACTGATCCAGGTGGCAGAAAATCAGTAAGGACATAGCTGAACTAAAAAAGCATCATCAGCCAACTGGATCCAAACGACACTTATAGACTACTTCATCACACAGCAGCAAAATACAAATTCTTCTCAAGTTCACAGAACATTCACCAAGACAGACCACACTCTAGGCCATAAAGCACACCTTAATTTAAAAGAACAGATCATTCAAGGGTATGCACTCAGACCCTAGTGGAATTAAACTGGAAAGCGGTAAGAGAAAGATAGCTCAGAACCCCTCAGATATTTATAGGTTAAAGAATACACTTCTAAATAACACATGGATCAAATAGGAAGTCTCAAGAAAAAAATTTTAAATATTTTGAACTAAAGGAGAATACAACTTATCAAGATTTGAGGGATGCTGTGAAAATGGTACTTAAGGGAAAATTTATAGCACTGAATGCGTTCATTAGAAAGGAAAGATCTAAATAATGTAAGCTTCCAACTTAGGAAAGTAGAAACAGAAGATCAAATAAAA
Organism: Cryptoprocta ferox; assembly: GCA_028646485.1. NCBI lineage: Eukaryota > Metazoa > Chordata > Mammalia > Carnivora > Eupleridae > Cryptoprocta > Cryptoprocta ferox. The sequence goes on from CM053562.1 coordinate 2,988,577, forward strand.
TTGTCATATGGAAAATAAATGAATATAAGAGCAGAAATTAAGGAAACTAAAAACAAAATTGATGAAGGAAATCAACAAAACCACAAGATGGCCCTTCCCAGCTAACCCTTTGACGCATTGAACACGAAATTGTGTTTCTATTAAGTCCTCACATTTCTAGGAGTGTTGTGTGCTTAGAGATGCTATTTGCTGCATATTGTTTGTTATGCCAAAAATGACCTTTCACATTTAGTATTTATGTATTGAAATCAACTTAGCTCAAAATAAAGGAAACTGCATATGCAGATTCAGTATTGTTTACCTTGGGGGCAATGAGATGGACATTTAAAATGGAACTTCTTCAGTCTGACAGGATCAGCTGGAATGCTCGGTTTTAAACTTTTTTCCCTTCTTTTTTGCCATTAAGTTGTAAATTAAGACCATTATACACATTAAAATACACACACACACACACACACACACACACACACACACAAGTATCAACTACATGATACCTAAAAGAAAACCCACTTAGATATAACAACCAAGGTTAAAAGTAACATCATGATGGAGGGGCACCTGGGTGGCTCAACTGGTTAAGCCTCCAACTTCAGCTCAGGTCATGGGCTCACGGTTCGTGGGTTTGAACCCCCGGTTGGGCTCTGTGTCTCCCTCTCTCTCTCTGTGCCCCCCCCACCCCCACTCACGCTCTGTCTCAAAAATTAATAAATGTTAAAATAATTTTTTTTTAAGTAACAAGATGGAAAGGATACATAAAATCAAAAGAAAGCTGGAATACTTATATTAGTATCAGACAAAGTAGACTTCAAAACAAAGATTACTGCTATGGATATAGAGGAACACTTCATAATGATAAAAAGGTAAATTCCCCAAGAAGATGTAACAAAACTAAATGTGTATGCAACCAACAATGAAGTTTCAAAATACATGAGACAAAACTAAAAAGAGAAACAAATCCACAATTATAGCTTTAGATTTCAACAATCCTCTTCCAATAACTGATAGAACAAGTAGACAGAAAATCAGTAAGAATACAGGAAACATGAACACCTCCATTAGCCATCTTGACCAATGGCTATTGTTAGAACACTTTATGCAATAAAAGAATACACATTCTTTTCTCAAGTGTACACAGAACATACACCAAAAGAAACCATTTTCTGGGCCATAAAACAAGTCTCAATAAATTTAAAAGGATTACTATCATATAAAGTATGTTTTCCAAACACAAGAGGATTTAATTAAAAATCAGTAACAGAAAAATATGTGAAAAATCTATACATTTGGAAATCAAACAATTCATTTCTAAGTAATATGAGGGAAGAAGGAACCACAAGAGGAATTAAAAATATTCTGAAGTAAAAACAAATAGATCAAAACTTGCAAAACAAAGTTAAGAGTCCTTATATGGAAACCTACAGCATCCATTGAAGGCTTAGGCTAGAAAAAGAGAATGGTCCCCAAACAATAATCTTAGCTTCCTTAAAGAAAATAAGGAAAGAAGAGAAAAGTAAACACAAAAGAAGCAGAATAGAAAAATAATAAAGAGCAGAACTAATCAATGAATAACAACCAGAAAAATAGAGAAAATCAGTGAAAACAAAAGCTGGTTCTTTGAAAAAGTTCAATAGCATGGATAAACCTCTATCTCCCTCTGTCTCTGACCCTCCCCTGCACACGCTGTCTCTCTCTCTCTCTCAAAAATAAATTAAACATTAAAAATATATTTCAAAAAAAGAGAGATCATTGTTACATATACAGCAAACCCTGTAAAGACAATACAATCTTTAAGCCAATATGTTAGAAAGCTTAGAAGACAAAAGATCCCAAAACATCCACGAAGCAATAGAAAACCACAACAGCCCCAGAACTATGAAAGAAATTGAATTTATAGTTAAAACCGCCTAACAAATACAAAACCCCAGACCCAAGTGGCTTCAGTGGTAAATTCTATCAAAGATTTTAGGAACGGGTAATATAAATTCTACACAAACAATTCCAAACAATTGAAGAAGAGGGAATACTTCTGTCTTCATTAAAGAAACAATCAAACCTGATCCCGAAATCAAAATCCTACAAAGGCATTTTAGGAAAAGATGATGATGCCCAGGATCATTTGTGATTTAAGGATGCAAAATTCCTTAAAAAATACATTGTATCAAATCTAGCAATACTTAATAAGGATAACACGAATAGGTGGGTTTTCCCCTAGGGATGTACAATTTATTTAATGTTAGAAAACCAATCACGTACTCCACCATCATCACAATATAAAGAAAAACCGTAAGTCCATTACAACAAATGCAGAAAAACTTTAATAAAATTCAACACCTCGAACAAAGGGAACTTCCTCAACCTAATAAAGGAAGTATAGAAAGCTTACACTAACATCACATCTTTAGAACTTGTTACGCTGAAATAATTCTAGGCTTAGAGAAGACTTACAAACGTAGGACAAGAAGTTCCCATATCCCGTTTACACACCTGCCCCAAAGGCTAGTATCTCCTACAGCCACAGCACAGTGCTCAAAACTAAGAAATGAATGCTGGTACAGAACCGTTCCACTATGTCCCTCTTCTGTCCCAGGAGCCAAACGAGAGCCCCATGTGGCATGTGGTCAGCGTGCCCTCAGTCTCTCCCTGTCTGCCCAGTTCCAGGGTCACTGCTCGTCTTTTGTGAGGCTGACACTTTTGAGGCTACCTAGCCAGTTATTTTGAGGAATGTCTCCTCCATTTGCGTACTTCAGGTTTTCTCATGATTATGTTGAGGTAATGCATTTTGAAGAAGAATAACACAAAAGTGAGATGGCCTTCTCACAGCATCATATCATGTGCTACATGACGTCAGTCTGTCTTATCACTGGTGATGTTAATCTTGACCCCCTGGCTTAGGACACAGTCTGCCAGGCTTTTCTACTGTAAAGTTACTCTTCTAAGCTTTGTAAATAATAAATGCTTGAGGAATGATACATTGAGACTATGCAAATATTCTCCTTCTTAAACTTTTGCCCACTAATTTTAACATTCATTGCATCTTGCATCATTGCATCATCTACATCTTGCATGCACTAAGTTTTATGCTGGGGGCCTAATGGTGATTTTCTAGCTCCCTCACTCCTTCTACATTTATTAACTAGAATTCACCTTCTTCTCTTAATTGGAATGTCCCTTTTTCTCAACATTTTATTTATTTGTTCAACCATTTATTTTTTGCAGTATGGACTTATGGATATGTATTATTCTTTGGGTCATAATGGAATAGCAATATATGATATAACCTTTATTTTCTTATTGAAATTGTTTTAGCTTTCACCACTGGGACTTATTTAAGGTTGGCTTCTCCATCCTATTAATGTATCTCTGTCTATCTATCTACCTACCTACCTGCGTACTAACCTATCTTTGTTTTTTACTTTCTGGCATCACAAAATTCCTGGGCCCATCTTATTATCCCAGCTCTTAAATCAACTGCTTCTCAAAGTAACCTTGGTTCTTTTTATTGAAGAATGATATTTAAAAACTAAGATCTCAGCACTAGATGTGATAGTATCATACTTAGTGATAAAAGTTGTTTTCTCCCTCAGATCAAGAACAAAACCAGCATGTCCACTCTATTCAACTTCTACTCAACTTCTACTGGCTAGTAGAAAATGAATTAAACCTTATTTAAATAAGGTATAGTTAGTCTATGTAGAGAATAATAACTAATCTGCAGAAAAAAGCTACTAACACTAATGAGTTTTGCAAGCTTGCAGGACATAAAGTCAATATACAAAACCAACTGTACTTCTGTACACTGGCAGCAAGGTGATAATAAACATTTTAAGTACCATTTATATCAAAAGACATGAAATACTAAGGGACCTACAAAATACGGGTAAGACTTGAACATGGAAAATTATGAAACATTATCAAGAGAAATTAAAGCAGACCTAAATAAATAGAGAGGTATACCATGTTCATGGATCTGAAGGCTCAGTCCTGTTCCAATGTCAATTCTCCCCCAAATTTATCTACCAGATTCAACACAATATCACACAAAATCCCAGCAGACTTTGTAGATGACAAACTGAGTGTAAAGCCTACACAGAAATTTATCTGAATAGCTTCATCTTATAAAATATCCTCCAGAGAATCTTTATGCTTGAAGGCACTTCAGAGATCGTAGTTTTGTGTGACTAAAATAATTTATACATTTCCAAATAATTTATACAAATCCAAGACACTTATTTCCATACTTCAGTGCTGAGCTCTTTGGAGTGGTACACCATGATATTCATAATTAAGGTTAAATCATTTTTGGGGTTTGTCTGTTTATTTTTGAGAGACAGAGTGTGAGTGGGGGAAGACGGGGAAATGGCAGAGAGAAAGAGAATCCCAAGCAGGCTCTGCACTGTCAGTTCAGAGCCCGACGCAGGACTCAAAGCCACAAACTGTGAGATCATGACCTGAGCTGAAACCAAGAGTTGGATGCTGAACTAACTGAGCTACCCAGTCGTCCCAAGATAAGTTCATTTTTTACTTAACCTAGGGAGACATCTACCTTTAAAGATCCTACCATCGCCATATGTGCATCTCTAGATTTGCCATAGTATATAGAAAATTAGCCAATAATTATGTAATAATAAATCTACAAAATAGTAAAGCTCCCAAAGAGTATTAATAAAACTGTAATTAAAAAAACCTTTGGGGCACCTGGGTGGCTCAGTTGGTTAAGCATCCGACTTTGGCTGAGGTCATGTTCTCATGGTTCGTGAATTTGAAGCTTGCGTCAGGCTCTGTGCTGTCAGCTCAGAGCCCACTTTGTGTCCTCTATACCCTTCTCTCTCTGCCCCTCCCTTTTGTGCACACACTCTCTCAAAAGTAAATAAAAATTAAAAAAACATCTCATAGATGAATTAACCTCTCATGAACAAGTTACATATTTTAAAGACATAAGAGGCCCATAAAGTATTTGCTTTTCTAAATTATTTCATAATTTATACTGTCCAAGAGTAGAATCAGAACTGGATTCATTAAAATAGTTACTGGCATCAGAATTCTTATAATTCCGTTTATTAGTGATATGATACAAACCCAGACAGACCCAGTCATATTTTCACAGGCTTTTAGAGAGAAACTCAAAACGTACTGGTGCTATTATAATGCTGTGTAACATCCTTCAACTATGTAAAGCTGGCTAGGTCACTGCCTCATCTGACATCCACCCAAGTAAACCTAGAGCAGATGTCAGTTGCTGATGAATTTCGTTTATGGAAACTGTATTTTTGCTGTTGTTCTTCATGTACGACACTTAACACCTTTGCTCAGATTAAGCGGCCCTATTTTTATCAATTACAACAATTTAAACGCATGTCTCCACATACATCATCTAAAGCTATGTTCTGGCAGCTCCTTCTCACTGCTTGTTGGCCCCTCCCATCCCATACACCACAAGGCAGCTGGCAGCTGTCCCACTGTCACCTCCGCTCTGGGCATGTCTAGCCCCGTGGGGCAGAGAAAGGATGTGTGTCTCTCAGAGCTTTCCCCAGGTGATGCCAAACCCCCACTTAACACGGAGAGCCGAACCCTGACAAGGAAGTCTTTGTGGTGTATCCTAGTCTCCTGACAGGACTGAACAACGTCCATGTTTTGCCTCTTCTTTAAGTTAGTGGTGCCACACTGTGCCTCACAATTGTCTCTTCAAGAAATGCTTTCTCTCCTTTCCTTCTTTCTCCCTTTTTTTATTGCGTTCTCCTTGGTGAGGGTGTATCAAAGGGATATTTGTGGCTTACAGCTTTGTACGCCAAAGAAAACCTCTGGCCATGTATTATTTCTGGGAGACACAAGACCCTGGTCATTCTCTTTTCCAAAGGTCTTTTGTAGTGAATTGATGTGACAAAAATAGTACAGAGCCATCAGGGTCTAAGTAGGGTTGCAACCCAGTTAGAACATCATCAGTTTATAAAGTGGATGTTCAGTTGTCTTCATGAAGTTAATAAACATTTAAAAACAGTTACATGCTTCTCATCAGTGTTGAGAAGGATCCAAAACCTACCCCAGTGTTTTCTACATGGTAGAAACTCAAGACGTGGGAGGTTTTTTTTTAAATTTTTTAATGTTTGTTTATTTTTGAGAGACAGAGGCAGAGCATGAGTGGGGGAGGAACAGAGAGAGAGGGAAGACATAGAATCTGAAGCAGGCTCTAGGTTCCAGCTATCAGCACAGAGCCAGATGTGGGGCTCAAACCCACAAACTGCGAGATGATGACCTGAGCCAAAGTCAGATGCTTAACTGACTAAGCCACCCAGGTGCCCCTCCCCCAACTTTTTAAACGTTTATGTTTGAGAAAGAGAGACAGAGCATGAGCAGGGGAGGGGCAGAGAGAGAGGAAGACACAGAAACTGGAGCAGGCTCCAGGCTCTGAGCTGTCAGCACAGAGCCTGATGCAGGGCCTGAACCCACGAACCGTAAAATTACGACCTGAGCTGAAGTCAGACGCTTAACCGACTGAGCTGCCCAGGCGCCCCAAGATGTGGGAGTTTAAAGTTTGAGTAGAAATGTTTAATACCGTGCAACTATTTTATAAGAAGTGCTTTTAGAAAATCACCATGCCCTCTATTCCCACAATACAATGCCCAAATTTGGTACTTGTCTTCTTCCTCATAAGTCATATGATATCATTCTATCTTCACTTTAGGGATTAATAGGGGAGAATATTTGGCATAAAACAGATATTTCGTAAATGTTGTTGATTATAGATGTTTCAGAGAAAAATAGGGAAAACAAATAAATGGAAACTAACTACACAAGATAACTAGAAGAAGATTCTAAGCAACAAATACTGAATTGCATAAAAATTTCACAGTAAAATTTTTATACGAGCATTTGAAAACCAAAAAACCAAAACAAGTGACTGTACTAACAACAACAGAAGTAGCAGAAACAAAAGAGACAAAAATTAAAAAGAAGGACTAGACACAATAATTTCCTGGTCCTAAGCAAAAATTATAGTATTAAGTAACAAGTATATTACAATAAAAATAAAGTTATAAAATTAGTGGCATCCATTTTGTGGGCATTAAAATTCTGTTTCAAGTAAAGGAGAAGTCTCAAATAAAAATATTTATTAAATATTAAAACTAAAGTGCTTTCAATTCCTTTTAAAATAAGGACTTCTATAAACAAATTTGTAGGGCTCACTCTAAAATCAAAGACATGAAGACAAGGAAAAACATGACTTTTTTTGCTAGTTTTCTTAGAGCAACACAACACTGTTGTCTATTTTTTCTCTTAATACTAAGGAAACAATGAGTAGCAAACTAACATCACTGTGATAAAAAAAAATCAAGTGACTATATTGAATTAAAATTTCAATATGCATTTTGGGAGTCAAACTTATCAATAAATTTTTGTGCTAAGAATTTCAATATTGTATTCAATCAAACATAGGGGGTAAAAATGAAAAGGATCATTACATCACTGAATTTTATTCACTTAAAAATTTTTTTTGCCATCAATTCATTTTAGCCAAAATATATAAATACTCTGCCATGAAAACAACCTACCTTTTTATCATATACGTCTTGCCAGTTAACTCCAGAAAAGAAACTGTGCCTCATAATTTCTTTTGCATCATCTGGTCCTCCACCAAGGCTAAGAGACAGAAGCAAAAGTGAGCATTAAAACATTTACATAAGCCCAAGGCAAAACAAAAAAGTTTTTGTGAAATGTAATTTTCTGTGTGATAAATAGTTCTTGAGATAAAAAGACAAACCAATAAAGAGCTTTTGCTGTATAATTTCCCTAATGTGCTACTAATACGAAGTAGCCTCGGGACACTGTGGTAGCTGAAGAGAGCACGGGCTTTGGGGACAAACCTGAAACAGGCAACCAGACCTGGCACTCACGACATGTGTGACAACGAACAAGATGCTCGGTCCCAGGGTCCCCTCTGTAGAGTGGGGACAATGATCCCAGCCTGGTGAATCAGCGCGAGGGTTAGAAGTAACACAGGTAAGCACCTAGCCTAAGAAATGGTAGCAATTACCACTGTCAATTCTATAAGCCACATTTATTTTGGTAAGACTCCTGTCAGAATGCTTCCTTGTTACCCTGAGTTCTGAAATAACTAAAAAAAATCAGGAAAGCCAATTTGTGCGGTATTGCTAACAGACAGGAACTCACGGACTGTTTTCATACCTCAAATGAACTGCCATAGGAACAAGGTTGTTAATGTATGAAGTATCACCGCAAGGTAATTGTTATGCAAGCTGTAACATAAATCACGACTTCAAGGATGCTCCCCTCATCTCTGCAGGTACTCTTATTTTCAGGTGTTTTTCTGGCTTCCTCAGTTTCACACAGTGCATACCAGTCATTACGAAGAAGGAATGAAGAAACCAAAAATAACACAGAGGGAAGCAAGGAGGGACTGAAGGAGAGAAAGGCAAGGAAAAAAAAAAGAAAGAAACAACAGAGAGGAAGAACAAAAGAAAGGAACGGAAAAGAAGAGCAAAAGAAACAAAAGAAAGGAAATCTACTTAAATCTGAATTGATATAGCAAAAGCTCTCTCTGGTCTTGTTCATGGTTAGGAACAGTGCGTGCCTCTGATGTTTACAGCAGCGCTATCCACAACAGCCAAGCTATGAAAGAGCCCAAATGTCCATCAACTGATGAATGGATCAAGAAGGCGTGGTATGTATATATGATGGAATACTACTTGGCGATCAAAAGGACTGAAATCTTGTCATTTGCAACGATGTGGATGGAGCTAGACAGTATAATGTGAAGCGAAATAAGAGAAAGACAAACACCATATGATTTCACTCGTATGCGGAATTTAAGAAACAAAACAGATGAACGTATGGGAAAGGGAGAAAAAAGGAGAGAGGGAAGCAAACCGTAAGAGGCTCTGAACTACAGAGAACAAACTGAGGATCGACGGAGGGAGGGAGGTGGGGACGGGCTAGATGGGCATTAAGGAGGGCACTTGTTGGGATGAGCACTGGGTGATTTATCTAAGTGATGAATCACTAAATTCTACACCTGAAACCAATTTTTACCATATATGTTAACTAACTAGAATTTAAATAAATATTTTTTAAAAAAGGAATAGTATGTTCTGCTAAGTGCTTAACAGCCAGTTCTCTGGGGAAAATTATACATGTATAATATTACAAATGCAGGTTATAGATACACATTTATTATGAATTTTACAGATACAAAGGAAGCGAGGCATAAAATTTCAATGAGTAATAAAATACAGAATTTCCTTTATTGTAAATTACCCAAGTGGTGCTCACAGAAAACATTTGTTAATTTTGCTGAACTCCACAGCCCCTGACTGACTCAGGAGTAGCTCCAACACGAGTATCAGCTGATCTTTTCATTTATGGTGAAGATGAATTTGAATGTGATACAACTAAGGCACATGTCAGACCTTCACTTGCTTCTCAATTATGTGAGTGACCCCCTTGATGAATGGTAAATCATCTTGCAACAGTGGGAGAGTATTTCTTCATTCTGTGTGTGTGTGCGCTAGTCACAACGTAATGGATACAGACAGAACAAACTTTAAAATGTAATCCTTATTACTAACATCTTCTCTATATTTAGTTTCTTAAATCTACTCAATGAAACAATAAATCAAGCCCTCACTTACGAAGTTTGCCAATTTTGGTGATGTGAATGTTCCCCCCATGGCCAATGTCAAGTTAGCAACCTGATACCACTCAACACAGAAGTGGGAAGAGGTGTGCGGAAGCAAACTGTTCCGTAGTATTTCTATACAGACACAACAGACAAAAGCAATGTCAAAACAGTAAAATGTAACAAATTAAGGAGTGATGAATTTTGAGTATTTATCACCTTTGTACTTGAGAGCATACAAGTACATTTTTGAGAGAGAGTGACAGAGAATGAGCAGGGGAGGGGAAGAGAGAGAGAGAGGGAGACACAGAATCGGAAGCAGGCTCCAGGCTCTGAGCTATCAGCACAGAGCCCGACGCGGGGCTCGAACCCACAGTCGTGAGATCATGACCTGAGCCGAAGTTGGACACTTAACCGACTGAGCCACCCAGGCACCCCTGTAATTTGATTTTTAATAATGACTGTGTTAAAACAAGCAGCTCATGAAATTGTTGAAATTTAACAACTGGCTCTTAGGAGCTAACACATGCCCCCCCAACCACTGGGTAGGAAGGAACACAAATAGGTCATGATAAACAAACAAGAACACAATCTGATGAGTGCTGGTTATTGTTAGGTATGAGGAACACACGACTGGGAAGAACCCGGGGTTCCCTGACACACGTCTGAGCATCTGTGGTGATGACCCATGGCTCCCACGGTCCGGGTCTCCTGTCCCCAGATTGTGCAGAATGAGCCACAGCGCTGACAGGGAACCTCGAGATGGGACCAGACGGTACTAGCGGTGATCTAATGCAGAGTTTTCCGACTGGCAGTTCTGTATTTAGTTAACGCCAGCACTCCACACCCTGGCCTTCCTCTTTCTTCATTCTACTCCAAGTTGTGTGTGTCCCTCCCTGGCTAGGCTGCAAATTCTTTTGAGGGCAGAGCCCAGTCTTGGATTATCCAAAAAGCACTTTAAGCTCCTACTTGGGGAGCCAGAAAAGCGGAGACACCGAAACACGTGTTTCTGAAGAGAATTTAACATTTCAAAGTATGCATCAGAGTAGTCCGCAGGAGAAAACTCAGAAGTTCACTGTATTTCCTTACCCTTACGCTATTGTTTTTATTTCCGTATTGCTCTCATTTTCAGTTCTACGGGAGATGGTAGATGAGGTGGGAGCTGGGAGTAGAGAACCGTAATCGTTTTGTAAATAGGAGGTTTTAATCCAGCGTCAGTTATTCATTTTCTGTCACCCCTTAGTTCTCTAGCAATAGCTTGGCTGTGGACATTGCCAGCATTTAATCTATATTTATCAAATACATAAAAAACGCAAGTATCAGCCATGAGTACTATGTGAAGTCTAAGAATATAATCTTAGACTGCCATTTTTGAAGCTGGGAGAGACTCTTTAACACAAGCTTCCTCCAAGTGTGAAACTGTCAAAAATTTCAATGTCAATGACTCCCTAATATACAATTTAAGACTTCAAAATAATATCAAAATATGATTTGCACTAAGACATTTAAGTCTAAGAATAGTAAACTCCAGGATCAGAATGCCAGACTAAACCCTCAGCTACTCTGGGTTCTTCATTATTAGGAGCATCGTGGAATTCACATTTTCCTGGTGTTACTGAGTGCAGCACGCGGTCACGCTTTGGCTATAAACTGTGCGCAGGAGGATAAAGGAGATGCTGATAGAGTGAGCAGAAGGTAACGGAGATTTAGAAAGGAAGGCAAATGATGGTTGGCCCTTTGGTAGAACTGACAGTAATTCAGTAAAGAGTCTCAGAAAAATTCAGGCAGTATTTAAAGTTGTTGAAGAATAACGAGGTCTATGGTAATGCTATCTTATGAGGCTTCCAAAGACTTTTCCGGGTCCCCTTAGTGGCCGTTTCTCTTCTTCTTACCTCTAAAATTGTGATGCTTCCCAGGATTCCGTCCTGGGCCCTCTTCCCCTTGTACTCAATCCTGCCCGCGACTGTCCTGGCCCCAGCTGCCTCCGAGACGTCCGTGGGTCCCCAAACCATACATTCAGCCGCCGTGCTTCTGTTAAGCACTGGTCCTCTTTTCAGTTCCATCTAGGTTTTCTATGGACACCGGACTCGGCACAGCCAGAGTGAGTACCAGGAGACCCTCCCCGCCCCCACGCCCCTCGTGTCCTCCGCCCCTGCTCCCTGTTAACAACACTCCATTCTCCAAACGAGTCGGCCCAAGCTGGAAAGCACAGAGGCACCACCTGCGACTCCTTCCACATCCCCACCACTTCTCCTTCCTTATTCCCAAAGTCCTACTCACCGCTTCTGGAAGGACCGCTATCTTGCATCTGGACAATCCCGTATGCGTTCTCAACTGCTCTGCCTACCTGCCCCCCGCCTTCACTGCCCCAATCCATCCGTGACAGAGCTGCCAGAGCTACCTTTCCTAACATATATCTGATTATACCATCTCTTACTTTTAATAACTCGCTGGCTTTTTTATCCCCTTCTGAATAAAGGTTAAATATTTTCTCATAAGCATAAGGTCTTTGCAATTTACCATTTCAGCTTCATCTCCCAACATTACCCCACTCATATTCTACCCTGTAGTCGCTGAACTTCTCAAATGCCATGTTCATTTGCAATTCTGGGTTTCTTTTCTTTTAATTATTATTGTTTTTAAAATTTTACTTATTTTTAAGAGAGAAAAAGAATGGTGGGGGGGGGAGGGGCCGAGAGATGGGGGAGAGAGAGAATCCCAAGCAGGCTCTGCACTGACAGCACGGAGCCCAACGTGGGGCTCGAACTCACAAACTGCAGGATCATGACCTGAGCGGTAATCAGGAGTGGGGATGCTTAACCGACGGAGCCACCTAGACACCCTTGGATTTCTCTGCACGAACACCCCTATGACCAGCCCCCTGGTCAGAGCTAATAATCTCAACAGGCATTTATAGGTAGACCTGAGCATCTGTGAGTACATGTTTGCTGTCTCACATTATTCTGTGGCCATCTAGAGCAGAGATTTTTTGTCTTGCTCATCGTTCCATTTCCAATATCGTAATGCAACAGTGGAGGGAGCTCGACTCCTCTACCTTAGATGAGAACATCAAAGAACTGAGAAAGCACACACCCCAGCTTCTCTTTAGATAATACCAACCTCTGGGTGGACAAACCTTTAGGAGTTGTCCTACTCACCAGGCCACTAACATTCTAGAAATTTACCTCACATTTGCTCAACAATTATCAAGTATCTACTTGGTGCTATCTCCCTGCTCCCCCAGGGGAGAGGCTGGGAGACAGAAAAAGAATGACACATAGACCTGAGAACCACAGACACAAATTTGTTCTACCAGCTGTTTACAGAGGGGCCATCAAGGAAAGGGCTAAGTTTTCTGGAGTAATCAGGAAAGGATGGGATAAGAGAGTCACTGCTCTTGAAATCCAAGCCAAATGTTAGATCCCTAAATCAAGTAGATAAAATGGAAATCCTAGCTCTGTTTAAAGATTACCCATCACCAAGTGCTGTCTGTTACATTAATTATGAAATAGTCACACTGAATGGAACACATTTCAAAACCTGAACCAACTGAGAAACTGATGCATTGCAAATAAGCTACGAGAGAAACAGCAACTAGGCACCAAGAAAGTTGATTTCTACTCTTCTACATGAATTTTCTGTAGGATAAATCACTTAACCCTCTAGGGGCCTCAACTTTGTCCTCAATCAAATGTAAGTGAGAATAATATCCACCTATCAACTCTACAAGGCTACCTGAACAGCAAAGGGGACAGCAGATATGCAAATGCCCTGAAAAAGAAACGAAAATCACTTTACAAATGTAAGGTAAGATCTCCACGACCAAGATTATAAAACACATGTCGGAAAGGTTCTTCATGAAGCAGAAGGTATCTCTTTTATTAAGTCTGTTTATGTCATGCTCCTCATAAATTTAAAAGCTAGAAGTATGTAATGGAAACCATCTCTAAAGCAAACAAAAATCACATTTTAGGATTCATTTATTCCTTCATTCATTAATTCAGTCTGTCAACTAATACATAATGAGCACCAACCAAAAACAGAACTTTGTTAAAAATCATTATGTGAGGGAAGATTTAGCAATCTATGAAATAATCTACCCTCAATAGCTTAATACCCAAGTGATTTTCAGAGCAATGCTGATACGCCTATGTATCTACAGGAAAGGATGGCTACACACATGAATACACAGACACAGATCAAGGGATATTTTTATATCAACAGTCATTTCGTATATGACTTATCAAGTGTACGTGTAAATGAACACAGAAACACGAACAAAGAATACTACAGCTCACAAAGCAAAGGGCTGTAGGATTCTTCAGGTCACAGTTAGAGCTACAAAAGAAATACAAAACGTATAAAGATATTTTGCTATTAATTCTTCCCAGCCACACATGGAAAGGAATATCTTCAACTCACAAAAAAAGTAGCTGGATACGTTAACACAGGTTGGGATGGAAGGGGAGTACAGAGCCCGGTCTATTCTTCTTACTCTGTAAATTAGCATAAATATAAAGGCCCAGAGACTGAAAGGAAAAAAAAACGGGATATTTCTGTCCCTACCATACCAAGTACCAGGGCAATTAGGAAATTGTTCACTCACGGTACGGATAATAAAACCCTCCCAACCCTTATTTGGTAAAATCCGCATAAAATTTCCCAAGTTAGGAAAGAGTTGCAGAAATTTTTAAACTGTTCTGTGTTATGCAGTTAAAAATAAGTCAGTATTTCAGGGGGAAGATGTCTACACCAAATACATTGCTCCTTGGAGTTAGTTACATCTGAATTAATTTCCATATCACAATTTCTAACCACATTCGTCAGTAACTCAGTGAGTGTTATTTGTGGCTTACCGTTTATTTGGATCCTTTATCAAGAGCCCTGAAAGCAATGATTTTGCATCTGAAGAGAGTGTCCGAGGAAATTTAATGTCTTCCATTAGAATCAGTTCAAAAAGTTTCTCATGATCCTGGTTGTAGAAAGGTAACCTCCCACACATCATTTCATACATGACGACCCCTAGTCCCCACCAATCCACGGCTCGGCCATAGTCATTGTCTTCTAACACCTAAGAGTGAAACCAGCGAAAAGATTCATTATTCCACATTAACTTTTAGAGCAGTATTTATAACATGTAAGGCTTTTCACATCAAAGTGAATCCTAACCTTCAAAGCCTAGGTAGGCTCTTCTGACATTCTGACATTTAAACTATAAGGTATCCTACAAAAGATATAAATCACACCAGATAGGTGAAATGTTCCATATATGTCCACAAGTGGCCAGTGTACAAGAAAGAGGACAGGCCACAGAGCAAATTCCAAGTGAATGACTGTCTGAGTACAATGAAATGAATCAAATGAAAATGTTCGCATATTTGCACGTTTTCTCTTAGGCCTACTTCACTTTTCATTCTGGTTCTGTTAATGTGGCCTTTAACACGGAGTCACACCGTGCTGATTGCTGAGTATATAATGAGGCTTACACACTCTTGCATGGAGAAGAGCGAAGTCATACAAGCAAGAGGGTGAAAGACAGGAGTTATGCGATGGAACACAGATGAGGTCAGGGCACGGCCACCAGGAAAATAAAACTGAAAACTTCTGGAGGCCTCTGGTGTTTTGAGTCTTTAAGGAAATAGTAAGCAAAGTGAATATACAAAGAAACACTGTTTGGGCTGTATCCAAAGCGTTAGTAAGTTCACAACCAAATTTTTGTTAAACACAAACAACAAAAATCACAGACTCTGGTATATACCCTTAAATTTATTTCCCAAAATACATTACATGCAGCATAAACTGGGGAAGATACAGCATGACACTATCTATCAGGATATGTTAGAGAAACCTATTCAAACTGGGGCAGCATAGCTTGCCATTTGTCTTAGGAAATTTTTGATTTTTACCTTTTTATTAGGTATGCTCCTCATCCAATGGAATTTTCTTGATCTGTTTGGATCTTTCGATATTTTATTTTAAGCTACTATATCTGAATAATCTTAAAGCTTACTTTATCTGATTCTCTTAGCTCTGGGATAAAAAGATCAAGAAAACCAGACCCATGTAATTTACCGATTAAAAAATGGCATAAAGAATTTGATACAGAACAAAGTAGTGCTCATGTTGCAAACTTCCTTAGTTTGGATTAAGTAAATAAATTGTTGAAGATTACTCCCACGTGACTTTTATTTAAAATTTACCAATTATGTCATAGGACTGCACATGACATTTTAGACAGTTACATTATGATTACCTATAAATACTATGAAAGGCCCTTGGGTAGACAAGGTATTCACATGTGTGGAGAATATAATTGTGAGGAAAAACTACATTACTTAAAGTCGAATTCAGCAGTGGTTTTCAAGTGTTGTGAAAATATTTTTAATTCAATTGTATCACTGTTCCAAGACAAACAGGAACTGCATTAGCAAGATATGAACACAAGTGCACTTCCTACGTTTTTTCCCAAAATCTTGTATAGAATAACAAACCAAGCAGAGTATTTCGGGGAAGAACAATAAATTCTAGTTTTCATTGTTAGCTAAAAATACTTCAAATTTCTACTTGTTTGAAATGAGTAATGTAAGAACACAGAGAAAACAAGAAACAACCTAAAGCAGCAGAAAGAATTTGGCCTGTGTACTTTCTTAAGTGAGAGGAAATGTTCTATGTATAATTTTTAAATACCAGTGACTTTTGATTATTCAAGCATCTATCTCATCCAATTAGTAAATGTACTGTTTGTGGGCCTTAATCTAACGGACCCAGGATTTTACCTGGTAACAAACAATTTTAAAATCTAACTAAGCTTCTGAATTCCTACAACACCAACAAAACAGTGGCGCACACGCGAAAAAGAGCCAAATGTGGTTTTTAACCTCTTTTTTCATAAAACCATAAAAAGCATAAAAGCTGGATTAACTGCTTCCCGAACCCACATTTCACCAGCCGGGTTCTCATCCCCAGCTGGCAAAACTGGCAATCCTTTATTTTTGTTTAAATACCTGGTTTACAGCCAGAAGGGAAAGTGAGTACATAATAAAAAGGTTTTATTTTTGAAGAGAAATAAGCAACTGAAAAATAAAACTGCATTGTAAAAAAATCTGTTTGATAAAATATATTTTATTTAGTTTTGTAAAATGAACGCTCATTCTCAAAATAAGTGGTTTTGCTTCTGAACATACGCACTTTAATGAATATATAGATACATAACACTACAATTAGAACTGTTTGCTACATTACTTTAAACCGCACAAATCCGATGTAATGTATTATCTTACTGACATATAAAGTCCAGCAACATAGAGAGAAAAAAACACCCTAAAGACTCCGCCAGCCCCCTTTATCTAAGAGTCTTTGTTATCAATTAAAAAGAAAGATATCTGTTCAACTCCCACTTCCAAACAGCTGGAATATGAAATACACAAGAAATAAAAACGAAAGTGATCCTAACATTCTACATGTGGATACGGTATCTAAAGCACGTTACCACTGTCCATAAACAGTCTTTCTTTCTCCTTAAATTTAAGTTGTCTCAAAATACAATACTTCAAAATGCTCTAGAAATTCCAGCGTGAAGTTATAATTCACAGCCTCTTTTATATTATTTCTTAAAGATAATTTTTCTCCCTTACTCAAAGCCTGTATTTCCCCACAAATTATAGTAACATAAAATTTATATTCTTCAACCTACTAGAATTTGCAATTCCTTCTGGCTACTTCTGATGATTTTTTTTCCTAGAAAAAAGGCTAATTTACTTCATGGTTATCATGAGGGCTGATCCAAGGGGCAGTGTAATTGGTAATGCAGTGGTACAACAATGCAGAGTGCATTTCAAGTCCATTCCCCTGTGACTTACCATGTAATCTGGATATAAATGCAGATCAAAACCTGCCCCTAGAGCAGCAATCCAGTGAAAGACTTATCTTGAAGAACGAATCTAAAGAAGGCTCTCTTTTCCACAAAATCAATGTTACTCTCGTTTTAAACTAAGCACAAGGTTTGGACATGAATGCAGACATTTGGGATTTCCCTCTACCCCTATTGTCCTCTGTCACCGTGGATGCAGCTTCACTTTGCAACCACATTTAATGCCAAAGACAGACACAAAGGACAAGAGGTGATTTGGGACACTAAAAGTAACGTAAATATTAAATAATGGTAAGAGGTCACATCAAATCAACACCCAAACAGAACACAACCACTAGGAAACAAGACTTAGTTTCAATTTTTTCCCCCAGGAGCCAGAGACTGCTTCACTTTCTGATAGAATAAAACTGGAATCGAGGAAGTCAGAGCAGGTATCAATTACTATTAAATATTCTTATAATATTTTATTACTATTTGGTAATATTAATGTAGACATTTCCATGCATAAAACAGCCAAGCGAGTTAAATAAAAATCACCACAAGTAGCTCTTGAATGGTTACTAATTTCAAGAATGATACTAAATAATAAACTATGATTTTAAAATGGTACCATTGATTAAAGTTCCCAACGTAAATACTTATTCGGCTAAGGGGCACTTTCAAATAAACATATTCATTCCAATATTCTTTTACCAACTGAGATTTACTGCAAGTTTGAAGCAACAGCTCTCTCAGAGTGTCCGCCAGGCCACACAATGCAACCACGGCAAACAGTTGTAAGGAGGGGACATGTGCCCCGGAGTGGCTTACTGCTCAATCAATAATCCAGACAGAACAGATGGGGGAAAAAATTAAACATCCAAACAAACTGTCTGCACACCTATGTTGTGAAAGTAAACTGCGAACTTGGATGAACCAATTTACCACTAATTCAAAAAAGAAATTTTTTTCCCCTGGTAACCTTGTATTTCAGGTAATGGATACGTATGTGTGTTCTATATCAACACACATTTATATACTTTATGATTTGTGGAAATCCTTCACATATTCTTAACATCAGAGAAATTTGCCTTTTTAAAAAAAGACCTGTTAGGTCTTCTAATCCACATTCTAAAATGTGTTGCAGCTTTAGGAGAAGTATATGTTTCATGAGAATTATGGATTCCATGGTTTCTTGGTATTTTCTTCATAAATATATATCTTATACCCAGTTCTCAACTGCTCTGTTAATTCTTAAGAGACTGAAACTGTAAACGCCATTTGCTCAAAGTAGAAGGCTGTAGGTTTTATGGCTATTTCCTGGCATGTGCACATAAGTCCTTGCACACAGCTAACAAGCGTCTTCTCAAAAGCCATCTCTGGCTAGAGCAGGCGACATTCTTGAGCCAGAGAAAAGTGAAATGGATACACTACTTGTGGCTCAATCATACGTAAACACACATCTTCCCGGAGGTTTCTATACTGCCCTTTTATCCTGGAGCAACGGTCCTAATGGGATTCCAAGAAACTGTGTCTCTGTCACCAAAGTCAATAGAGCCAATGTAAAATACTACAGGTCATCACTAGCGTGCGGCCAGGGAGAGTAAGCTTTGTGCATGTCCTCATGCATCAGAGAATTTAAAATTAAACTTTGTGCTTAACCTAGAATCATTCCAAAGTACTGAATGCAAATATTCTTACTGTTAAAGCCAAAAGACCATGTGCCACCGTAAAGAACTTTGGGTGACAGGTAGCTACCAGAGAAATGACAGACCCCTGGGAAGTAGAAGCCTCAACTTACAGAGACATTAAATGTTGAACTAAAAATATTACTTTAGCTCATATTTAAGTAACATCCAACCTGGGGGTGGGGGTGGGGGGAATGAGATGATTTTTAATATTATCCAGAAACAGTATAAATGGTAAGTCAGCTCAGGACAGCTTCTACGCAAGCAGATAGCTTCTACCTGAACTAATCACTGTACTCTTTCACTTGCTTTTCCCCTGAGCATTGGATGGATCCTTTTCGGAACCATTCAGGAGGATAAAGGTTTTTCAAAAATACCTTAAGAGGAGGAGTGCTACATGAATTATTAACAAATAAAATATCAGGGATGTGCATGGTTTTAGAAAGGCTACTAAAACTTTGTATTTCTACAAAATGCTTAGACATTTGAAGACTTGGTTTCACAATCTGGTAGAAACTGTAGAATTTGGTCCAAGGACTAAGCAAAATGTAACTGTGCTACTGTTTTTCCCTACAGATTAAATGTGCAAACATATGTAACCCTGGTCTCATTCATTTCTCTCAGTATCTCCTGAAGACAATACTGCCAGAGCCCATGAAATGACGTCTTTTACATCTATTCCTTGTTGTATTTAAAATAAAGAAATAAAATTCCACTTAATGCATTTAAATCAAGTGAGGTCCTAACCGCTCCCCCCCCATACTACCTCAAGCTAGCAACAACCTTCACCCTTAATTTATATGATGCTCTCAGCTCATCCTAAGAAGCAAATGTATATCTCTGGATTTAAATTTAAAATTTAACTTTCATTTGTGCTACTACCTCTATGGCATGACGGTAACTTCGAGCAAATCTTTGTTTATCAAAATAGCAAAATATTCTGGTCTATTTCAGATATTTTCAAATTATACATTACATGAAAGATATTAAAGGTAGCCCGCTTCAAAATAAAAGCAAATAACATGACAGCAAGTGGATGTTTTCTAAAACATGAGGTTCTGAAAATTAAGACAACATCAAACAATGCATCTTTAGCCACTGGGGAAAAAAATTTTTACACTGACATGAAATAAAATTATAGATGTATTTTTTTCTGAATAGCGACCACAACTAGATACTATGTATTTTCCACCAGCCAAGTCATTTTTGTGCAATCTTTTTGTTAGTTCTAACTCGATTATCAAATAATTTTTATTTTTACACTATTACAGAAGTGCATTTCTCTAGGTTTCCAAAACCACCTTATTCAACCTTCCCCATCTGTCACCATCTGCTTCTTTTTAGCATGTACTTTTTGTGTGATCACATAAGCATGTGAAAAATAACTAACATTCAGATGATTATCTGCTGGTACATTTGAGGACTGGGCATAATAAAAGTGAACTGCCAAAACGTACTTAACACTTTTAATTTTGTTGGGTCTTGCATGTAAGCTACATTTGATTTTCAAACTGTTTTACAGTTGGAAAGTTGATCAGGTACTGCTAACTCAAGAGCAAAGCTGAGACTAAATAATTAGCACTGCATAAAATGGTTTGGATTCAATGAGAGCCAAATCAAATAATAAAATTTAACAGTAAGATCTTATATGTGATTTCCAATTTCTTTTATAATTTCTAGGTTGAAAATGCAGTGTGGATTACAAAAACAAAATCCCCCCAAAATATCTTCTTGTCCATAACGAATGGCAGGTAAAGCTCTTTCTTCTAATATAAGAAAGAGAAAAAACACATTCATTTAAAACCATACATACTAGTGCATTTTTAAAGATGTAGAACACTAAATGCATCTGTTATATCCTGCTAGAACTGTTATCTCTGCAATCTCTTAAAAAATCTGATTTTATTCCTTTAGCAATAAATATCTCTAATTCTTCACCAAAAGAGGCAAGAGAATAGTTGTAAATATTATTTTTTCTGAGAAAGGGCATTTTTATACCATAAGAGTTCTCTTCTGTGGGGTTTCTTAAGAAAACTTTAGTTTACTTAACATTTAAGTTTATTTTTAAAATCAGCTAGGAGCCTGACATGACAGGGAACAACAGGGTTTTGACCTGATCTCTAAGTCTTCTTTGAAGTATCTTTTGATTCCCTTCATGCATCTTTAGGTAGCAAAGCATTTCTGCCCGATTGAGACAAGTTAACAGGCAGAGGGTGACCATGGCTAGGTGACGCACAGATTGTGGGGAGATCTCTTCACAACGTGGAAGCAAGTCTTGTGGAGAAAGAGACAATGCTGACAGTGAGCCATTCACAAGAGAAGCAGCAAAAATCAGGAATGTATTCCAGGTCTCATCACTCACAGACTATGAAGAAAAGTCTGGCACTGACAATGGAATGTGCCAGAAAATTTCAAGGTTCAAGAAAAGCAAGGGACACCATGAGAAGTAAAGGGGAGAAGCTGGTCTCGCTCTTGCCCACTAACTCTGACCACGGGTATCTGATCACATTGCCTTGCTCTCAATTCAGAAGTGACTCTCCCAAGAGATCAAACCTAAACTCCTTTGCGTTCCAATCTCGGTGTCGGTGTCCAGCCTCTTCTCCCGTCTCCTGAGGACTGCGCCCGGACCCTCCCAGCAGGCTTAGGCACCCTGCCTTCTTCCACCACACCAGCAGATCCCCAGTAATTATTTTCTTGCACAGCCAGGACTGTTTTCCATCTCTTATCACCCTGGTAAACGCAAATTACTTGAGGACAAAAACCATTTCTTATTATCTTTCTATTCCCAGCCCCCAACACAATGTATGACACCTAATAAATACTCAGTAAGTACCTCTTTAACGAAACGAAAACATTCTACAGTGAAATGGTCCATATCCTCAAAGAGCACAAAAAAGGACTTCAATTCTTGTTCTTAAAAGTAAAACACATTCAAAGTTACCCCTATTTAACAAAAATGCAGTGATTGACAGAAATACATAAAAATGTAAGAATTTAAATTGCATGAGAAGTTAGAACTGTCATCTCCAAATGGTAACTACCATGATCAAAAATCAGAGGCTGAGACTGTATTTAGGAATCAGCTATAGGGTGCCTGGGTGGCTCAGTTGGTTAAGCATCCAACTTCGGCTCAGGTCACGATCTCACAGTCCCTGAGTTTGAGCCCCACGTTTGAGCTGACAGCTCGGAGCCTGGAGCCTGCTTCGGATTCCGTGTCTCCCTCTCTCTCTGCCCCTCCCCCACTCATGCTCTCTCAAAAATAAACATTAAAAAAAAAAGATAGGAATCAGCCACAGGTATAGAAATTGCTGTTAAAGACCAGACTTCTGCAATATTCCCCAAAAAACAAACAAAAATAGGTACACAGAAATGTTTTTTCTTTTTTTTAAGAAACTGGTAATTTCTTGGGTATTGTAAAGTTTCTATTTAGAAACAACTGGACCCTTCTTGCATGAAACCCTTGGTTTTGTTCTTCAGTTAATGAAATAAGCATGTAAAATAGTATCTTTGTTTCTTGGGAGATCATCTGCTTTCTGAATGAAACGAGATGTGTTTATCTTCTTCAGAAATAATTTCCCCTAACTGTGACACAACTGATTTTGTTATTCTAAATATAGGACAGTACTATCCATGGCACACAGAGAGCAGGGGTAATTGAACTCCAGAGAAACAAAGAATTTGTTTTTCATGATATTCAAAAAAACAACTCTCTTCTAGAAAATATGATCTTGTATTGGAATAAATAAGGACTAGTGTTCCTAAAATTTTACATAATTCACCACAATAAATGGGAGAATCTTAAACTCTAGATTTTATAACATAAAAATAGTATTTTTGGCAGCCCCCAAGAAAATAATATTTGGAAATGTACTGTATTTCAAATTATTAGCACTTATTTGTAATTATGCAACAATCTTGAAATGTAAATTTATTCTCTAATTAAAAAACTATTATAACAACAAACCCGCATGAGTTATACATGTATAGGAAATGCTAGTATTCTCAATTCAATGTATTCCTACTGCCTAATTTCTCTTCATTAGCTTTTCCTCTTGAGCATTTATAAAGCACTCATTTTAAAACTGACAATTATTCACATCTATTAAGGGGCCTTGAATGTGTGACTATCAGGGGCCATTATATCTGTCATTAAAAAAGATGGACCTAGTTAGAATCCTGATCCTCTGGCCACCACCTCCCTGCTGTGCACAGATTCCATTTAAAAAAAGTTCTGATCCTCAGTCCCCTCACCTTTAAAAAGACATCAAGGATGCTATCACAAAAGATCATTTCAAACATGCAACGCACCTATACAGCAGATGTTCAGTCAACTGTAATCTCCAGCCATCAGAGATCAGATGCCTGCCTCTGTTTTTGGCTCCAGCCACACTAACCTTCCTGGAGTTTGAGGGAAGAACTGGGCTTGTTCCTGCCTCAGGGGTTTGCGCCCGTTGCTCCCTGTGTCTGGAAAGCTCGTCCCCCCCTCTGCAGCAGATGCCTCCTCCTCAGCATTCCGGTCTCTGGTCAAGCCTCACTTCCCCCAACATCCTATCTGTGGAAGACTGTATCTTCCAAAGACAGCTGCAACAACCCCCCCCCCCAACCTCACATGCTCTTCTTCATCAGGGAAGTGGGGAGCAAGATCACCACCCCTTCAATCTGTGTAGGTTCAGACTGCTTAATCAGTAAGCATAGGACAGGGACCATGTGCGTGAAACCAGGCCACAAAAGGGGATGCATGCACAAATGTTCGCAGCAGCATCACAGCCCCAAATTGGAAGCAAACCAAATGCATGGATAAACCAAATGTGACATATCCATACGATGGAATATTATTTGGCCATAAAAAGGAACGAAGTACACTAAAATGGTAAAAACATGGACGCACCTTGAAAACATACTATGTGAAAGAAGCCAGACAATCAGCCCCATGTTGTAGGATTCCACAGATGGAAGTATCCGGAACGGGCACATCTACAGAGACAGAAAGTGGATCGTAGCTGCCAGGGGGGAGGGGAGCTAATGGGTATGGGTTTTGTTGTCGGAGGATGAAAATACTCTGGAATTCAACGGTGGTGACAGCTTTATGATTTTGTGAACATAATAAAAACCACTGCTGAATTTTATGGTATGTGACCTGTACTTTAATAAAATTCTTAAAACTATACTATGAAAAGGAATTTGCAAACAACTAATAAAACATTTCTTAATGGTTTACCAGGCGAACAAAAAGAACAAAAACAAAACAAAGAAAAGGGAAGCAGCTTGTAACTTGTTCCCAAGGACACTCATCTTTTTTTTTTAAGTTTCTTTTTGTTTATTTTGAGAGAGACAGAGAGAGCAAGCAGTGGAGGGGCAGAAAGCAAGGGAGCCAGAGCTCTGCACTGACAGCACAGAGCCCGATGCAGGGCTCAGACTCACGAACCATGAGATCATGACCTGAGCTGAAATCAGGAGTCAGATGCTTAACCGACTGAGCCAGCCAGGTGCCCCAGGACACTTACTTTGAGAACCCAAAGCCAAAGAAGTCTGACTGCCCTGAAGCTGTCAGGTTATGAAGAAGCCTGAGCCACAGAGCGACGTGGAGGCTCTACATGATCGCTCCTGGTGACAGGCCTGTTCAGGTCCCAGTGGACAGGAGCATGGGCTGTCAGACATAGCAGTGAAGATGCTTCCGGATTCAGGCCTCCAGCCACACAGTCAGCCCACGGCTGCCACGTCCTTCTGGCTGAGGCCCCCGGTGCTGTGGAGCAGAGATAAGCCACCCCTGCCGCCCCAACTATTCCTGACTCGGAATCCGAGATCACACAGAACGGTTGTTTTTGTTACACGGCGAGAGGAATTTGAACTCCATCTGAAATAGCCACCACACCACACCCTTCCTTTTACCTAGCTTTATTTTCTCCCTGGCACGAATCCATTAGCTCACATTAGGTTATTTACCAATTTTTATTGTTTCACTCCAGAGAGCAGGGTCTTTTGTGTCTTTGCTCCAGTAGCCACACCACCCAGAAAAATACCCAATACGCAGTAGACACATAATATGTATTTGTTGAATAAACAAATTAGTGGATTACTGTGGAACCCTCAGCATGGGGAGGTCACTGGTTGGGACTTGCTTTGGCATGAATTCCAAAACGTGGCTACTGTCACTTCATTTACTTTCCCTACAATAAACAAGCATGAAAATTCACAACACTACGTCTGTTTCGAAGGGAAATCCAAGGTGCTTGCTGATCTCATCCAGTTACTTGATTTTAATAAATGAATCAAAACGGGCATAATAAAAAAATAAAATGCATCTGGCCAAAAAATAAAAAATTGACTTACTCTGAGAAGTTAGTACCTTTGTGCTCATTCAGTTTATAAAATTTAATTTCTACATATTTTTACTCTGTCATACCATGTAAAACAAGCGAGAGCAAAATAGATTTGATTCCTGTTGCTGGAATTTAAGAAACAAAACAAACAAGCAAAGGAAAAAAAAAGAGAGGCAAACCAAGAAACAGACGCTAACACTAGAGAACAAACCGGTGGCTGCCAGAGGGGAGGCAGGCGGGGGCATAGGTGCACTAGTGATGGGGTTATGGGTGCCCTAGTGATGGGGTGCACCTGTTGAGGGCGGTGTTGAATCACCGCATTGTACACCTGAAACCAGTATTACGCTGTTTGTTAACAACACGGGAATTACAATTATAAGAAAGCGGTAGGTACTGCAATGTTTTTTAATGCTAAACAGTCTCCCCTGCAAACCTGGCCCTGTTCTCTCCCCTACGAACGGAGGCACAGCCTACCTCTGGTGCCAGATACTCTGGTGTACCACAGAATGTCTTCATGGTGGCCGCGTCCGTGATCCCTTCTTTGCAAAGTCCAAAATCTGTAATTTTTATGTGGCCATCTTTATCCAGCATCAGATTCTCCAACTGTGTAGTAAGAAAAGTGACATAATTTGTTTTATAGTTTTCAAAAACAGGAAAACACGGTTTTGAAAAATGACTGAAGCTGAGTAGGGTATTTTGGAAAGAGGACATGGCTGTAGTTAATAACAAACCCCACAGCTTCCTAACTCATGGAAAAAGAAACAGGATTTATCAAATACTTCATGAAGATAAAATTAGTGATTTTTAAACCAATGGGAGTAAGAGCCATTATTGTGTAATTTCTGAGAACTAACACCTAAATAACTTTTCAAAGCAAACATCAGTCCTTAATCCTTTTTTTGTCCTTAAATTTTGATCTATACAATCCCAAAGAGAGGAGCACCTTCTTCTAGATCTATACAGATGGTTTTCAACAATTTCTCTTGGGAATCTATTGCTATTATAAAATATTCACTTACAGAAATGTTTTTTGGTGGTTGTTGTAAATCAAACCTAAATCTTATTGTGTAAGGTAAGGCGATATCCTCTTTTGAAGGTCTTTGTAATAAAGAAATACCAACCCTTTTAAACATAAAAAGAAAAAGAATATCAAAGTCAAACATTCAACAGTTAATGAAAATATACAGCACAAATATTATAAAACTGGAATCTCTTTGAACCCACTAATTCCAAAACACCAAAGAGAATCTCAAAGATTTAACCAAGTACCAAGATCAGTTGCCTCAAGCAAAAATTATAAAATATAAGGGGAAGGAGCTTGTGCAAAGTCAACACACTTAAAACTAGCAACCATAACTGATCTTCCTCTCCTGATTTGAGCCCCACCTTATGATTGTCATCACACAGAGATACATGAGTTATGATCTTACATGTGAGTTCTGAGTTGTGATATTACAGACTCACACAGACAAGGCTGCTAGCCCTGTTCAGTCATCTAGATGGAATCTAAAGGCACAGACAAGAAATATACGCACAAAGAAGCACATGCGGAAAATGTATTAGCAGGATAAATGACAATTCGTCCACTTCAGGCGTACTTAATCTCCTCCTGCACGTGAGGACATGACAGTGCTTACCTGAGCCTTGAAGTCAAGATCAATTTCAAAACAGAACTCCATAAAAGAATATAAACAGGTATCAATCACATAAAATGTGATATTATACTTCGTTATATTATCCAAAGTCTTATAAACAAGAAACCAAACACAGTTAAGCAAGCTGTGCTCACAGAAGGAGAGAACCGAACAGACCTCAGTCCTTGGAGAGGCCCAGATGCTCCCCCAGCTGAGCTAAACGCCGCGCACCTGGATCACGTATTGCACAGACTGCAGAGAAAGGAGTCTGTCTCTCACTGGTCTCTACAGGAAGGTGAACGAGCACTCAATATATTGTTGGACCTTTCATGTTTATTTTGAGTTTGAGAGAGTGTGTGTACATGCATGCAAGCAGGGGAGAGGCGGGGAGGGAGAGAGAGGGAGGGAGAGAGAGAATCCCAAGCTGTCAGCCCACAGCCCACTGCAGGGCTCGATCTCACAAACCATGAGATCAGGACCTGAGCTGAAATCAAGAGTCAGAGAGACTTAACGGACTGAGCCACCCAGGTGCCCCAAAACAAAACAAAATCAAATTCTTAAAATGCTGAAAGTCTTTTAAAAATATTTAAAAGTCTCTCTTATTAACATATGACATAAAAATTCTTATAAAAACTTCAACTAATACATAATAATATTGAGGAGAGTGTGAATGTGCTATCTACTCCATTCCTTTCCTGTCCTCTGGTTTGGGAGCATATTATGTCAGTCCTCTTAAAAGTTTTTTTTAATGTTTATTTATTTTTGAGAGAGAGAGCGAGAGAGCGAGAGAGCGAGAGCGTGAGCAGGGGAGGGGCAGAGAGAGAGGGAGACACAGAATCCAGAGCAGGCTCCAGGCTCCGAGCCGTCAGCACAGAGCCAGGCTCAAACCCGTCAAACATGAGATCAGGACCTGAGCTGAAGTGGGACGCTTAACCAACTCAGCCCCCCAGGCACCCCTGCATCAATCCTCTTGATACACTTTGTATGCATCGGGAAGTATTCATGGAAACATGACAGCACACACTATTTTTCCACATTTTGACAAGGCTATTTGGGGGTGGATGGATACAGAAGTAATAAAATACATAAACGTTGTTTTTTAATACCAAAAAGTATACGTATTTTTTAAAATCCTGATTCGCACCTAATTCTCTAGTCTCATATCTAGGCTCTAAGATGCCAGGGGTTGAGGGACAGGGAATGACTGGAGATGCAGGCCAGGGTTGAAGTGAGGAATAGGTTGAACATGACCAAGAGTCCCAGTTGGCCCAGAACTAAGGGTTTTTCCTGGGATGCAGGACTTAAAAGTTCTGTAACTGGGGAAGTCTGAGGCAAACCAGATAGTTGGTCATCCTACTTATTTTATAAATCAGCTTGGTAAAAAGCCATTACAATATTATAGGAAGAAAAAAGGGATCCCTGTGAGAGATGGGGAGAGGGTCATGGAGACGGGTGGAGGTAGCATACTGCATGGGAGGCAGCAGACAGCAAAGTGGGTCAGATAACGGAGTCAAGTCAGAGAACACACTGTGAATCCAAGCTTTGCCCTCACTCACTGTGTGACCTTGGGCTTGCTATTGATTTCTGTGTCCCTGAACTTCATCTATGAACCAGAGGTAAATAACCGAAACAGCCAATAAGGTTCCTTTGAGAATTAGAGACATTGAATGCAGAACTTAACACACTGTAAGCATTCAATAAACGTATCGATCATTTATTAAATGTAGAGAGTTTAATGGCTAAAACTACAAGGTATCAAAATGGTGTGTGCACTTCAGGATGATGCAGGAAAGTTCAGGAATGGAAGCCAGTAAAACACCTGGGTCAGCTCAGTGACTTTGTTAAAAACACTTTCAATACTCAATAATTTCTTTTGCTTCATAATTTTTGGGCCTGTTTTTCAATTGTGTCCACCTTCTTCCATCACTTATTTTTGCTCTCTCACCGTCCTGAAAGGTTATTTTACCGAGAATGAATGACAAAACAACCTGTCCATCAAAAGTATCAACAACAGACACGTACCACCTTCCAGAAATGATATCCCCAAACCTACTCTTGTATAAACATAGATAAGGTGTAACTATCCATTCTTGTTAGAAAAAATAATAATAATCTGACACAGAAGCATAACAAAGTTTCCGCAAAATGTTAAGATCATTGGTGTTGTGGGGCAGCTGGGGGGCTCAGTCAGTTGAGTGTCCAGCTTCAGCTCAGGTCATAATCTCACAGTTCGTCGGTTCGAGCCCCGCCATCGGGCTCTGTGCTGACAGCTCAGAGCCTGTCTTAGGATTCTGTGTGTCTCTCTCTCCTTGACCCTCCCCTGCTCACGCTCTCTCTCTCTCTCTCTCTGTCTCTCAAAAATAAATAAATAAAAAAAAAACATTTAAAAAAAAAAAGAACCATTGGTGTTGTGATTCACAAATGTGAAGGAGGCACAGGATCACCTCAAAGTTTTCAGGGGAGATGGATGGCTCAGATATAATAAAAAACACCTGGAAACCACTTCCTCTGTGCATTTAACACTGAAGGGGATTTAGTCACATCTTCTGTGTAAAGGAGAAATAAAACCATTCACAAATGATCTCTCTTTAGTTCTCTCTCCTAAATCTCATGGCTGACCTTTTGGTTCATCGGAAAGTGAACAATTTGCAGCATTACTGACTGAATGTTCAGGTACTCTCCATTGATAAACTTTAAATCCACCTGTTTTGGTTTTTTTTTTTTTTTTTTTTTTACCTCCTATCAGTCTTAGTTTCCAGGACTGAGAGCAGGCATTACGTCTATGCTCCATGGATGTGTCCACTGGCAAAAGCAATGACAAAGTCAAATAAGAGGTTTGGCAGAAAAGATTATATATTAAAAATGTGGGTAATGCTTACTACTTGCCCAGTTAGAGAGGGCTGTTATCTAACAGTTCATGATTTCAGGAGGGAAAAAAATATTTGGTATATATCTCACAGAGTCCCATAGAAAAAGGCAACATTTGTACCCAGAAGCGGACAGCCATTACCTGACGGAGGGTCTCGATTCAGCATACATACAGAAAATATGGTCGATTTTGAAACCTTTTTCCCTCTGTGCTTTGTGGACAAGAAATCCTAGTAAGAAAGTACGATGCTCCTTTTCATTCTTGCTGGTGGGTAGCGTGAAATTAAACGCTAGGAAGCCTGTCTTTCATACAGTGTTTCTCAGCACTTCCTAGTATAATACAAAATGAAATTTGCCGGGTGCACCAGGACCAGGGGACAGGCTGCTGAGGCCAAGAACGGAGGCTCCTGGAACCACGTGCAGGCTGCGGGAGGCCACAGCGTGGGCACACCTGTAACCCATTTGTGGGGCACAGGCCGGGAAGCCCTACTCTAACACACACCAAGCCGGCGAAGTCTTTTACACTTTCTAAGACGATATTCTAGTATAGATGCACATTCTAACATCTAGCTATCATATGTACATCTCAGGTACCATTTTACCTAAATGGCTCACGCTGTAATTAAACAAAGGAATGAAAATCACCCTTCCCAAGGGCTCTGACAACTGCTGGAGCAGAATGAACAGTTCCCTTCACTCACCCTCCCACCACATTTTGGGGCAGCTACATCAGACTCCGTGTCCGGAACCAAGCCTGCTCAGCCCAGGAATGGAGTAAGGACTTCCACCTGTGCACACTGCACACTCAGGCTCAGGGCTATCAAAGTGCCAGAATGCCACACAAGTTCACCTGCAGGAACTGACCACTAAGGTAAAAGGGTGTGCCGAAACACTGAAGGAAACACGCTGCACTCTGAACCTGCCCGAGCTAGAAAGGGACTCATAATGGCCAACAGCGGAGACCTCGCCTGGCTGCCAGGCCACTTAAGGATGGACCACACCCGGGGACGCCTGGGTGGCTCAGTCCGTTAAGTGTCCAACTTCAGCTCAGGTCATGATCTCGAGGTTGAGTTGGAGCCCATGCTTGGGATCCTCTGTCTCCCTCTCTCTGCCCCTCCCCACTCTCTCCCTCTCAAAATAAATGAATAAACTTTGGGGGGAAAAACCCGGACTACACATAAGGAACACAGCCCGCTAGTATAAATTTAATCTTAGAGGGTGAAGGGGTTCTTAATAGCAGGGGCTTAAAGTCTTTATAGAGGAGGGAATCCAGAGAGACTGGTTAGAAGTGGGAGCTGGAGGCTGAGTCCCGAGACAGCAGGTAATAAAGCGAGCATCCTGCTCTCTTCCAGACTGCAGGATTATGGGGGTGAGCACCAGGGAGCTGATGAAGACTGGGGGTGTGGGGTGCTGTGGGGAGACTCTGAGACCATCCCTTTGTGTCAGCACTGAGACTCTGAAGTTATCTAAATCTGGGGCACGTGGGTAGCTCAGTTGGTTAAGCATCAGACTCTTGATTTTGGCTCAGGTCACGATCTCATGGTTGGTAAGTTCGAGGATCACGTATGGGGCTCTGTGCTGACAGTGCAGAACCTGCTTAGGATTCTCTCTCTCCCTCTCTCTCTGCCCCTCCCCTGTTCACGCACGCACATGCGCCCTCCCACACGTGTGCGCCCTCTCTTGAAACAAATAAACTTAAAAAGAAAAAGATTATCTCAGTCTATTTGTGGGTTTCTCATATTAAAACTGTAGATGATTAAATTAACCATTAAACTGGAATTGGGTAGAAAACAAGATTAGATTAACCACCAATAAAATACAGTAGCGATGTATGTTCTATTTTCTACCTCTTGCCCTGTTACAAACTCTTGGAGAAATTCTTAGTGAATTCCAGTATCATTATATGCACCTTGCATACACATATGACCCTGATATTCAGCCCATTCTGTACTTGGATGGCATGGTCTTTGAAATCTTAACCTTGCAAAATAAGAACTAGGCGGAAAAGAAGTTTTTAACATAATCCGCACTACTGATGAAATCTTAAAAGAGATTTCTTCAAATTTTTAGGCCATCATGAAGCTATACCAGTTTTTCCTAAGTAACCACAAGGAATCTGGGTCCTTACTAAAACAAAATTTTGTATTACAACATATATTGATAAACTAAACAAACTTACTTTTGAAAGTTAACAAAGGTTGCAATAATTTATCTGTTGTTAGGAACACCAACTTCTTAGGAACTGTGGATTGATAAAATATCTTACATTAACTTGCACATGAAGTAAAGCTTTCCTTCCTGTGATAAACGAGGCATCGGCAAATAGGTACTGATTTACTTGAGAGGCACAGCTATGAGAGGCATCGCAAATGGATTTGCATTTTATTAAACATAAGGTCATTAGTAAGGAGATGATCAAGACAAATCTGAGACTGATCAATTAACGTGGGCACCTAAATCAGTTTGGGATGATGCTGTTCTTTAATATATCTGCTGTAAATGTATTTAAAACATCTATTCTCTTATCTTCCACAGTGTTATTTGAATTTTTGGTTTACAAACATCTTCCAGAGTTAATCCAATGCATTCCTTCCCCTGAGTAGATTTCATTTAGACTCTAGAGAGGCAGAAGGGTGTAAGGAGCAGGACACCGGGCCTGGAGCTAAGATTCATGCTTTCTATCATCTTCACTTTGAGTAAGTCACCTGCTAGGTGTCCAGGCTTCAATGACCTCATCTGTGACATACAGACCAACTCAAAGTATTGATGGTCCCGCCTACAGGATCTCGTTTGCTTGTGTGGAATCCTGAACTACAGATACAAGTGACACTGGTATACATCTGAATGCTTGGCTTTTAACATTACATGTACTCTTTTTGGTGTATATTTGTGTGTATATTCTGTCCTTTGTTATATATTTACTTATACCTTGCGGTTAACACCATATGAAAAAACTAAGAGAGCAGAGACCACCTAATAGTCTTGTGAAGTTAGTGGTCTATGCATACTTGGACTGGTATTCATATATATTGCCATGTAATAATTTTGATCTGATTCCAGCATCAGAAAGGATAGGGCAATGAAAACTCGTATTAAATGCACTTTAATACCATTATGTTGGTTATTTAATAATGGTTAGCAAAGAATATTGACCAAGACCATCCCAATTATAACATTCCTTGAGTCAATGTTGCCAATCAAATGGACATTCTTTCCCTTCCTTCTTTAGGTGAATACTTCTATCTTCCAGCTTTAAGCATTCTGATGTTACTGAGTACTTCCAGATTATTCTAATTCCCTTAAATCGAGGAAATCCCCCTTCTCCCTACGACTAGGATCCATGAAATATAACACTTTTTGAGCGGGGAGAGCAGACTCAGAGAAGCGTGAACTATTTCTATCTGGAAATGCCACGTAACCTAAAAGTTTTGTCAAGCCATATAACTAATTTATTTAAAAAAATAATGAGATTTGGGTAAGGGGCATTAAGGAATCTACTCTTGAAATCACTGTTGCACTATATATGCTAACTAACTTGAATGTCAATAAAAATTTTTTTAAATAAATAAATAATAAATTAAATTAAATTAAAAAATATCGAGATTCAAGACATGTAAACATTAACGGATTATTTGGCCATGCAGACATCAGATACAGAGGCTTAATTCCATCACATCCCTTGTCATAAAAACCTTCAGGCTAAACACAATCACACCGTTGACTTGTATTCACCTCTGGTGCATTTGGCACTTGCAGAGCAGCTCACCTCTGACCTAGATGTTTTATAGCTGCTCAGTTCATTTTTCCTACATATGGCATTTATAGCTTCTTTTAAACTTTAATGCATAATATGTTATACAAACATACAAACTAAGTTTCACCATCAGCATGCAGAATAATACTTTGCGAGATGGTTATACCTTAGGGTCATTTAGAGCAGAAAGGTACTTGATTAAGAACATCTTCAAAGACAAGCACTTAAAGGGGTGATGTAGGAATCACACGTGTTGAAAAGGAGCGAGGTGGGAGTGAGGGCCAGTTGTGATTTCTTTCACAGTATTCTAGATCTAGACCTCATTTCGTACAGAAAGATTTCACAAAAGACTCTGGTGACTGCTATTTCTACAAATCAGATCATACTTTAAATGGGCTAGTATTTAATACAGTAAGCAATTCTGCATCAAATTTTAATAAGTCAAGATTACTATATGATTTACTTTTTACGAAAGAAGAAGTTGTATTTATAGTGTGTTCAAAACGTATCATGGGATAAATTTTCTTAACGTGGCCAATCCATCAAACCAGCGCATGAGAATTACTACTACCTTTAATGAGCTAATCCAGGGCGCCGCAAACTATGGCCTGGGAGCAAAATCCGGCTGACTACTCGTTCTTGTGAATGCAGTTTTACCAGAACACGGCCAGCCTCGCTCACGTGCCGACTGCCCACAGGACCAGAGCAGGGCGGCTGCAGAGCGACTCTGGGCAGCAAAGCCTGAAACAGGTGCTGTCCACTCTTTACAGAAAGGATGCCGACCCCGGAGTGTTCCGAGGGCAGCGTCAGGAAAGAACTTGGAGAAGTGAAGTCACTATCGCCCATAAAACAATACAGTGCTTTTGAAAATGGAAACCAAGCAAATTAACAAAAGGCCGTATGTATTAAAAGCCTTCAGGGATTTAAAGCCACCGTAAAGTTACCACCAAAATCAAAATAAGTATTCCCCCACCCCCAATAAATACCTTCATTATCATACAAGTTTCATCCATCTTAGGATGGTAGACTGTAACAATGAAACTCACTTTAGAATGTCCCTGGCAAAGGCACTTGATTCTTAATCACATGTTTAACATGACTCACAAAGTTCCAGAAAAATGAAACAATTATTGGCAGGTCATAGCTGACCAAAGCAGTGAAACAGACATTTCAAAACCTTGGACAGAAAGGAACTACGTATGTATCGGTGAATGGAATTCCTGTCAAATACAATAAACTACATTCTTAAACAGAGTGCTTTTTTTTCCCAACGAAATCTGCTTTTCTCCAAACTGTATAACTTTGTAATTACTTTGTGTTTGTCCCTATAGTCTCTGCAAAAACAAATTTTGATTACTTTTTTTTTTTTTTTTAC
Organism: Cryptoprocta ferox; assembly: GCA_028646485.1. Taxonomy (NCBI): domain Eukaryota; kingdom Metazoa; phylum Chordata; class Mammalia; order Carnivora; family Eupleridae; genus Cryptoprocta; species Cryptoprocta ferox. The sequence continues at coordinate 3,023,696 of CM053562.1, forward strand.
CTTGAGATCACGGTACACAATCTTTCCGGAATGTAGATAGTCCAAGGCAGAGACAATTTCTGCACCATAGAAACGTGTGCGGTCCTCGGAGAACACCCGCTCTCTCGACAAATGGAAAAACAGCTGCAGGGTAAACAGCAGGGACAGGATTGTAATAATTACTGATTTAGTAGGGGAAATTAACACAAACATAAAACACCTCTCATCACCATATTGTGATGATAGATAGTGTACTCTCAGTGGACGCGGAGCACTCTTACACAGCAGCTGGCTTATCTTCTCCAGGTTTCTGAGGGGAGGCTGTAAGCTGTTAAATCAGCGTTTTAATCAATATACCAATCTTGTTTAAGGCATTCTGCTTGCTACCCATTTAACCTTCAGTTACCAGAGGAAAAAACTACACATCATAAGACTGCATTTCCCTCTCACGGTCCTGTTGCTTCACTCTTTCAAGGATTAGGTATCGAGATATTATCAAAATAAATGAACACAACAGAGAAGTAATATTTCTACTTGGTTATTTGATTTGTATTTGATTTCAAAGGAAGCCCTGCTGAATGGCTAAAACAGATCGATGGGAACTTGCTTTCTTCCACACTGCTGTTGATTCATGAGATTCCCTGGAAATGTTTTCGAAGTTTGAATCATGTTTTCTACGAGAACAATGTTTTTATTTCAGTAATGGCCCAAGTGGACTGAGGAGCTCCCGTTATTCCCCTTGCAGTGTTATTTCAATAATAAACACAACACCAACTTCTCCTCATAAAATCACTTAAAACCATAAACTGATTCCCTTCCTATGAATCACCTACAGGATTAACAGGTATTCCCTGGGTGCTCACGGTGGCCAAGCACTTGGCTATGCATTTAGGCCAGCTCCTCATTTACAAAACTGCCCATCTCATCTCTCAGTTCAACAATGCATGTAAGGAAGGAGCAGGTTCCGGGCACTATGATTTGACTCTTAATGTACTATTTTACTGCATTAAGAAACCCTCCAAGAACAATGAAGGTTTGTTAATAGCGCTGAGCACATTGCTAGGTATCACAGTAGGTACTCAACACAGGACCGGGACTAAAGAAATGAACCAGTCAGTGTGCCCTTGACTACCGGATCAGAAACGGACTACCCCTTCACATGGATTATGGACTTAAGAGCTCCTACAAACGTGTAAGAATTACGGTTAACCAAGATTTGTTCCTCACACAGTGAATCATAATTTAAGCTACATAAACGAGGTTCCCTACAGATTTCTTCCCTTCTTCCTCCTCCACCTCCACTGAAGAGTCTATCACTGTTTTGAGATAAATTTTCTGCACAGCCCATTGTCACAGTAAAGAGAGGGAGATACTATGATGTAACAACGGTCAGAAAAGACTGGCTTAACATCAGTTATAGTAAAACTAAATATCTGGCACACAGTCTCTAAATTCTAATGCTATTTTGTCAAATCTAAGATGCTCTTGACTGGAACTCCATCACCATTTTAACATCAAGAAACAAAAAAGTTGGGGCGCCTGGGTGGCTCAGGGTAGAGCAACCGACTCTTGGTTTCAGCTCAGGTCATGACCTCACAGCTCATGGGATCAGGCCCCATGTCGAGGCTTACACTGGGCTTCGTGCTGACAGTGCAGAGCCTATTTGGAGTCTCTCTCTCCCTCCTTCCCTCCCCCTCCCCCACTAGCACAAGTGCTCTCTCACTCTCTCAAAATAAACTAAAAGTAGTCAATTAAAACTATAATAAACTGTCAAATATAAAAGGCAATATAGAAAGCATTCTGACTACAGAAATGTTAAATATGTCTCACAAGTGGATCAAATATAGTATGCCAACAATAAAACCTGCATACAATTAATCAGGGATATTTCTCAAAACTCACTCATTTATACAGGCAGATATATATTATTAACGCATAACCCATTCAAATGAGGTCAAGAAGTAGAAACAAGTTCCCATCATCAGTAAAGCCATTCTGAAAAATTTCCAGGCCAAATAACTTCTGCCATCCTTTATACAAAATATCACTAACTTGGATGAAGGAACAAACCCTGTGATCCCTATGTAGATTTCTGACAGTCTTCTAATGGGATGAAAATACTGTTTGGATTTCTAACTTCTCTTAAAACAATGTCAAGCCTCCCTACTCATCTACTGCACAAAAGATAAAGACCCTCCCTAAATCAATATAATATGTGCAGGCTTCTACAGTTTCGCTTAGACCATATTCTTCAGTTTGTCTCTCAGCAAATTTATATAAAAATATCAGCTAAAAAAAAATGATACTTAAGGAGAAGACTCTATTTATTTCTCAATCTGCTGTCCTCTGATATATGCCCTTGTTATCTTATGGAACTTATTCTTGCTATGATAACCCAGAATCTCTTAATTGCCAAATCCAATGATCTATTTATAGTCTGTATGTCTTCCTGTTCTGGAACGGAGGACATCAGCTATTGGCCCCTTTTTTGAACGTGTTCCTTGCCGTTGGTAGTACAGCTCTCTCCTGATTTTCTAGCTTACTCTCTGGATACTCCTTCTCAGTTTCTACCTTGGCTTTAAACCAACTTTCCACTTACTGAGCATTAATTATTTTCAAGTCACTGTGTTGGGCACTAGGAAGAGAAAAAGATGGCAAACAGATATAAAGAAATCCTATGAAAAATAATTAAAAGACTAAGACATAAGGAAAAAAGAGAAAAGGACATGGACAATTAAAATGAGAGGAATACAAATGAACACAGTTTATGAAAACATGCCACGTTATAATAATCAATAAAGTGGAGATAAACACGTAAATGAGGCAATTTAGCGTATCCAGAAATAGCATTGTCAATGACAGTGTTGTGAGACAAGTATCTTTATATGCTCATGGCTGGGATGTAAGTGGATGGCAACTCTTCACAGGGCAATTGGCAATAGATACTATGATAATTTGTTAAAGCACTACAGTTTCTCTTCTAGAAATTTCCTTTTTAAAAAAAGGAAATGTGTAAGTCTTCTACATAAGGATATTCCCTGTAGCAGTGTATACAATGACAAAAATGTGAACACAGCCTTCCTACCATGTTGAAAAAATTAGATCTCATCTAATCCCGTATCAAAATAAACTTCTGATATAACTAATAGTTAAACATAAAATATTTAACTAATAATTTAAAAACCAGGAAATTAGAATAAAAAGTCCATGGGGACAGACTTACCCTCTTTTCCCTACACAACCGGGCAGAAATACATAAAACAAAAAAATGACAACTGGGAAAAATATGTAACAGGATTCTTTTTAGATACTGGACAAGAGGTAGCACAGGACCAAGATCCTTCTGAAAAGAGAAACAAATAGTGAGTCCTAAAGCCACCCGCCTTCTGTCCGAGGGCACTGTGTGGAACGTCACTGGCAGGAAAGGAAATCCCAAGCATGACTCAAGGTCTCACCACTGGAGAGTGAGAGCAGATTTTGAGGAGGGTGAGGTAGATGGCATTTGCTGAACAGAACACCAGTGAGCAAGAAGCTACCCAAAATCCTCATCGTTTAGTATGTCGCAGAGTAGTGAGCCATGTGTGTGTGAGGTTAAACTCTAGGCAAAGCAGCAGAGAGGAATGGAGATCTGTGTGCCAAGTAACTGCCAGAGCTCAGAGCTGAGAGACATTCCACTCTAATCAGTCAAGACAGTGTCATTCCCGAACCATCAGGCATTCAGTAGGTATTTCAAAAAAATCAAAGTAGAAGTTAAACCTACATTATCAAGGCTAACAAATATGAAGAAGACAACAAAACCCAGACATTCGTGTAAAATTCCAATGATCTAGTATGCAATCAGTAATTACTAGACATAAGGAGACGCGGAAAATAGGACCCATAACCAAAAGAAAAATCAGTCATTAGACACAGACCTTAAAAGTAGCAGAGAGAATGGAATTAATAGACTGAACTTTAAAATAGTATATGAGATACAGGAAAATAGAAATAAATGGGACTTCTAGAGATAAAGCATACAATATCTGAAAAATTTCACTAGATGGGATTAACAACAGACACTGCAAGAGAAGAAAAACAATGAATATAAAATCAAAGTAAAAGAAACGATATAAATTGAAACTAAAAAAAAAAAATAGCTTCAGTGACTGGGTGACAGCATGAAGGAGGCTAACATATGTGTAATGGCAGTTCCTGAAAATGGGAGGGAGACATTTGCAAAATAATGCTCCAAATTCTCTAAACTTGGATAAAAATGATAAATGTATACATCTACATATCTCAGTGAACCCCCACAGGATGAAAACTCACAAGCACGCATGAACTACTAGAACGTCAGAAGTCAGAGCACATACCAATCACTGAAAAACTCGTCACAGAAAATCTTTTAAAAATTCTGAGGGTGGAGAAACATTATCTACAGAAGAACAAATAGGAGAATAATCCTAGATTTTTCAGAGGCTACAGAAGCAAAAAGGCAATGGAGCAATAAAGGCATCTTAAAATTCTGTACCCAGCGAGAAAATCCATATAGTAGGGAGCAGCGTATGTGAGAAAAAAGCTGAAGCCAGGGAAAGAGGCCCTGGAAAAGATCAGGTGCAACGATCACAGGCTCACACAGAGCCCAAAGTACTCTGCATCCTCGCCAGGCAGGATGGAAAGGCCTCCTAAGATACACGGCACCCGGGACAGTCTGTGAGGTTCCTGCCTGGGTAGCGCAGCAATAGCAGTGTCTCAGCAAAGGCTGGTGTGGCCAGTCTAAGCTTAAAAGCAAGCCTGGAAAAGATCACCATTTATCCAAGAACAACATCATCCGATAAAAAATTATCAGGCATAAAAAGAACCAGGCAAATATAACCCATTACTAGGAGAAAAATGTCACTCAGAAAGTGACACAAATGATAGAGGTGGAAGAATACTATGATAAAATAGCTGTTAAGATATAGTCTAAAAGTTCAAAAGGCAGAGAGAGAAGCATAAGGAAATAAACGGGAGATATGAAAAGTCCCAGATTAAACTTCAAGACATGAAGTCTCAGGTGTCCTAGATGAAAACCAAAAAACTGATTTAATTAACAGCATGTTAGACACTGCAGAAAAAAATGGTAATAGACTTTAAGACCCAGGAAACAAATCTAAAGTTAAAGATAGAAAAACATCATGAAAAAGATGAGCAGAGCACTGATAAACTGTGGGACGACATCCCGCAGTCTAACATATGTATACGTGCACTCTGAGAACTGGACAAGAGGAATGAATGAACAGAAAACAATACTTGAATTATTTCCAAAAAGTTTTCAAATCTGACAAAAACTACAAGCCTGCAGATTCACAAAGACTCAAAAGAAAACCCAACTGAAAGAAATGTGAAGGGGGCGCCTGGGTGGCTCAGATGGTTAAACATCCGACTCCTGATTTCGGCTCAGGTCATGATCTCACTGTTGAGTTCAAGCCCCGAGTTGGGATCTGTGCTGACAGTGTAGAGCCCGACTGGGATTCTGTCTTTCCCTCTCTGTCTGCCTCTCCCCTGCTCGTCCTCTCTTTCTCTCTCAAAATAAGTCAACAAACAAATGTAAAGAATATCCTACAAGACACACCATAATTAAAAAGCTGAAAGCAAGTGATAAAAGAAAAGCTTAATAGGACAGGGGGTGGTGGTAAAGGGACATGTTAAGGGGTACCTGGGTGGCTCAGTCGGTTGGGTGTCCGACTTCCACTTAGGTCATGCTCTCACAGTTCACGAGTTCAAGCCCCGCATCAGGCTCTGACAGCTCAGAGCCTGGAGCCTGCTTCAGATTCTGTGTCTCCCTCTCTCTCTGCCCCTCCCTTGCTTGCACTTTGTGTCTCTCTCGCTCTCAAAAATAAACATTAAAAAATTTGTTTAATTAAAAAAAAAGAGAGAGACACATTAAGCGCAGGGACCAAAAAATGAATGAATACTCCTTGTCAGAGACTGTGCAAACCAGGAGAAAGTGGAGAGGCATCTTGATAGTAAATAAATATAAAACAGGCAAACTAGAATTTTACAGACAGTTAAAGTATCTTTCAAAACATGACAGCAAAATAAAGCCTTTTGGGGACATGCAAAAGGTAAGAGAAATCAGCCCCAGCAACACTACACTATAAATGTTCAAAGTAATGCTTCAGCCTGAAGCAAAATGGTACCAGATGAGAAACTAGATCTACACAAGGTAAAGAAGAGACTGTAAATCGTAATTTTGTGGGTAAATATATGTTAATTTTTCTTGTGTTTTTAATCTCTTTAAGAGACAATACTGGTTTAAAACAAAAATAACAATGCATAGTGGCCTTTGTAGCGCATCTGAAGGTAGAATGTATTAATAGTAGCATGAAAGCTTGAGGGAGGAAACAAAGGTCAAAGGTCTTATGATGAAATGGTACAACCTAACTGGAACATGAAATGGGCTAAGTTAAGCATAAATCTGTATTTAAAACCTAACCCTCCAAAATGCAGTTCCCCCAAAATTTGCAAATAAAATATTAGTGAATGCTACAAAACTCCTAAAGAGATAATAACAATTTCGTGCAAATACTTGCAGAAAATAAGAGGAAGAAATACTTCTCAACACATAACACGAGGCCAGCATCACCTTAATACAAAACCAAAGACATTACATGAAAGGCATCAATATCCCTCATAATCACAGGTGTAAAAAGTCTTAACCAAACTTTACCAAATCACATCCACCAAATGCTGATAATACGACGTGACCAGTGATGGTTAATTCTAAGAATGAAAGATTGGTTTAACATTTGAAACCAATGTTATTCACCGTATTAACAGACTGAAAAAGGGAAAACCATATAATCATCTCAAGCAATGCAGAAGAAACTGTTCAGAAAACTGATGGCCACTGAAACTAAAATCTCTGAACAAAGCAGGAACAGGAGAGAACATCTTCAACCTCATAAAAGGCTTTTAAAAATGTATAGCTACTATCACACTTAATGACAGACTAAATCTCTTTTCCCTCTGAGATTAGGAACAAGGATGTTCACTCCTTTATTTGGCATTGTGCAGGGGTTCTTAGCCAAGTGAAATGAGGCAAAGACAGATAGACAAACAAATATATAAATGTCATACAGACTGGAACAGAAGTAAAACTGCCTTTATTCACAGGCAGTAAGCCAATCTGTCTACAAGGACATTTGAAGAAATTTACCAAAAAAAATTATAAAACTAGTAACAAGTGAGTTTTAGAAGGCCTTGGGATATGAGGTCAATACACAAAAACTCAACTGGCATTATATGCTAGCAACAAACAAGTGGTAATGAAAAAAACCAGGAATATGTAAGGGAAAAACTGAAAAAAGTCATGCGAGACCTACACAGTGAAAATTACAAAATGTTTCAATAGAAATTAGAGAAGACCTAAGTACACAGACATACTGAGCGCATGGATCAGAACACTAATATTGCTGACATGTCCGTTCTACAGACTCAATGCAAATGCATCATAGTCCCAGCAGGCTTTTTCTGTAAAGATTAAGAAGCTGATACTAGATTGATATGGAAATGCACAGGGCCTAAAAGGCCACCACAATTCTAAGAAACAACAGTATTCTTCCTAATTTTAAGATATACTCTAAAGCTACAATAATCAAGTCAGTATGGTATTGGTGTAAAGAAAGCCACATCAACTGATACAACATAGCAGGGAGTCCAGAAACATACAAATACACGCAAACTGGTTTTTGACAAAGACGTCAAGGTCATTCACTGGGGCAGAGTACAGTACTTCCAACAAAAGATGTGGAATAATTAGATATCTATATGGGGGAAAAAAACACCAGTCCTTACCTTTCCATATGTATATAAATCAATTTAAAGTAGGTCATAGATCTAAATGTAGCAGGTACAATTATAAAAGTTCTAGAAGAAAATATCTATGACTCAGGGTAGACAAAGACTTCTTGGATAGCAGACAAAAAAAACCAAAAACAAACAAAAAAAAACCCACCAAAAAACCAAAAAGCCAGAAAAGCCAAGAATTGATAAATTGGGACTCCAAAACTAAAACAATTGTCAAAAAATATCAGTGAGATGATGAAAAGGCAAGGTAAAGTATGGGGGAAATAATTTTGATGTGTATATCTGGCAAACTAATTGTAACCAGAACAACTCTTATAACAACGAGAAAACAATCCAATTATTAAATTAGGCAAAATATTTGGACAGGTCACAAGAAATGATCTGAACAGCCAAGAAGTGTGTGAAAAGATATTTAATATCATTAATCATCAGAGAAATGCAACTTAAGACCACAAAAATACACGTCTATATACTGACTAGAATAACTAAATTAGAGAGACTGACCTCACCAAGTGTTGTGGAATAACTAGAATTCTCATTACATTAGTATCAGAAATGTCAAATGATACCGCTTTAGAAAACAATTTTGGACTTTTTAAAAAACATAAACATATGTTTACTACAAACTCAGCAATGATACTCCTCAGTGTTTACCCAGGAGGAAAGACAACTTGTACACGAATGGGTGTCTCAGCCTTCTTACTAGGAAATAACTATAGTCAGTCCAAATGCACACCAAGAGCAGGCAGACCTTCATCCAACCATGCAGTACTTAGCAAGAAAAGGAATGAGCTACGTAGAAATGCAAAAACAAGCAAACAAACAAAAAAAAGGGTAAACTCAAAAACTTTAGGCTGAGGAAAAGAAACACACAGAACAGTATATATGATTCCATTTCAAAGAAACTTTAGAAGAGGTAAGTCAAATCTTTAGTGTCAGAAAGCAGATCAGTGGTTGCCCAGGGCCAGGTGTGGGTGCATGACCGGGTGACAGATGTCAGGTCAGAACTTTTCGAGGCAACGGAAATATTCCCCATCTTTATTATAATGGGGACTCCATGCATATAAATGTTTGTCAAGATTCACGCAACGTGTATTTAAAGTGAGTACATTTTATTGTATGTAAATTATACCCAAGCAAATTTGATTAAGTTATGGAAATAATCTAAATGTCCCAAAATCTGGTAAGGATTTGATAAATTATAGTATATCTACAAAATTAACCGTAGACAATTAGTATATATTTTAGGATACTGAATAAAATGGAAAACGTGTACAGTATAAAAACAGGAAAATATATTAACATGGTTAAGAGCAATTATTGCTAGTTGGTGAGACTTAGAGTGGCTTTTATCTTCTGTTTTTTACTTGAAAATCACTTGTAATTATTTGTTTGATATTAGTTCCCCCAAACACTATGATTTCCTTATATACGGAGACCATCTGTCTTGCTCATGTCATATACCAAGTATACAGTGACTAGCTTATAGCAAGCAATCAATATAAATTTATTTTACAACTAAATTAAAATAACTACTTATTTGGCTTGGAGATGTTCTGCAATGGACATGCAGTTGTTACACTGTAAGAGGGAAAAAAACTTTACAAAGCTTTCTAATATATGTACTGTTAACCCTTGTGACAAGTTTAATGCTCTATTAATTTCGTTTTCCCGGCAGAAGCACAGGGAAAAGATAAAGACCATGCAAGTACTCTATAGCTTTGCATCTTTAGTGCCAAGCCTATTACATAGCACATATTACATGCTCAATAAATATGTAAAGAATAAAGGAAAATTCAAAAATGCTTTCTAAAGCATTATAGGGAAAATAAGGTTGACACTTTTCAAGATGAAGTATTCTCATTAGAAGCATAAGAAAATCATATAAAATAACTGAATATTGTTTTTATTCAAAAACAATGAGTTACTTGCTACTCAAGCAAAAAGTTTAGAAATAGAAGTTCCTTTAAGGGAACGACTACACGTCTTTTGTGTTTTGTACTTAGTCATGTTGTTATGAAGACGGTAATGTAAACAGATGATCTTAACCTAATAAATAAGACTATTTCTTCACAAAACCCGTAATGTTTATTTTGAAAATAAATTGCTGTATTTTGAAAAAGTTATATTCTTTTTCTTAATGGAAGTGTAATTGACGTACAATGTCCCGCTAGTTTCAGGAATACCTCATAGTGATGGTGATTTGATATTTTTATATATTATAATGTGATCCCCACAATGAATCTAGTTATGATCAGTCACCATACAAAGTTATTACAGGATTACTGACTATATTCCCTATGCTGTATATCACATCCTCGTGACTTATCTATTTTATAACTAAAGTCTGCACCTCTTAGTCTCCTACACGTATTTCACCCGCCCTTCCCCTCTGGTAACCCAAGTTTATTTCCTGTATCTGTGAGTCAGTTTCTGTTTTATTTGTTCGTTTGCTTTTTTAGATTCCATACACAAGTGTGTTTCTCTAACTCATTTTGCTTAGCATACATAATACCCTCTAGGTCCATCCATGTTGTCATGAAAGGCAAGATTTCACTCTTTTTCGTGGATGAGTAATATTCCATCGTGTATGTGTGTTTGAGTACATATACATGATGCACACAGAAGTAATAAAAGTTATAGATAGAGAAATATATCATCATCTTTATCCATTCATCTACCAGCAGACACTAAGGTTGGTTTCAAATATCCTGGCTACTGTAAATCATGCTGCAATGAGCACAGAGGTGCATATATATTTTATCAAATTAGTGTTTTCATTTACTCTGAATAAACACCTAGAAGTGGAGTTTGCTGGGTCATATGGTAGTTATATTTTTAATTTTTTGAGAAACTGTTTTCCATGGTGGCTGTACCAATTTGCATTCCATCAACAGTGTTCGAGGGTTCCCTTTCCCCTACATTGTTGCCAACACTGTTATTTTTTGTCTTTTTGTTAAGAGCCAATCAGATGGGTGTGAGTGAAGTGATATCCCATCATGGTTGTGATTTGCATTTTCTGATGACGAGCGATGTCGAGTATCTTTCCATGTATCTGTTGGCCATTTGTATGTCTTCTCTGAAATAAGTCAAGTCCTCTGCCCATTATGTAATAGAATTGTTTTTTAAAACGTTAAGTTGTGAAGTTTTTCATTTTTTTTGGGATATTAAATCCTTATTGGATGGGGCACCTGGGTGGCTCAGTTGGTTGAGCATCTGACTTCGGCTCGGGTCACGATCTTGCAGTTTGTGAGTTCGAGCCCCACGTCAGGCTCTGTGCTGACAGCGCAGTGCCTGGAGCCTGTTTCAGATTCTGTGTCTCCCTCACTGCCACTCCCCTACTTGCTCTCTGTCTCTGTCTCTCTCTCTCTCTCTCAAAAATAGAGAAACACTAAAAAAATTTTAAATCCTTATTGGATGTATTATTCACAAATATCTTTTTCCATTCAGTAGGTTACCTTTTAGTTTTGTTGATGGTTTCCTTCACTGCAAGAGTTTAGTTTTTAATAAGAACTTTTCAAAAAACAACAACAAAAGCCTGGACTTAAAAAAGTTCCTAAGAATTATCACTGCAGTCTAAGATTTAGAACACAATTTTTTTCCTGCAAATACAGCTTTACAACTTTCAGTCACTCCTTTGTAATAATAAAAACAAACAAACAAAACAACTCCAGAGTAACAAAATATATTCAATTTCAATGACTACATTCATTTTGCCATAATACCTGTTGAAGTGGAAACCTGAATATCCCAAAGATAATAAATAATTAAGCAACAAGACAGGTCAATCTGTGCAGGGTGCAGATCAATACATCCCCTGGGTTTACAAAAAGACAAGATGGAAAGACCGGCTCTGGCCCCGCTACAGGGAAACTAATCGATGACGCTGTCTTAGTCTGTTTAGGCTGCTATCACAAAATGCCACAGGCTGGGGGTGGCTTATAAACAAGAGAAATTTATTCTCACAGCTCTGGTAAGTCCCAGATCAAGGCACTGGCAGACTGGGTGTCAGGTGAGAACTTCCTTCCCAGTTCGTCATGGCTGTCTTTCCGCTGTATCCTCACATGGTGGAAGGGGCAAGTAAACTCTCTGGAGTCCGCTAATCCCACTCACGAGGGCTTCACCCTCATGACCAATCACCTCCCAAAGACACACCTCCTAGTATCAGCACCTTGGTGGTTAGGTTTCAACGCACAGAGTTCTGTGGTGAGGTGGGCACGAATACTCAGCCCATAGCAACTACTACCCCCCACAACTAGAACAGTGTTAATTACATTATAAAACAAACCCTTGAATACTTACTTCAAATACAAGAATACTTCGAAAGCAAGTATTCTTCCATTTAACAGGCAATTGATAGAATTATCTTCTAGACAGTGTCTAACCCTCTTCACAGGCTAACTCCAGAATCTACATTAGTTTTCAAGGAAAGTTCTTTCAGAAACAATTGTGATATAGACAGAAGAATAAAAAATGCCACATTTTAAGAACATAGTTAAATATAAAATTTCTTGAAATACAAATTAAACCTTTACGATGCTACAGAAGAAATGAAAGGGCTCTAAGGTCAAAGGTGCTGGACGCCAAAACAGGTGTTTTGTGGCAGCTGTGTTAGCCATAAATTATCAGTTAAATGCCTCAAGCCCTTCACCTCTACTTCTTGGCCTCTTCTTACAAGTATGAAAATGTAAAATGAATTCTAGATCACCAACCAGGTGGCTGATATCTGAAAAAGTAGCCTGTAAACTGGCAATTAAAAAAAAATGTTTTTAATGTTTATTTTTGAGAGAGAGCGAGCAAGCGAGCAGGGGAGGGGCAGATAGAGACACAGAACCCAAAGCAGGCTCCAGGCTCCGAGCTGTCAGCACAGAGCCCAACACGCAGCTTGAACGCACAAACCATGAGATCATTATCTGAGCCGAAGTCAGACACTTAACCAACTGAGCCACCCAGGCACCCCTGAATGGCAATTTTTAAAGTAATGCAAAACAAGTTAAGAAAATTTCCTGGGATTAAAAGTCAACTAATGAAAATACTTAATAATGTGCAAGTACAAAAAATAACTTCCTTTAAGGGACGCCTGTGTGGCTCAGTTGGTTGAGTGTCCAACTCTTAATTTTGGCTCAGGTCATGATCCCAGGGTTGTGGGATCGAGCCCCATGCTGGGCTCCATACTGAGTGTGGAGCCTGCTTGAGATTTTCTCTCTCTCCCTCTCCACCCCCCTCTTGCTCGTGCTCTCGCTCTCTAAAACAATTTTTAAAACATTAATAATTTCCTTTAAAAAATAATTTCAAATTCCCAATCTACTATTACAATTAAAATAATTTATATGAAAACATTTTATTGAAACTACATTAATATGATAAAGAAGAGATTGCTCAGTTCTACCACATTAAATATTAACAGATTCTTCATCTGGAAAATAAACCATACTTTTAAAAAGGTAAAAGTTCTCAAGGTAATTATTTTAAAATATTTATATTTATTAGGATATATGTGAACTATCTGGGCTATTTATGAAATATATCTAATACCAATACAATAAAAATAATAAACATTACCATTTTGAGCACTGAGGGCAGTGCATTCTAACAACAATCACAAAAGCTACATCATGTTAGCTCCATATTACAGATGATTAAATATAATAAATTGAAGTGATTATTCCCACATTATCACATTAGGCACTATTTTTGAGTACCTCTACTTGCTGGACACTGTACCAAGTGACTTAGGTGCATAATTCTCAAAACACCCCTACTCTTATCTGCATCACAGAACTGAGAAAACTAAGGCTTAGAGATGTCATAAAATTCACCTAGCATCACATAGCTATTAAGTGGTAGAGTTGAGTTCAAACTAAGGTCATCGGTCTCTACGGCATATCATCTATTTATTGCACTAAAGCTACAGTTTCTATGAATTTGAGACAATCAATGTGTAAATGATTCCATTAAGAAGAAATTTCACTCATAGGTCTCCTTCAGAATTGCAGGATATGAACTGCATAAGAGAAAGAACTTACTATGGAGCACGGCTTCTCACGGTGTAGCCCAAGAACAGGAACGCAACACGCCTGTGTTGAAAGATCAGCGCGCCTGTAGCGGTGTGCTGCAGTCTCATCTCAAAGCTGCTCTCGTCACAGCCTCTGCCCGTGCAGTTCCCTCCCCAGCGCCCACATCCCCATCCTTTCTGCCGTCCAGTCTGAGTGCAACTTCCGCAAACCAGGTAACTCAATTTACAGTACGCAGGTTCTCCATTATTCTCTCTCATAGCAGGGGCTCGTTGCTATTATAACACATTTGTTGGGTTTATCACCCCAGGGCAGCCTAAGACTGGAACACAATAAGCACTCAATATATATTTCTTTTCTTTTTTAATTTTTTAAAAATGTTTATTCATTTTTGAGAGAGAGAGAGAGACAGAGTGCAAGCCAAGGAGGGGCAGAGAGAGAGGGAGACACAGAATCCAAAGCAGGCTCCAGGCTCTGAGCTGTCAGCACAGAGCCCAACACAGAGCTCGTGAACCCATGAACTGTGAGATCATGACCTGAGCCGAAGTCAGATGCTTAACCGAGCCACCCATGCACCCCTAAATATTTCTGAATGAGTAAACAAATCTTATTTGGAAAACATACACCTTTAAGTAGTCCACTGGTCAAAGAAAACATGATCTGAGAAATTAGTAAATTTAGGAAAAGAGTAAGAGATCTAAAAAACATGTAAAAACATATATAACACTGAAAATATGCTATAAATATTCACATGTAAATATAACATAAAACTGGTTTCTACACAGAAGTTTATACATGAAACACTTATATCAGAAAAGAAAAAAAATTTAAATAAATCTTTAAGTAAGTTCCCACATTAAGAAACAAGGATAAGAAAAGCAAATTAAACCCACAGTAACCAGAAGAAAGGACATAATAAAGATAACAGCAAAAATCAATGAAATAGAAAACCCAAAAATAAGAGAAAAAAATCTGTAAACCCTACAGCTGAAAATGTCACAAAAATTAACCTTTAGGAAGAAAGATCAGAAATAAAAAGAGATAAGACACAAACTGAAATATTAAAAACAGAGACAAGAACCACTGCTCCCACAGACACTAATGCAATACAAGGGAACATTAACAATAGTAAGCAAATACACTTAAAAAATTAGATGGAAGGAATTGTTGGAAACACATAAACTACCAAAGTTCACTCAAGAAAAAATAAAATGCCGTGGCAATATATCCATGCATTTTATTTTATATACATCTGTAAGTATATACATAAAAAATAGATGTATTATGTATGTATGTATGCCCCCCTCCTCCCAGTTCATTGTTAAAAACCTTCCTACAAAAATTTCACTGATGAAATCTACCAGAAAACAGAAGAGGAAGCAATGCTTCCCGACTCATTTCAAGAGGTCGACATTGCCTCCAGTGCAAACCCAGAGATGTTACTTGGGGTAGCGAAAAGGTGGAACTTAAACAATATTACAAAGGAATAAAGATTTAAAACTCTTCACAAAATCTCGCAAACTGGATCCAAAAACACATCAAGAGGATAATACCTTACAACCAAGTTGAGTTTATCTAAGAAATGCTAAGTTGGTTTAATATTAAAAACTCAAAACGACAAAATTCAGGATATTAGCAGAATAAAGAAGAAAAACCATATGGCCATCACAACAGATACAGAGAAATCATTTGACAAAATATCACATCCTATAAGGATTTTTTTTTTTAAAAAAAAAGCTCAGCAGAGTAGGAATTAAAAAAAAATGTCTCCAACTTAATGAAGGGCATCTATGAAAAACCTACAGCTAACAACATATTTCTTGGTGAAAATATGAATGCTTCCACCCTAAAATCAGGTATAAGGCAAGAATGTCTGCTCTCACTATGCTATTTAACACTGTCCTGGACGTCCTAGATGGTTGATAAGGCAAGAAAAAGAACAAAAACGAACGATATTAGAAAGAAGTAAAACTGCCTCTATTCTCACATGATATGATCTACACACAGAGAATCTCAACATAATACTAAAAAGAAGTAAAACTGCCTCTATTCTCACATGATATGATCTACACACAGAGAATCTCAACATAATACTAAAAATATTTTTAGCAACTGAATGCAAGATTCAAGGGTAAGAAGTTTCAATTACATTTCCATATATTATCAACAAACAATTCAAATTTACAAGTTTAAACCAATCAAATATCAAAAACATAAGACAATAACAAAATATTCAAGACCTGTACACTAAAAACAATACAAAAAAATACTGCTGAAAAAAATTAAAGAAAACCTAAATAATGGGAAAGATATATCATGTTTATGGATCAGAACACAATATTATTGGGGCTCCTGGGTGGCTCAGTTGGTTAAGCATCCGACTTCGGCTCAGGTCATGATCTCGCGGTTTGTGAGTTCAAGCCCCGTGTCGGGCTCTGTGCTGACAGCATGAAGCCTGGAACCTGCTTCCGATTCTGTGTGTCCCCCTCTTTCTACCCCTCCCTCACTCACGGTCTGTCTGTCTCTCTCTCTCTCAAAAATAAACATTAAAAAAAAAAGAACACAATATTGTTAACACGTCAATTCTCTCCAAACTGATCAACAGATTTAACACAATCCCAATTAAAATCCAGGAGATCTCTACATTGAAATCAACAAGATTATTCTGTAATTTATATAGAACTGTTAAGTAAATAGAGTTGTCAAAACAATTTTTTAAAAGAACAGAAGGGAAAGATCCAAACTGCCTATTTGAACACTTACTCTAAAATAATGCTAAAAAGACAGTGTGACAGGGATAAGAATGGATAGATACAGATCAATGCAACAAAACAGAGGGTCCAGATATCAACCCACATGTACATGGTCAACAGATTTTTGACAACTGTGCCAGGGTAATTTAATGGGAAAAAGATGGTATTTTCAACAAATATGCTGAAACAGATATGCAACTACAAAAAAAAAAAAAAAGGAACTGACTCTAGCACCATATACAAAAATTCACTTGAAATGGATCACAGACCTAAATTTAAGTACTAAAACATTTAACTCTTTTAGAAGAAAACATAGGTTGTGGAGAGACATTGCACGTGGGGAGCTCAGTCGGTTAAGCCTCCAAGTGACTCCTCGTTGTGGCTCAGGTCATGACCTCGAGGTCTGTGAAATTAAGCCCCTGGTCGGACTCCCATGCTGACAGCATAGAGCCTGCTTGGGATTCCCTCTCTGCCTCTCCCTCTGTCCCTCCCCTGCTCATGCACATTTTCTCTCTCTCCCCCTCAAAATAAATAAACTTAAAAAAAATGGGAGAAAAATATTAAATTTGGGTGAGGAAAAGATGTTTTAAATTAAACACAACACACACAAACCAATCATACACACACACACACACACAAAATCCTCATGAGATGTATTTCATATAATTTAAAAGAGTTGTCCTTCAAAAGACACTCATTAGAAACCGCATTGGTGGTTACAAGGAGGGGGTGATGGGACACGTGGACTGGAAAGGGGCCTGAGAGGCTTGTTAGGGTGATAGAACAATTCTCCATGAAAACAATGAAAAGGCAGACCTCAGACTCAGAGAAAATTTTTGCAAAACATCACATCTATACAATAAAGCACTTGTATCTAGAATATACGAAGAATTCTGACTACTCAATATTAAAAAAGACAAACAACCCAATTAAAAAATGGACAGAAGATATCCAAACCGCAAATCAACACAGGAAAAGATGTTCAATACTATTAGTTGTTCAGGAAGTTCAAATTCAAACTACAAGATACCACTACACACCCACTAAAATGGGTAAACTTTTTAAAAAGATTAACCATGCCATGTGTGGTGATAACGCTAAGTAGCATCCTAGAAATGTAAAATGCAATGTGGTGGTTTCTTATGAAGTTGGACATATCAGAGGACACAGAAATTGCATTCCTAGGTATGTCCCCAAGATAACTAAAAATGTCCGTATAAAGTTTTGTACTTATTTCGAAATGGTCACAAGACCTTTTTTCATTAAAAAAAAAAATGTAAAGAACCCAAATGCCTACTGACTAGTGATCGTATAAGCACATTATGATACAGCAATGTAATGGAGCAAATCCATAAAAAGAAACACGCTACTGATATATGCAACCATTTTGATGAATTTTAAAAGTAATATGCTAAGTGAAAGGTGCGGAGCACAAATGACTACATACAGTGTTTGTGGATCATACTTTTTTGGCAGGGAGAGATTATACTTTTTAATATTTAGGTTATCGTGTTCCAAGGCCCTGTGTTTTTTCTTCAAGGTCTCCAATTGTACATATATTGTGTCTTCTGGTTTCACTCTTTTGAAATGCTCACTCTGGGTAATCTAGCCTTTGTGTAAGAAGTTTGCTTATCCTGAACACGCCGTGCTGTGCTGTAACCGCATGAGAAAGAATCGTGGAAATAGGCCAATGCCTGCTGAGCTCCTCCAGTCCCAGTCACCTCCTGTGAGATTCTAGATAGCAAAGTAAGCCTCTTAGATGTTGAAACTAGGCAACGCTTTGAATAATTACCTTAGACTCAGGGATATATTGGTTTAATGATTCATTTTAGGAAACCAGACTTGACATAATATAAAAGTGTACTAAAATATAGTATATGCTAAAGAATACTAAAGAATATCCCCAAATTTATTTTGCCTTAAACTTTATGTGCTACAGTGAATTTTATAATGTATCTTTCTTGGCTTGGGAAGTTTTGAAAAAGCATCGGATGAAAGCAATAAAATTCTGATATAACCTCATAATATATTAATAATTAAAATGCTGGGCAAAGAAATTAACCGCCAGACTCCTAACAATAAAGATATTTATATGCACGTAAGTTTAGTAAGAATTTTAAAATCATTATGAATATGAAATGATACTTTTAATTTAAAAATCTCCCTAAGCCACACCTCCATAAATTAGTAAGTAGAACTACAATTTCTAACTGCTGGCACTTCTGCCTCACGTGAACTTAAAACGACATGATCTGGGTTCACTGAAGACAAACATGCCAGGCAAATAATGACATCTGAAGTATGAGAAGATCTCAAGATTAGTATGAAACTGAAAGTCATATGCAAACAATGAAATGGATTTCTTCAAAGAGATTAATATAGTGCACAGTGAGCACAGTGTCAGTTCATCTGTATTCACATAAAGAAAACAGAAGAATGTGAGGAATCTATCAGGTGAATAAACATTTCTACACCGTGATTCTCCTTTATCCCCTAGTGGATATCTTAACTCTCAATTCCAGCCCGGAGAGAGATTAACTGAGGTCTGGAAAGAAATACGCTATGAGCAAGATTGTGGGGAAGAATCCTAAATAGAGGCATTCCAGTGTTGTTTTTGTACTTCTATTATTATTATTTTTTAAGACTTTGTTTTCAAGTAATCTTCTTATGTAAACTTGGTAATACCTGAGCTACACAGAGAGCGGATCTAGATGTGCCAGCTGCAGTGTCACTGGTCACGTCACCGAGTGCTCTTAGAACACGTCGTCCAGCTGGATGGCTGCTTGCCAAAGGCCACCCTGAACTCACTTCCACAGCCTGTTCCAGGGAGCTCCAACTAACCCTGTGCGTCCCATCCAATCGCCATGGTTCAGACCTTGCTTCAACCCAAGAAAAAGGAAGAATCCATGCTTCTGCTTAGGAACTAGTCAATGTCAAATCCAAGCACCTTTGTCAACTATTAATCTTGCAGGATTCACTCTACTCTGTTCTATACATACTTAGCTTCACAGGCTTCTCCTGCCTGGCTCCTTCTGCCCAGGATTCTCCTTAGGCTTCTCTCATCACCAACACCACTCATTTTGGCATCCCCAGGCACCATTCTTGGCCACTAATGTCCTAACTTTACCTATTTTTCTCACGCTGGACATTTCTTCCCTTCTTTGGTTTCAGCACTGCCGATGAAGCCAATCTGTACCTCTGACCTAACTCCACTTTGTTAGCCCCACTAGGTTCCTCCAATAAAAGACGAACACGCCAGGACTCATTCCTCTTCCTATGTTTCCTGACTTTTTGAAGAGCCCAGTATCCACACAAGTGCCCCCAAGCAACAAACAGGAAACTGTGTGGTGTTTTTCTCTTTGCACTTAGTCATTAAATCTTAGAATTTTATTCCTTCTAATATTAACGACTCTATCAGTTTATAACTGTATTACCGAAGACCTAAATGCAGTATCCTCTCAAGTCGTTCCCGGTTTCCAATTCAGTCTTCTTCAATCCAAGCTTCACATTGCTATGAAGTATTCCTCCTGAAACCTTTTCTTACAGAAATTCTTCCATGATGCTCCAAGGTCTTCAGGATAAAATCCAAATTACTTGGAAGATCTGTCCTAAGACGACACTGAATATTTGTTCAGACTCTGCTGACTCTTCTCTGCGGGACTTTAGCATTGCCCATCCTGTGTTGTAGCTGGGCAGATGGGGGAGAATCTGCATATTCCTGCACATTCTACACATTCTATTGCCTTGTTTGGAATGCCCTCCTTCGCATTCGTGCTGATCTAACTTAGAGTTCAACTTAAGTCTTAGCTTAGCAACCACCCAAGGAAGTGTTTCATTTCTCTGGCATTATCTCCTTTTCTCTTCCCTCTTTCTTCGGGACTGATTCAAGGGTCCATTCTCTGTTTCCCATGGCAACCAGTGTCATCATGGCAATAATGACACTGTAAGGTATATACACACTCTCTTGTCTATGACCCCCATTAGAGAGTCATCTTTTAAAAGAAAGTACCAAGTTTTCCTTATTTCTGTATCTGCTGAGGCTCAGTCAATAGTAGTTGTTCATTAAATATATAACAGGCAAATGGACTGTAATGGAATAGGTTCTGAAGTTCATACATAAATTATCAAGTATAATCAAACTCATCCTTGAAGACTCCTGGGGTAGGTACTACACAGGAGACCGAACACATGTCTCAGTGTAGTTAAGCTCAGCACGTTTTCCTTCAGCAACAAAATAATACAGTTTCTTTAGATGAACATCTGTAGTAACGATGCACTTAACGACAATGTTTTCTGAAAACTACGCATTCTTAAGCACTAGGATTTGCATCCCAAGAAACCCTGCGGATGGCAAGGAGAAACGAACATGGACTAAAAGAACAGCAAACTTACATTTCTCATCTTGAGGTGATTGTCAAGTCACCATTCTTATCAAGAAGAATGGAAGAGTCATCAAATCCTTCCTTCCTGCTAACTTTCTATCGATCGATCGATCAATCTACTATCTATCTCGATGCTGTCTTTTGCAGAGTTATTTTCTTTGAATTCACATATGTTAATTGCAATTATGATGTGATTACCATTGTACTGATATGCCTATAAACAGCCATTGATTTTTTACAAGGGATATCCACTCACAGACCACTTCCATCAGGATTATCCAGTGCTTTAAACAATACTGGCAAACCCAGGGATAATACAAGCATGGCCACAAACATGCTAAATTCCCATGCCGTCTACTAGGCTGAAAGAAGTCCATATATTCACAAAAATGTGAAGAAAAAGAATGTCTCAACCATTGTATTTATATTTCATGATAAACATTCCAGAACACAGGCTAAAAGGATGCTACTGCTAATTAAAAATCAAGACAATAAGCACAAATTAAGTAAAAATTGGGCCAGTTATAATGATTTCAACAGGCCCACTAAAGAAGTCCATCTGGGGGTACAGGGTGGCTACGGAGAGATCTGAATATGCCGCCGTCTGGTGAGCACCACGCTTTCCAGAGCTTACTTTTCAAAAGGCCGGTCATCTCCTACCCCCGTCTCTAGTTACCATCCAGATGTTCCCCACTGCGTAACTCCCGGTGCACTGGTGAGTGTTGGTATGGACTGCCTGCCTGTGTGAGTTTACGGCTCCCTTGCTTTACTTCTATGTCAACCTTATTTCCAAACAGAAGTACTCTGTTTAGTATTTTTTCTACAGCCATTGAGTTTTCTGTGTTTTTAGGAAGCGTCCCTGAGCAGAGTAAGTGTCATGGTGAACCTAAAGCAAAACCAAAATTAAATAAGTCACCATAAGGACATACTGAACATAGATTTCCTTCAGAAAACGATACATTTAAGACTAGAAATAAACACATTAAGTTCCAAGAACTAAATAACTATTTGCATTTATGATATATATTCAAAATGTATTCGAAAGTATATTTGATAACTTAAAAGAGAAAAATTGGGACATTACATATATGGAACTTTCATCTGTACCTAAAGTATGTAAATACAATCAAATTTTCCATAGGTATCTATATATATGGCAATGCTGTAACTGCCATCCATGCACTTGAGAATTATGTATCACATACAGAACCAGTTCACCTGCTGCAATCCATTAAATAATTCAGTCTTTATCTATAACATTCTCAAAACAGAAATTCCGAAAAAAGAGAGCTATAATGTAGGAGTTTCAGTGCTAAAGAAAACCATCTGGCTAGTCTGAAAATCTGCTTTTGTGTGTAAAATTGTTTCAACAATCATCGGTTAATTAATCTCAGAAGTATGCTAGAGTGTGGGTGCCGTGAGCCTCACCCCCGCCCCACCCTGAGCCCGGAGGCTCCAAAGCTTCCCTCACCCCACCTCTCCCTCCCGTGAAGTCCCGTGGCTCTTCATCTGTGATTCTGATACAGGTGATAATGATCACTCTAACCTGAGTGTGGGCTTTTTACCTTATCTTCCCCACTTGACTATAAACTCTTTGAGGGGAAGATGTATGTTTAATTCAGATTTTATGCACCACAATACCTACCTTAGTGCCTTGCACAAAGCCTCAAAAAAATATGTATATGTTATAAATACACTCAAAGATACTCCCTCCTGAAAAAACACAAGTTTTTGCCCAAAATAAACTATGTACTACATTACTCTCTATTTTTCTTCCTACTTCTCAGCAGTTTCCAACTTAAAAATCTCTGTTGATCCCTGTTCCTGGAGAGGATTTATTTATCCACTCACTTATTTATTCATTCAAACCACCCAGTAAATATCTGGCAGGTTCCTAATCGTGCTAGGCATTGAGTAAGGTGATGGCGTTTTACCAGCTCAGAGTCTAGTTGGTAAAAGATACAAGTAAATAGGTTAATTATAAAACAATGTGATAATTGTTATAATAGATGTAAAGACATGATCCTGCATAAGAGTAGTTCTCCAATTTAAGAGTGTTTCTCTAAGTGTCTGTTTGCAGAGTTTAACATTTTCCCAATATTGTCTTCCCTGGTCATCTACCCATCCATCCACCTGCCTGCCCGGCTAACTTCCTTTCTTCATTTTTTAAATACATAATATTTATCCGTAAGACCAAATACAAAATCTGCTCAAGAGCACATAATTGAGAAATAAGTCTTCCCACCTGGTCCCCAGCCACTCGGCTTATCTTCCCAAAGGTGCGCACTCACGCCCAGTGCATAATTCAGAGACAGTCAACACATCTCCAAAAACGTATACATGGTCTTTCCTTCTTTCAACCATTAGTGGTGGCGTGCTTTAAACTCTGCACCTTGTTTCTTTCACTTCATAATGTATCTTAGAAATTGTTCTCTATCAGCCTGTATCAGGCCCGCCTCATTCTATTTAATGGATATGAAATATTTCACAGCACAGATACAGTAGTATCCTTAGCAAACGCTCACTGAAGGTACTACGGATGCTGCACTGAATATATTTATCCAAATACAATTCTGTGGTTTATCTGTGAATATGTATGTGGGATAAATTCCTGGAAGTGTAACTGCTCCAAGAACATGAGCACTTTTTATTTTGACATACACTAACACAGACATCACATCAACTTAATTTCCCATGAAATGGGAAATAGCCACCCTCATAACTTAAATTACAACATTTATAGAAATGACTCCCAAACCTGTATCCATAATTCTGACTCCTTCTTTATTCTCGGTGAGATTTCTATGCTATTTCCACGTACTCACTTCCTAGGAACCTCAGGAAAACCCTTTTCAAAACCAAATTTACAATCTTGCCCGCAACACATTCTCCGTAAGTTCACTATGTTAGTCCTCCCTGATTCCAACCAAAAGCCACTTCTGATACCTCTCTACCCACAAATAGTTAACTGGTTATGAACATGTACCAATCCCGTGCAATTCCATGATATTCATTTTCTTTTATTTTCCCAGACAACATCTGACCTTCCGCACGCCTGGTTTATTCTCACCCAACTACTCAAGTTCTTCTGGCCCTATGGTCATCCTGGTAATTCTGCTCACATGATCCTCTCTGCTTGTGGTATCTTTTCAAATCAGTTCCCTGCTGAAATCTCATTAAGCATTAAAGGTCTACCCTAAATGCTACGTCAACCATAAAGGGTTTTCTAACATGACTTTATTAGCACTTAGGTCTTTCACTATACATTCTTATAATACACTTCTAAGATAAATTGTAAGTTCCTTCATAGATGATGATGTCTTCACACATTCTGATAAACCCACACTGCCTGTCATTTAAAATGTGTTTACCAAATGAATGAATGCATTTTGCAATGAACTAATTCCTACAAGTCAGACAATTCTACAGGAGAAAATATTCTATAAAGGATATTTACTCCATTTATTTTGGAAAAATAAGTCTATTTTAAGGTCTGTGAGATACAGTTCTCCATCTAATAATTAAATTTATTTCAGAAAACCCACAACGTAAATATTACCAGTTAACTATTCCAGTAAATTGAAATTTTCCCTCACATTGATTTTGATCAAGAATACAGAGGAGAAAGGACAGGGAATAAAGGAATAGATGAAATGTACCACTAAGCTGACTGCTACAAAAGCCTCTCAAATCTTTTTTAAATAATGTTTTAAAATGTTTATTTATTTATTTTGAGAGACGCACAGAGAAAGCGTGCGTGGCGCGAAGCAGAGAGAGAGAGAGAGAGAGAGAGAGATAGACAGAGACAGAGAGAGAGAGAGAGAGAGAGAGATAGAGAGAGAGAGAGAGAGAGAGAGAGAGAGAAAATCCCAAGCAGTTTCCATGCTATCAGCGCAGGGCCCAACATGGGGCTTGATCCCATGAACCATGAAATCATAACCTGAGCCGAAATCCAGAGCCAGACACTCAACTGCCTGAGCCGCCCAGGCGCCCCTGACCCTTTCACATCTCTTAAAATGCAGTCAAGATTACTCTACTATGTAAATGAAGAGGAAACTCACCTACGGTGCACCTACAGAGTATCGTTAAACTGAGTTTAAAATGGGTTAAATATCTTTTATAAGGTTTACAAACACTTGAGGAAGAACTTTGTCAGGCATCATAAATCCTGTATTTACGGTTTCCAAAATTAGACAATGTGATTTCAAAATTCATATGAGTGATCAAATATTTACATTTATAAAGTATAGGGAGAAAAAGAATATGATTATGCTTTCTAATATATAAAAGTAGTTATAAAAAAATAAGCGACCATTACATCTCATTAGAAATTATTCAGTTCCAGTCTACTCCACAGGAGAAAGAACCACACAAATCCCTACAGGAAGTAGAGAATGGTTACATCATAACTTCTATTTTAAACAACTTGTGAAAATGATGACAATACTACCATGCATATGCTGGATTGACTTCTTGACTCACCTCTCCCCCATTAACATATTCCATCACAAAACACAAACGGTCTTTTGTCTGGAAGGAATATTTCAAGGACTTGAAATGAAAAAGAAAAAATGTTACATTATAATCCAGTATTCTTATAGCAATACCAAAATAGAATACTTAGAAACAGTAAGCTTGATGGATGAAAGGTTCTTGCCCTTAAGAGTGTGTAAGTAAGAGTTTTGAGAAACATAAAACAAATTCTGTTTAGATCAGCATTGGATATTGTTAGGGGAAAACTTAAAAATTTTAAGTAAAAATACACTTAGTAATTGTGACGAGCACCTCTCAATGTAACAGTACCGTCTATCTGAAACTGTATGAGGGCCCAAAGTTCCCATCCACGCAACCTTAGAGTGAGGAAGACTCAGGAATACAGCTAGAGTAGTTATGTCCGGGCTTCTAATATAGTTTCAACATCCTTTTCTGCAAACTGGGTACATAAATGACTGAATTCAACAAAGTTGGCTCATATAGTTATATAAGTTGTCAAGATATCAGAACTTTAGAACTACCTTATCACACTGGACAATATACACACAGCAATGTAACAGAGTAACTCTAGGTATCCGGAAATTCCTACTTTTCATAATGTTAAATCTTTAAAATGTTCTCCCTCTTCAAAGTCTACCTGTTATTTTTAATCTTAATACATGTCATCAGAATCAGGAACATACAGACACTTGGCAAATTACGTCTATTACAAACCATCTAGGAACAGGACTATACAAAATCAGTTTCTTTCAAAACAAGTAACATGCATGTAAGTCATAGTTTATACTTTGTCCAGTTAAGAAAACACATCATGATTTATCCTACCTTTAATTTAATGTATTCAGTATTCCTGTGTTTCTGAAAATACTGTATACCTAAAAGAAGTCTCAATTTCTGTAACAAAATTCAGTAAAGATTTCTGCCTTTCATATTTGAAGACAAAGCTGCTTGATCATTTAAATATTTATCAGAAGCCAACAGACAAAGGAAACCTAAAATCTTCACATTTAACACTAAGAATTTCTTTTAAGTCTACCATTTTCTCAGTGGTCTGTGTATATTTGCTCTGGAGTTGTTTTCGTTTCTGTTTTTTTTTTTTTTTTTAAGACAGTGAAATTCATGAGGAAAAAAAAAGTCTCAAAAAAGTAATGGAGGTGTAAGAAGAGGGATTACAAACACATACGTACTGCAAACTTAACCCACACACTGCAATAATTTCCAAGAAATAAGACTTCTAGTGTTCCCACAAAGAAAATGGCATACCTAAATGCATGTTACTTAAAAAATGTTATTTTTCATGGTTTTGTTTTTACACAACTCCCTTAAATTTAAAATGTTATCATTGTAACATCTGCCCTTCAGTCACTTACTGTTAAAAAGGGATGTCTAGTGTTCTTTAACACTCTGCTCTCAGTGAGAGTGTGTGCCACTTCATCCTACAAAAGAAAAAGGCAAACCTTTAGTATATGTACTAAGCACCAGGGATATAAATTTTTTGCTATTTCTCTAAGAGCAGAAGAGGTTAAACCCAGAGGCAGAAAAAAGATTTGAAAAGACAATGACATGTTTCCTTTATTGCTAGGCTTCTCCTCCAAAAACAGATCCAATTACTGATTTAAATCAGATGGCTGTAAGGTATAATAAATCCATATAAACTCAGTCAGACTTAATCAAAATATATTGATAATGATACAAAAACCACCAAAAAGTTATCAGGGACACAGATCATTAAATAGCTAAACCTTTCCCCTTGAAGGCAATGCCTTAGCAGATAATATTTAGGCATGGAGTAGTTATTATTTCCATGTTCATAATATATTTTATTCAGGGGGCTAGAAAGGATATATTTCAGGAAAGATCACAGAATTTGTACATCTCCTACTTAAAAATCAGTTACTGAAAATAGGAACACAGAATATACACATTAAGATTTAATTTTCAACTATACATTTTAGAAATAGAAACAGAATATAAAAATTGTATCTTTTTGCTTGTGGCTTTTTAACATGCTTCTTGAAAAAAAGAAAGAAAAGTCACAACCTACTTTAGGTGACACTTAAAAAAATCTGGGTGTATTTCAAACCAAAAATAAGTGTATTTCCCCAATTTTGTACATAAATCTCATCTTGACATCAAAAGTGAACTAGGAGAGATTTTCTTCAACATATGGAGAACTGGAAAAATGCTTCATATTTTAAAAATAACACCATCTTAAAGAAGAAAGGAAAGGAAGATCACTGCTGAAACTAACAGCATCTCCGGTCTCTGCTTCTAGCAAGATCCTAAACAAAGCTCTTGCTGGATCCGTGTCTCCACACTGTCAGCAAATCACAATTAGATTAGAACTAAGATGTGAAGAGCAAAACATTAGGGCACCGCCTTATATTTATCATCTGACCTTTGTCAGACCTCGGAGATAAATGAGAAATAGATTGATCAAAGATGCTAAGATCCCAGAGCCATTCCAAGAGGGCGGGACCAAGCCTTGTCTGAACAAGGCCAGTGTAATTAACACCACGGTGCTCAAAACTAGTGAAACAAAGCCTGGGGGTGAAAGCACTCCCATCCTATTTGTTTAAGAAGAATCAAGCTTCAGTGCCCAAACAATCTGAAAGCCTCTGTCATATCACACTAGAATTTCTCAACCAACTAGAATAAGAGACCACATCTTAATACAAAATAAATCAGAAGCAGAAATGATACCGCAGCTTACGGATTTCCACACCCACAGCCCCTAGCATAATGATTAGCACACAGCAGACACTTGCTAAATGTTGGTTGACTTGAACTGTTTATCACAGGAATAAATTACCATCGTCAGGGGTGTGAAACTTCATTTATTCGATCCCTCATCCTTTCCACAAATATACCACAAATCTGTTCTGGGCTTGTTCTACACCCGGAAAACAGGGTATAAACACAAGGATCCCTGCCCTCAGGGGGCTTGCAGTCTCCCTACACAGGATCAATGTTGGGTGAAACAACATTGATTGGTGATCAATGTTGGGGGGAAACAAGCAGAGAAGGGGGGAGGGGCTGCAGTTTGAGTATCATGTAAGCAACATGAAATACATAATGAAGCATTAAGCAAGTGGCTACTCTGACATACAGACCCAGATTCAGTCATCAAAACACAACATCCTTGGGGGGCAGTTACTAAATGCTAATGACAGTATAGGTATAAAATGGTTTAAAAAAAAAAAAAACAATCTGAAAGCCTCTGTCATATCACACTAGAATTTCTAACCGAATTAGAATAATAGCCCACATTTTACTACAAAATAAATCAGAAGCAGAAATGATACCATAACTTACTGATTTCCACATCCACAGTCCCTACCATTGGGACTTGGGACTCATGGAGTCAAAGGCTAGTGGAGAAGGCATAACAGATGGGTAACTGCCAATTTAATAAATAATTACTAATTCTAGTAAGTGATATTAAGAAAAAATGGGGGTACCTATCATAAATGGGATAATGAAGGAAAACTAACATTACTTGGGGAGTACTAGGTGGGTAATATGTTGATGTGGGGGGCAGGAGGGGTGATATAATCTGATTTCTATTTTTAAAAGTTTACTCAGGCTCCTCTGAGAAGGACAGAAAAAATAGGAAGGATGGGGACCCCTGGGTGCTGGTCAGTTAAGCGTCGGACTCTTGATTTCTGCTCAGGCCATGATCTCACAGTTGAGACTGCGCCCCTCCAAAGCAAGGAAGGAGCCTGATTAAGATTCTCTCTCCCTCTGTCCCTCCCTTGTTCGCTCTCAAAAAAAACAAAAAACAAAAAACAAAAACAAAAAAAAAAACAAAAAACCACGAAAAGCAGGGATAAATCAAGAGACAACAGTATTCCGAGAGAGAAATGAGGATGCCTTAGACGACTATGGTAGCAGCAGGAACAGGAGAAAAGGAGAGTTTCAAATCTTTTTCAGGTATAAAATTAGCAGCAATAATCCAAAAGATACCTGCTTCCAACATGAGGGTGAGTAAAAAGAAACCCCTCTTGAGAGGCAGGAGGAGGTTGGCAGAGGAGACGCCCCTTGCAGGTTCCGCTGGAGGGTGCAAAGTGGCTGCAGGCAGAGCCAGGGAAAGACTACAGAAAGGTGAGTGTGACCCCCATCTGGACGCAGAAGAGACATTCTAGTGCTTCAGAAAGTGTTTCCAGAGGCCCGTTCCCTCTGCTTCTTAAAACCAGCCCAGCAGCTGACCATAGTTATTTCCTAAACCACCCAGAGACTTTCCGCGGAGAAGGTTAGCTTTTTCTGAGTTCTGCAGTCGGCCTGAGCACCCTGGAGGCGAGGAGTGAGGACGCCTGGAAACCGGCGCTAAACCAAGATCTCTTTGTCAGAATGGAAACGGAATTAAGACCACGTACGTATCCTGCAAAACTATTAAAATGTATTTTCTGCCATATTTTACATACGATCAGATTAGAATTCTTCCCTCTTCGTGCTGACTTAAGGGTACCGTATTCCACATACTAATTAGTTTCCCTACGAAGATAAGGTAGGCACAAGCTAAAAAGTAAACACAGATGCCAATAATTTTTAATTACAGTTAAAAGCAACATGTCAAAACAAGAAGTTAAAAATAACAGCGATAAAACTTGGTGGCTAAAACAATGTGATGCCTTTTAAAAATTCCACTCGATCATGACTATAAATGAGGAGCGCGAAACACGCTTGTGCGTGCAGCAGACGTAGAACGTTCCCGTGAAAACGCTTCTGAAATCCGGGGTCTTGTATATTCATCCCGGTAGGGGACTGACTAGTGGAGTTTTAAACCGAGTGTCTCGCACAGGAACGGGCTCCGACTTCCTGGGTTTGTGAGGCGGGGAGTGTCCTCCTCGCATTTATTGTCCCAGTCGCGTCCCGTCGATCGCCCCCTCCCTGGCGGGTGGGTGGGGGGTCCGTGCGGGGCGCGGGGTGGGCGCGGAGGGGAGAAGAGCCTCGGGGACGCCGCGGGTTCGCGTCCGCCCCCCTGCCCGCCGCGCAGGCTCGCTCCCTCCCCCCCGCAGGCGGCAACGGAGCGCCAGTCCGCCCCGACGGCGCGCGCCAGGGCCACGTCGCGGTCCCTCCCGCTCCACACGGCGCCGCCCGCGTCCACGCGACCCGGCCCCCGCAGCCTGCTCGCGGGGACTCTCTCCAGCCGGCACAGGCCCGCGGGGGCCCCTTCCGGCCGCCCCCGGCCGTCCCCCACGGAGCGCGCGAACCGCGGGGCGCGCCCTCCTCGCCCGCGACCGAGGGGCCCGCCGGGCGGCCGGCGGCCGCTTTTCACCTGTTCTCGGTCTCGACGCCACGTGTGAGCAATCCACACATGTCCCCCACGGGACACACGTCCCCCACGGGACACACGTCCCGCTTCCGAGCTCTACACCTGCGGCCCCAACCTCCCTGCGCTGCGGCCGCGGCCCCGGCCGGAGGGGCCTTCGCAGGCCCCCGCGCTCGCCGCTCCTCCACCCTCTCCGGTCCCTTCGCCACCCTGTCACCTCGGAGAAAGGAAAGCACAGTTGGCCCTTGGCCGTCTATAAACGCCAGGTCACCGTTCTCAAGGGCTGTCATCTGGTACTTTGTCCTAGACGTTCCGTCCCAAACACTGCCTGGAGGGAGGGCCACGCGCACCGCAATCACTCTGGAACCCAGTCGTTCTTAAATTGTGGGCCAGGCTGCTGGTTTACACTGCCCTTCCCTCCTCCCGCCCCTTCGATTCCCAGCACTGGAGTGGATCGGTCTCTACGTCCCCTGCTCTATACCTCACAGCTGAGCGGACAAGCAGTCACAGACACGGCCTGACTAGACCCACGTACAGTTCGCTCTCCCGTCGCTGCAGAATCTTCTGGACATGCCTTCGCCCATCTCCACGAGGTCACCCTTCCAGTCCTCACCACGGTTGTCCTAACACGCCGCCCAGCCTCCTACCGCGCCTGCGCACACAGCCCCGCGTGCGGCCTCCCGCGGCGCCTGCGCACACAGCCCCGCGTGCGGCCTCCCGCGGCGCCTGCGCACACAGCCCCGCGTGCGGCCTCCCGCGGCGCCTGCGCACACAGCCCCGCGTGCGGCCTCCCGCGGCGCCTGCGCACACAGCCC
>CM053562.1:3055334-3167269 GCA_028646485.1 Cryptoprocta ferox
GCGCCCAGGGCCGAGGCCTGTCCGGGAGCTTTTCATTAAGTTTCTCTCTTTCTCTCAACTTCGCTCCCTCAAACTTTCAATATGTGATCTATTTCCTTCGCAGAACAGAGGTCATTAATAACATTTGACGTGTGTGACCACAGTCCTCCCGAAGACGTTCCTGTCTCGGTTTCTGGAACATCATAACCTCCTCCGTCGTCGTCAGCCCTTCTGTGTTCTGGATCTTCTGCCGGCTCGCCATCTCCGAGGGCGTATGCTCCGAGCGCCGCCGGCCCGCAGTCCTCACACCGCGACCTCCCCCAGGCACCCTTCAGGCTGTGGCTCCTCATCCTTCGTGGTGAGGGGGCCCCTGTCTGACGTGGCTGTCTCGCAGCGGACGTGCACTCGGTGTCGGACAGAAAGCCCGTATTCGACACGTCCAACATCTGGGGTCTAATCTGCCATCAGAAAGCTGGTTTCCCGCACACAAAACAAGGCAAACGGAGGTCCCGTTGCAGCGAGGGCCCCACCTTGCCTGCGGTTGCTCAGGCGAACGCCAGGCAGAGATCCTCAGCTGCTTTCCCCTGCTTGTGTCCACTGCCCGGAGCCTGCCGTCTCGTCGTCAACATACAGGCAGGATCTGATTGTGTCTTTCCACCTCCACAGCCGCTGCCCGGATGCAAGCAGCTATCATCAATTATCCGGATCACTGCAATTAACTCCTAACGAGCTCCCTGCTTCCTCCCTACAGCCGACCCCCAACACTGCAGCCAGAGGGGCGCCATTAAAATGAAAACCAGATCATGTCATGACACGGCTCAAAGAGGAGGTGTCTGCCTGGCTCAGGCGCCCAGCTCTCGTTTCAGCTCAGGTCACGATCTCACGGTCTGTGAGTCAGTCCTGCGTCAGATTCCACGCTGACCGTGCGGAGCCTGCTTGGGATTCTGTCTCTCCCCCTCTGTCCTTCCCCCTCTCATTCTCTCTCCTTCTTAAAATAAACAAACTTAAAAAGAAAAGACCACGAAACCTTCCAATGGCTTCCCACTTCATCTAGAGTAAAAACCAGTATTCTTGCAGCACCTGCAAGTTCTTACTCGCCGCAAGCCATGCTACACAGCTAGTCTAAGAACGTGCTAAGTGTGCTGCTCGCTCAGAGCCTTTTCAACCGTGATTCCCTGTCTGCAACACTCTCCCTCCAGAACCTCAATGGCTTGCTTCCTCACCTCCTCTGAACAGTCACTGAAATTCCACCTTCACAGTTGATCACCTCGTGTGATCACTGTACTGAAGACCAGAACCCACAAACATCACCACCACTACCTTTCCTTGTCTCCCTACCTACTTTAATTTTCTCCGCTGGTATGTATGTTTCTTACAGACAGTATGATTTACTCATCTATGATGTGTAGTGTTCATTGTCTCCTGACTAGAATGTAATTTCCAATGGGGGAGGGGGAGGTGGTCCACTTTATTCATTCACATAGTTCCAGTGCCTAGAGCATGCCCAGTAAAAAATTAGGTGTTCAGGTTATATTTATTGAAAGAATGAGTGAATGAATCAGTAAATAAAGAGTGAATGATAACCTTAGCATATGTTGCTAAAGAAGGACAAGTTCCATAAATTCCAAGAAACAACTCCGAATCAATGAACTCACAGCTCCAACAGCACAATGACAGCAGAGGAAGGCATAGCAGGTCAAAAAAGCAAATATATGGGGCACCTGGGTGGCTCACTTGGTTGGGCATCAGACTTTGGCCCAGGTCATGATCTCACGGTTCCTGCGTTGGAGCCCCACCTTGGGCTCTGTGCTGACGGCTCGGAGCCTGGAGCCTATTTTAGATTCTGTGTCTCCTTCTCTCTCTGCCCCTCCCCCATTTGTGCTCTGTCTTGCTCTGTCTCTCCAAAATAAATGTTAAAAAAAAAAAAAAAGTTAAAAAAAAAAAGAAAATACACGATCTCCCTTTACAGTAAACCACAATCACGGGCACCATACAGAGGTTCAGGAGAATCTGGAGGAATGGATCAAAGAAGCTGGCAGATGACGTTAAGGCCTTCTGGCTAAGGTCCACCAGCAATAACTGAAGAGTCTCGGGAGATGGAGATGCCAGCGGTCAAGCCAAAGCAGCGGGTTGATATTTTAGTGGGTACTAGTGCAGGAAAGGACCGGCGTGGTGGGCCTGGGTTGCTCAGGCCTTCACAAGAATGCATAGAGCTCCTGGGAAACAAGCTCTGATGCCTTGGAACATTCTGCGTGACAAGGAGTGTTTGTATGCTGGAGATCATGGGCCGCCTGGTGCAAGTTTGACAGGGCAGTTTATACAAACAACAGGACAAACGGTGGGTGCTATATGCCTGACTTCGCTCAGGGCGGCTAGAGTCTGGGCAGCTGAGAGGAGTCAAGCAGTGCTGCCTGCCTAAGGGGCTGACCTACAGCAAAATTCCTGGACATCCAGGCTTAGCTGAGCTCCCTTGGTTGACAACACTTTGTACATGTCGTCACACACCGTTGCTGAGTGAATGAAGCATGTCCAAATGACAGCACTGGGACAGGGCGCCTGGAAGCTAATACCTGGTTTCTCCTGGAGTTTGCCCCATGTGTCTTTCCCGGTGCTGATTTTAATCTGTATCTTTTTGCTATAATGAACCATAACCATAAGTATATCAGCTTTTCTGAATCCTGTGAGTCCTAATGAAATACTGAGCCCAAGATTGCTCTTAGGGACCCCTGACACAGCTAGCGTTAGAAGTAGGATTTACTAGGGGTGACATCAGCAAGACAGAAGGCTAGGAAGTCCCAGTGCTAGTCTCCCCCACAAAAACAAAAACAAAAAAACAATGAACAACTACAAACTGAGGAACGTACCTTTGGATTACCGTGATATCAGCAGAAACCCTACTGAATTAAAAAAAAAAACAACATGAAGGATGGCGGGTAGAAACGTGTAGGGAGCATTTTGCAACACCCCAACCCCCAGTCCAGAGTAGCTAGGCACCAGGAGGAATCCCCTCAGGAGGATTTCACCCCGCGAGGAATATTAGAGCAAGAGAACCCCAGCAAGCCTCATCACCACCATGCATGTTTGCCGTGGTGGCACCGAGGACACCCAGTCTTCACTAACGTTGGATTCAGCGGACAGCTGCCCAAAGCCCCCACCACTGCATCTCCTCCCCAGGACTGGCATGCTGTTGCAGGGAGGCCTACCGCTGGGGGCCCCAGTCGCTGCCGTGCCCACTCTCTGGGATCCGCCACC
Organism: Cryptoprocta ferox; assembly: GCA_028646485.1. Lineage (NCBI taxonomy): Eukaryota > Metazoa > Chordata > Mammalia > Carnivora > Eupleridae > Cryptoprocta > Cryptoprocta ferox. The sequence continues at coordinate 3,058,566 of CM053562.1, forward strand.
CAGAGGACCGAGCTCCAGCTGCCCTGCACCCCACCACGGAGTCCTAAGTCAGGGCTCTGACCTGCCACACAGGGCTCTCCCCGCTGCAGGGCTGTGCCCTGCTGGGCGCCCCCTAACCCCCCTAATCCCTGACCCAGCCCCACCCCCCAGCACCCACCCCACCACGTGCCGCACCCCCAGGACCCAGCTGCAGCTTGGACTCCCCACAAACGGGGCTGTGCCACTCATGCTCTGTACCCGACGCTGGGTGCCCAGCTGCAGCTCTGACCAGTCAGTCGCAGGGGCTGAGCTGCCTCTGCTCCAACCTCACCCCTGATCCAGAGTCAGGGCTCTGACCTGCAAGAACCAGTGTAGCACCGCTCCTGCCCTGTACCCTCCCCTAGGGAGTCCCAGATTGGGGCTTTGACCAAACAGTGTCACTGTGACTGCCCTGCCTGCTGCCACAGGGCCTGGAGTCATAGCTCTGACCTGTCATGGCATGGACCACCCCTGGGTGCCGGGGTCCTGAGTCAGGGCTCTGTCCCACCATCACCACACTGGCAGCTGTGGCTCTGTGACCTGCTCCCTGAATTTAAAGCTGTGACTTGACCCAAAACTGCTGGGGCAAGTTGGGTTTGTGACTGACCATGCACAAAGGATGCATTACTGCTGCCATTGGGTCCTAAGGCACCACTGTACTCTGACATCCTAGGGATCTTGCTACTGCTGCGTCCCTCTCCACCCCCCAGTCACTGTGGCGATCCCTAGTCCCTCTCCACCCCCAGTCGCTGTGGCGATCCCTAGTCCCTCTCCACCCCCAGTCACTGTGGCGATACCTAGTCCCTCTCCACCCCCAGTCACTGTGGTGATCCCTAGAGACCCAGACCCCAGTTCCACAGGAAACGTGCACATACCTGCATCTCGGACACCAGCATCACCCCCACAAATACACCTTCACCTCTGAGGACCCCAGTAGCCCTAGCCACCAGTGCCACTCATGGGATCTCTACAGGCTTGGCCATGGAAGACCCCCACAATCTTCACTGATGTTGGTCTCAGGTGACAGAGCTACATGAGGATTACTTTGCTGTACCCTCCCAGCAACCAGACACTGGGCCACACCCAGCTGGCATACTCACAGAAGCCAGTCCAAAAAGGCTGGGAGAGATGGCCACTCCTTCAAATGCTCAGATAGCAACACAAAGACATTAGAAACAAACAAAAAAGGAAGAAAATATGACACCTCCAAAGGTACACAATAATTTTCCAGTAACTGACACCAAAGAAATGGACTTGATAATTCTCTGACCAAGAATTCAAAATAATTAAAGAAGTTCAGCAAGATTCAAGAAAATAATTCAATGAACTCAGAAAGACAATACATGAACAAAACCAGAAGTTCAGGAAAGATATAGATATCGTATAAAAGAACCAAACAAAAATTCTAGAGTTGAAGAATATAAAGAATAAAATGAAAAAAAAAATGCAATAGGGAGCTTTAAATCAGACTCAATCAGGCAGAAGAAAGAATGTATAAACTTGAACACAGACCTCTTGACGTTATCCAGTTAGAGGGAAAAAAAAATTGTAAGAATGAAAAAGAGTGAAGAAAGCTATGGGTTATGGGATACTGCCAAGTGAAACAATATTCACATGTGGCGGTCCCAGCAGGAGAAGAGAGAGAGAGGAAGGGACAGAAAACTTATCTAAAGAAATAACAGCTAAAAATGTCCCAAATCTGGGGAGATATGGCCATTCAGGTACATAAAGCTCAAAAGATACCCAAGGAGATTTAACTAAAAGAGATCTTTTTTGAGACACATTATAATCAAGTTCTCAAAAATCAAACACAAAAGGAATTTTGAAAGCAGCAATAAAAAAATATATTCATCAAATACAAGGAAACCTGATATATGTGAACTTCTGAGCAGAAACCTTGCAGGCCAGGAGAGAGTAGGAGGAGATATTCCAAGTGAGGAAAGAAAAAAAAAAACCTGATAACTAGGAATACTTTACCCAGTAAAGTGGTCCTTCAAAAATGAAGGAGAGATAAAGACTTTCCCAGAAAAACAAAAGGTGAGGGAATTCACCACAACTGGATCTGCCTTACATGAAATGCTGAACATGGAAGCTTCAAGCTGAAATGGAAGGCTGCTAATTAGTAACATGAAAACATGTAAAAGTATAAAATTCACTGGAAAAGGTAAATATACAGTCAAATTCAAAACACTCTAATGCTGCAACTAAAGTGTGTAAATCACCATGGTTGCTAGCATACACTTTAAAGACAAAGGAGTTAAAAATAACTATAGCTACAATATTTTGTTACTGGACACACAGGCAAACTTGGACATCAATAATATAAAATGTTGGGGTGAGAAAGTACATGTGTAGAACTTTTTTAATCAATTGAAGCTGTTTTCAGCTTGAAATAGACTGTTTTAACAGTAAGATGAATTATGAACATCATGGTAATTACAAAGCCAAAGAATTCAACAGATTAACAAATAAAAAGAGAAAAGAATCAAAGTATACCACTACAAAAAAATCAACTCACAAAAAAGCAAGAAAGAACGAACAAAGGAACTACAAAATAATTAGAAAGCAATAAACAAAATGATGATGGTCAGGTCTTGAACTATTAATTATTACTTTAAATGCAAATGGCTTAAATTCTCCAATTAAAAGACAGACAGTGGCTGAATGAGTTATAAAACCAAGATCCAACTATATGCTACCTAAAGGAGACCCACTTCAGCTTTAAGGACACTCACAGGCTGAAAAGTGAGGGGATGAAAAAAGATGTTCCAGGCATAAAGAGCACTGGTAGCTGTATTTATGCAGACAAAAGAGACTTTAAGTCAGAAGCTGTAATGAGAGACAAAGAAGATCTTTATATAATGATATAAGGGTCTGCTCTTCAAGAGGCTGTAATAATTATAAATATATATAATTATTAGCAAATCTGAAAACTGAAACAGATAGCAATATGAAAGTAGTAGGGAACTCAAATCCCACTATGGATATGGGATAGATCTCATCGATGGAAAGATCATCCTGATAGAACATCAATAAGGAAATAATGGACTTGAACTACACTTTAGCCAAATGCAGCTAACAAACAGATACAGAACATTCCATCCAATAGCGGCATGATAATACACATTCTTCTCAAGCACACATGGAACATTCTCCAGGATTAATCATTTATTAGGTCACAAAACAACTCTTAACAAACTTAAGAAGATCTATCCATATCTTTTCCAACCAATACAGTATGAAACTAAAAATGAATTACGGGAAGAAAGCTGGAAAAATTCACAAATATATATATGGAAATTAAACAAAATACTTCAGAATAAGCAATGGGTCAAAGAAGAAATCAAAAGGGAAATTTTAAAAATCTTGAGATAAATGAAATGGAAATAAAACACACCAACACTTATGGAACACAGCAAAAGCAATTCTAAGAGAGAAGTTTATAGTCATAAGTTTCATACATTAAGAATAAGGAAAGATCTCAGATAAACAATCTAAATTTACACCTTAAGTAATTAAAAAAAGAACACACTGAACCCAAAGTTAGTAGAAGGAAGGGAATAATTAAGATTAGAGAAGAACTAAGTGAAATAGAGACCAGAAGGACAAGGGGGGGGGGTGGAATTCAAAGAAACTAACAATCGGTTCTTTAAAAAGATTTTTTAAAAATTGACAAATGTTTAGTGACACTAAGATAAAAAAAGACTCAAATTAATAAAATTATAAATGAAGAGGAGATACTATAACTGATACAACAAAAATATAAGAATCATAAGAGACTACTATAAACAATTATCACCAAAATATTAGATAACTCAGAAGAAATGGATAAATCCTAGAAACATACAACTTCTCAAGACAATCATGAAGTAATAGGAAATATGAACAGAGCAGTAATGAGTAAAAGTTTAAATTAGTAATCAAAAATCTCCCTACAAATAAAAGCTCAAAAGCAGATGGTTTCATTGGAGAATTCTATCAAACAGTTAAAGAAGAATTAATATCAGTCTTTCTCAAACTCTTCCAAAACTGAAGAGGAAAGAACATGTTCAAACTTGTTTTATGAGGCTAGCATTTCTCATACCCAAGCCAGACAAAACACTACAAGAAAAGAAAATTATAGGCCAACATCTCTGATGAACGTAGATGCAAAACTCAACAAAATACCAATGAACCTAATTCAAGAGCACATTAAAAGGATTATACACCGTGATCAAGTGGGATTTATCCCTGAGATGCAAAGATGATTCAACACAATTCAGTAAGTGTGATATACGACATTAATAAAGGATAAAAAGCATATGATCATTTTCACAGATGCCGAGACATACCTGACAAAAATAAATACCCTTTCATGATAAAAACTCTAAATAAACCAGGTATAAAAGGAATGTACCTCAATATAGTGAAGGCCATGTATGATAAGCCCACAGGTAATACCATACTCAGTGGTGAAAAGTTAAAAGTCTTTCCTCTAACATCAGAAACAAGATAGACACTCGCTGTCAGCACTTCTATTCAACATAGTACTGGGTTATCAGCCACAACAGTTAGGGAGAGAGGGAAAAAGAGTGAGAGAAGGGGTATACAAATGGGGGGGGGGAAATACAATGATCTTTTGCAGATTACATGATCTTATATACAGAAAACCCTAAAGACTCCAGTGAAAAGCTATTAGAATAAATGAATTCAGTCAAGTTATAGGATACCAAACCAACACACAAAAAATCAGTTGCATTTCTATTCACTAACAATAAAATAACTGAAAGAGAAGTGGAAGAAAGCAATCCTATTGGCAATTGCATCAAAAAAATGAAAAACAAAATACTTTGGAACAGATTTAACCAAGGAGGTGAAAGACCTGTGTACTGGAAACTACTGGAATTGACCAGAGAAACTGAAGAACACATACACAAATGGAAATATACCCCATGTTCTTGGATTAGAAACATTAATATTGTGAAAATGTCCAAACCACCCAAAGTGATATACACAGATTCAATGCAACCCCTATCAAAATTCCAATGGCACAAAAAAACTATCCTCAAATTTGTTTGTAACCAAAAAAGACCCTAAAAGCCAAAGCAATCTTGAAAAAGAACAAAGCTGGATGCTTCACACGTCTTTATCTCAAACTATATTCCAAAGCTATAGTAAGCAAAACAGTATAGTAAGCAAAACACTATGGTCAAAGCAATGAAAATGGACCTCTATCAGGGTGCCTGAGTGGCTCAGTTGGTTAAGCATCCGACTTCGGCTCAGGTCATGAACTCATGGTCAGTGAGTTAGGGCCCCACGTCAGGCTCTGTGCTGACAGCTCAGAGCCTGGAGCCTGCTTCGGATTCAGTGTCTCCCTTTCTCTGCCCCTCCCCTGTTCATGCTCTGTCTCTCTGTCTCTCTCTGTTTCTCTCTCTCTCTCTCTCAAAAATAAAGATTAAGAAAAGTAAAAAAAAGAAATTTGTCCTCTATCTTACACCAGTCATAAATATTAACTCAAAATAGATTAAAGACAACTCTAAGACCTTAAACTATAAAATTCTTAGAAGAAAACATAAAGAAAAAGCTCCTTGACATTGGTCTTGGCAACGATTTCTTGGATAAGACATAAAGGGAAAATGCAACAAAAGCTTAAATCGACAAGTGAAACTATATCAAACTAAAGAGTTTCTGCACAGCAAAGGAAACCATCAATAAATTGAAAAGGTACAGAACAGGAAAAAATATTTGCAAGCCATGTATCTGATAAGGGGTTAATATCCAAAATGCATAAAGAACTAACAGAACTCAATAGCAAGAAAGCAAAATAATCTGATTAAAAAGGGGCAGACATTATCCCAAAAAGACAAACAAATGGCCAACAGGTACAAGAAAACCTGCTCAGTATCACTAATCATCTGGGAAATGTAAATCAAAACTACAATGAGGTATCATTCACACCTGCTAGAATGGCTATTATCAGGAGAAGAAATAACAAACACTGGTGAAGATGGGGAGAAAAGGAAAGCCTTACACTCTGTTAGTGGGAATGTAAATTGATGCAGCCACTGTGGAAAACAGTATGGTGGTTTCTCAAAAAATTAAAAATAGAACTACTATATGATCCAACAATCCCATCCCGACATACAGCTGAAGGAAATGAAATCAGGATCTCAGAGAGATGTCCACACCTCAGTGTACACTGCAGCATCCCTGACAATAGCCAAGATATGGGAACAACCTAAATATCCTTCAATGAATGACTGAATGAAGAAATTTTGGCATATAAATACATGGAATATTATTTGGCCACAATAAAGGAGATTCTGCCATTTGTGACAACATGATGAAACTGGAGAGCATACTGCCAAGTGAAATAAGCCAGACAGAGAAAGACAAATACTGTATGGCATCTCTTACATGTAGAATCTATAAAAACAAAAACTTAAAATTAAAAAAGCTGATGTCATAGAAACAAAGGGTACTGTGGTGGTTTGGCCAGGGGCTGGAGAGGGGGAAATGGCGAGATGTAGGTCAAAGAGCACAAATGTTCAGTTACAAGAACTCCATGTTGCAGAACTCCAAAGTGCAGTATGGAGACCCCAGTAAATAATCCCGTATGTTCCACCTGCAAGTTGTTGAGAGTAGATCTTAGAAATTCTCACTGCACACACACAAAAGGTCAACCAAGAGGTGACGGATATTTCAACTACTTAATCTTGGTAATCATTCCACAATTCCAAGTCATCATGCTGTATACTTCAAATACATTTATATTTGTCAATTATTCCTCAAAGTTGGGGGGGGGGAGTAGAATTTATTACAACAATTCTGACTCGCTAAAACACAGCAAGAACTTTGTGAGGGAAAAGCAAAGATAACAGACAAAGCAGTGATGATGAATGGGCATTGGCCATCTGCCCGGCCATATGGGCAGTCTGGTGGGCAGTGGAAAACCTGACTACTGGAGGGATGGACTATTAATTGGGGCACAGCCCTATGGAAATCATTATGGGAATTTAAGGGGTACATTAAAGTAGGGCAAGCTGATGCCCATCAGAAGTACTTGTTCCAGGATCAGAAGGTGACTGGAACCAGCAAGGGCACATCCCTGTATGCTTGTTTGATGTGGCCATCGAGTTCATAAAATGATTAGATACAGGGGAGCTGGAGAGCAATGCAGAGATAGCTTGACCATCAACATATTCCTCTGCACCCTCTGAGACACAAAATGCCAGTAAGAACCATCCAGCCTGTCAGACAGAGAGCAGATGCTTAGGGGGGCAGATTCCCCAGGAGGAAGCCCCTCCCTGCTGCATACAGTTGGCCAAGTACACTACAGTGGGCCACCATCAGTATTCCTTGAGGCTGTCAATGGGACCTGACAGGGCTTTGCATACTTGGTGGTAGGTAAAAATTCAAAACTTTATATAAAAAGACTTGAACAGAAGACACTATATCAGTTTGGACCACCAAGGTCATCACACCAAGAAACATACTTCACAGCCCATAGCAACCAACAATAGGCAAAGAGGTAGCACATCAAATGGACATATCATCAAATGGACATATCATGTCAATTTCATCTTCAGAGTAACAGTCTGATAAAGAATTAGAAATGGTGGGGGGACCACCTGGGAGGCTCAGTTGGTTAAGTGTCAGAATGTTGATCTTGGCTCAGATCACGATCTCATGATTCTGTGATTGAGCCCTGTAGTTGGGCAGACAGTGCAGAGCCTGCTTGGGATTTTCCCTCTCTTCCCCTCCCCCCTTCACAAAACAAATAAACATTAAAAAAAGAAAGTGGGGGGGGGCACCTGGGTGACTTAGTCAGTTGAGCGTCTGACTTTGGCTCAGGTCATGATCTTGCAGTTTGTGGGTTTGAGCCCCGCATTGGGCTCTGTGCTGACAGCTCAGAGCCTGGAGCCTGCTTCAGATTCTGTGTCTCCCTCTCTCTCTCTCTCTCTCTCTGCCCCTCCCCCACTCGTGCTCTGTCTCTCACTCTCAAAAATAAACATTAAAATTTAAAAAAAAAGAATCGGAATGGGAAACTGAAACATCTGTTATATAAAATGGGAGGAGATAAATACATAAAGGACTGGAGTACATGCCTTCACAAGTGTGCCTAGTTGATAGAGTTCTCCACTTTTCTGGAGGACATGGGGAACAGGGGGTAGGAGAGGATGGTGTTAGGACTCTGCAATTCACATCACAACTTTCTTTTTTCCTACCTGATGCAGTGATCTTGGGCCCGGGGCTACCACTATGGGTGCTAGAAAGTAGGGCTCAAACCTTAGCAAGAAACTGTAACTATACCTTTAACTGCTACGACGGAATTCCTCAGGGCCTGTGGGATGGACTGTGTCTTCACCCCATGTAGGAAAAGCAGGGTTGACTGTGAATGCAGCTGTGATGCCTGGCGGTCGAGAAGGTTCACCAGTTCTGTGACTATGCAGCTCCACCCCCGTGAGTGGGACTGGGCAGAGGGAGACGTATGTGGTAGACTACCGGCACTGCAGGCAATCTGAGTCGGCACCTACTTACCCCGAAGGGGAACGTTCCTGTCTCTGGGTTACTTGTCTGTATAAGTCTCATGTCACTGCTGTAACCAATTATCACAAACTTGGTGGCTTAAAACAACAAAATTGATTCCCTCCCAGTTCTGGAGACCAGAAGTCCAAACTCAAGACTGGCAGGACTAAGCTCCCGTCAGAGCCACTCTTCTAGCTCCTGGGAGGTGCACAAGCTCCGTGTGTTGGAGCCCCATCACCCCAATCTCTCTCCAGTCCTTTTACACACCTTCACTTTCTCCCCCGTGTAAATCAAACCCCCCCTACTTTACTTTACAGACAACTGTCACTGGCTGCAGGGCCAGGGCAGATCACTGAGGGCCATCTCCTTATCTTGAGATTCTTCATTTAATTACATCTGCAAACACCCTTTTTGCAAACAAAGCCACGGTAACAGGTTCCAGGAATTAAGATGTGGAAAGAATTGTTCTGGGGTTCAATACTCAACCCACTGCAGTTCAAACCCTGGTCCCCCAGATTCACTTTGGTTTCACATGCAAAACACACGCACCCATCCCAACATCTCCAAAAGTCCTGACTCACGTTAAGGCTAAAATCTCACATAAACATCATCAGCTCGAAAGTCTGAAATCTCATCATCTAAACTGTGAAGTCAGGTATGGGAGAAGTGGCTGGTATGATCCATTCAGGGGCAAAATTCATCTACATCTACGGACCTCTTAAACCAGAAAGCAAGGTACCTGCTTCCAAAGTACAGTGGTGTGACACGCATAGGACATCCTCATTCTGAAAGGGAGAAACTGGAAAGAATAAAGGGATCACCTATCTCAAACAAGTTAAGCAGAGGAAATTCCTTTAGATCCTAATGTTTCAGAAATCCTCTGTATTTGCATTTTTTTAATGTTCATTTGTTTCTAAGAGAGACAGAGAGGGAGAGATTGTGATCAGGAGGGGCACAGAGAGAAAGAGAGAATCCCAAGCAGGCTTTGCACTGTCAGCACAGAGCCTGACTCGGGGCTTCATCTGAAATCAAGACTGGGATGCTTAACGGCTTAGCCAACTGAGCCACCCAGGTGCCCCTGTATTTGCATTTCTGCCCTCAAGGCCCCTTTCTGCCCTGCAGCCTCTGTCTCTATGCCTGTGGCTCTGGCCTCAGAGTCCTACTTCTGTTTCCTTTAAAAGTAGCATATGTTTGCAGCTCACATCCATCAACTATAGCACTTCTTTTACACTGCCTGGGCTTCTAACATTTGTCAGTCTATTCTGTAACTATAATTAAGGCTCGTGTGCTTTGTCTATTGATTAATTCTGAAAACCGAACACCAATGTGGTGGCTGCCGTATTATGAAAGTAGATAAATATTATTTATAGCAGAATCAAATAGTATAGTCAGTCAGTAAAAAAAGGAAACCCTTTTCATCAATGATCCTGAGTTCCTCTAGCGACAACGCTTCATGCGTCTGGGCCAAACTGCTTCTTATACTACATCCAGTACTCACGATCCTTCCATATTTCACTCTGTTTCACATGTGGACTAGGTCTTTCTTGAACAAATATTCTTGAAGTTCCTAAATCCTTTGTCCTCCTCCTCCTTCACTGTACCATTAGAATCGACCTTAGTCAAATAACCTGCTAGGGACTGACTGGCTATTTACAAATATGTCATCTTGAGATCTGTTCTCACTCACACTAAATGTTATTAGTTCTATTGTTTCAGCGACTCCATCTCAGACTCTTTATTGAACTTCCTTCTAAATTTTGCTAAAATAAGTATGACACAATTTTATTGTCATTCCTTTATTAGGAGGTAATCGGTTTCTTGCTTTCTGAAGCTTTCAAGATGATGTTTTTAGCCTTAAAGTTCAAAACTTTCCTGAAGATGTAAGAGAATGTCTAGGATTTAGGATCCATTTTCTTTTTTTTTTTTAAAGATTTTATTTTTAAACAATCTCTACATCTAACGTCGGGTTCGAACTCACAACTCCGAGATCAAGAGTCTCATGCTCCAATGACTGAGCCAACCAGGGGCCCCATTTTCTTTTCTCTGGCTCAATACTCAGTAGACACTTTCAATCTGAAGAGTTCTTCAGCTATGATTAATTTTATTTTCTTTGATTAGTTTTTCTGATCTCTTCCCTTTTCTCTTAATTTTTTTAATGTTTATTTATTTATTTTGAGAGAAGAGAGAGAGGAGGGGAAGGGGGAGAGAGACAGAGACAGAGAGAGGGAATTCCAAGCAGGTTCCACACTCAGTGTGGAGCCCGATGTGGGGCTTGATCCCACGACCCTGGGATCACGACATGAGCCAAAATCAAGAGTTGGGACATTGAACTGACTGAACCACCCACGCACCCCCACTTAAATTCTTACACATATTTTTATTTTTTTTTAATTTTTAAAAAATGTTTATTTTTGAAAGAGAGAGAGAAAGAGAGAGATCGCGAGCAGGGAGGGTCAGAGAGAGAGGGAGACACAGAATCCGAAGCAGGCTCCAGGCTCTGAGCTGCCAGCACAGAGCCCAGTGTGGGACTCAAACCGATGACCTGTGAGATCATGACCTAAACCAAAGCGTAACCAACTGGGCCACCCAGGTGCCCCTCCTACATATTGAGTTTTCTCATTGAGGTTTCATGTCCTAACTATTCTTTCAATATTTTCCATTGCTGTATTTCTGGCTCTTCATTCTCAGATATTCCCCTAAATTTGTTTACAATCCTTGTATTAAATGTTTTATTTTAGCAATCAAGCATTACATTTACAATTACTTTTTCTCCTGCTCTATTTCTTTTCCAGCCTATTTTTGTTTTGCAGGACGACATCTTTCCCTACTTCTCTACAAATACTAATTAGAGGCTGTGAATATATCTTCAGTTCTGTTTTGTCTCTGTTTTCACTAGGATCAACTATTCTTTTGTTCTCCTTCATTCTCTTTTATTCTGTCTTTAGATTTTTCTCATCTGTTTGGTGATCCTCAGCACTCCGTTCATATTCTTGAATGACTAAGGAGGTAGATTAATAGAATGTGGGTTCTCTTGCTGAATGGGAAGGCTAAAAATAGATTCTACACTGTGGGTTAGGAAACACGCTGGCACACTTTTAAGAGTCTGAGATAGAGAAGAGAAAAGCAATTTGACTACTCCATTCTGACCCCAGAAATGTCCAAGAAAAAGCGGGTGCCAGCTGCCACCACTGGGAACCTAGCCTACCTAGGTCACACTACTTAACACTGAATGACACCGCAAGGAGGGCGGCTCTATTTTTATCCTGACATAAACGCGACACCCGACCACGCCGCGGGGCGGAGGCCGAGAGAGGGATTAGATGGACTCAGTTGATCCAATCAGAGTGAGGCACAAACGCTGCACAGGCGCACCTCGGTTTTTCGGCTTCACTTTACTGCACTTTGCAGACTGTGCTGCGTTCTTTTACAAATTGAGGGTTTGTGGCAACCTTGCATCAGGCAGTCTTTCAGTGCCTTTTTCCCACCAGCGTTTACTGCTCACTTTGTGTCTCTGTGTCACATTTTTGTAATTCTTGCAATATTTCAAACTTCTTCATAACTATTAATTTTTTTTACGATGAACTCTGATCAGTGATCTTTGATGTTATTATTGTAATGATTCTGAAGAGCCATGAACCACGCCCATATAAGAAAGTGAACGTAGTCGACGAATGTGTGTGTTGTGAATGCTCTCCTGACCGAGCTATTCTCTAGTCTCCCTCCCTCTCCTTGGGCCTCCCTATGACTTGAGACACAAAATATTGACGTTAAGACTTAAACCAATTAATAACCCTATAATGGCCTCTAAGTGTTCAAAAGAAGATGTGCATGTCTTTCACTTTGAATCAAAAGCTAGAAATGGTTAAGCTGAGCGAGGAAGGCATGCTGAAGCTGAGAGGATGAAAGCCAGGCCTCTTGCACCTGTGGATGCAGCCACACCGTGGATGCAAAGGGAACGTTCTTGAAGGAAATTACAACTGCTACCCCAGTGAACACACGAATGATAAGAAAGCGAAACGGCCTGACAGCTGATGGGGAGGAAGGGTCCGTGGTCTGGACAGAAGATCCAACAGCCACGACCTTCCCTTAAGCCAGGGCCTAACTCGGAGCAAGGCCCTGTCTCCCTGGCAGTGTGGGAAGGCGCAGAGAGGCGAGGAGGCTGCAGAAGGAAAGTCTGAAGCCTAGACAACAGCTACAGTACCACTAACTCTGAAAACGCCCTGTAGACTGGTAGAAAAGGTCTCCCACAGTTCACTGTAGAGGGAAAGCCACGTCAGAAAGAGCAGGAGGGGTAGAGACACAGTTGGGAACCAAACTCCTGGCAAGATTCCCCACAAACAGGAGAGACCTCACAAGCACAGAGAAACAAGAGGCCCGGACAGTAGGTGCCTGCCTTGGGAGGATGAATCCCGAGAACATCTGGCTTTGAAAACCAACAGGGCTTAACTTCAGCAGGTTTTAAAGTCAGTGGAGCTTCACTCGAGGTACTTGAAACATCAGCGGGCTCACGCACCCTTTAAGAGCCAGCATAGTGAATAACTCAGGAGACGCAGCACACAAGCAGCACTTTGAAAAGTGCCTGGGGTGCGAAGGTGTATTTACTAATCTCGGGACAGGGATCTTCAGGAGGCTTCTCCGAGAACCCACGTGCTGTGGGCACCGTCCCCCCCCCTCCCCCGGCTGGACGCTTGTGGAAACCGCATTAGAGCCCTCCACCTATCTTGCTAACAGAACTGCTCTGCCCTGGTGGTTCCCCTGCAGACCCGCCCCATCCAACCCTCCAAAGTGACTCCCGCCAAGGAGGGAGGGGGAGACCCACACTCTAGCGCGCCCATAGTTCGAGCAGCAGGGCCTTTCCCCTGGCTGCTAATCGAAGTGCCCGCAACTGTGGCTGAGACTCGGTGCAGACAGCTGACCCCACCCACCTATGAGATCCCACTAGCTCTGCCAGGGACCTCAACAGCACAGGGACCAAATCCTGCCCAGTGCTCCCACTGCAGGGAAAGCAGGTCACTGCAGCCCACCGGACTGGAGGCACACACGGCTTAGCCGCAATAGTAGGCCACATGCAGCCCACACAGGAGATAGCCTGGAGCACCTTGTTCTAGTGATCAGGGGCACTGCGCTCGAGGGCACCCACAAGACCTCTTTTACATAAGGCCACTACTTTCAAAACCAGGAGACCTGACTGATCGCCCAATACACAGAAACAAACACAGAAAGTTAGAGAAAGTGAAGAGACAGAGGAGTATGTTCCAAATGAAGGAACAAGACAAAAATTACAAAGAGATACATAAAATAGATACAAGCAATATGCCTGATAAAGAATTCAAAGTAGTGGTCATAAAGATATTTACTTGAGGCTTGAGGAAAGACTGGAGGACATCAGCAAGACCCTTAAGAAAGAGACAGAAAACATAAAAAGAACCAGAGATTAAAAACTGAATAACTGAAATAAAAAAAATACACTACAGCCAACCAATAGCCAATTAAAAAATGCAGAAGAACAGATCAGCAATCTGAAAGATGGTAACAGAAAGCAACCAGTCGAGCTGCAAAGAGAAATAATAATGAAAAATGAGAAAAGGTTAAAGAAACTCAGCAACTCCGTCAAGCATAATAATATTTGCATTATAAGGATCTCAGAAGGAGAAGAGGGAGAAAGGGGGGCAGAAAGGGGGGCAGCTATTATTTAAAGAAATAATAGCTGAAAACTTCCCTAATCTGGGGAAGGAAACAGACACTCAGATCCAGAAAGCCCAGAGAACCTCAAATAAAATCAACTCAAAGAGGTCCACACCAGGACATAAAGTAATTAAAGTGGCAAAAGTAATGACAAAGAGAGAATTCTAAAGTTTATTTATTTATTTTGAGAGGAAGAGAGTGGGGGAGGGGCAGAGAGAGAGGGAGAGAGAGAACCCTAAGCAGGCTCCACACTGCCAGCACAGAGCCCGATGGAGGGCTCGAACCCATGAGCCGCAAGATCATGATCTGAGCCGAAATCAAGAGTCGGGACACTCAACTGACTGAGCCACCCAGGCATCCCAAAGAGAGAATTTTAAAAGCAGCAAGAGAAAATAAAAGTTACATATAATGGAAACTCTGCAGGGCTATCAGTTGATTTTTCAGCAGAAACTTGGCAGGCCAGAAGAGAGTGGCATGATATATTCAAAGTGTTCCAAGGTAAAATCCAGCAACCAAGAATACTCTACCCAGCAAGGATACCATTCAAAATAAAGTGAGAAATAAAAAGAGTTTCTCAGACAAAAGGTAAAGGAGTTCATTTACCACTAAGCAAGTATTACAAGGAATATTAAAGGGAATTGAGTGGAAAGAAAAGGCCATAATCAAGAGTAAGAAAATAATGAGAGGAAAAAAAATTCCAGTTAAAAACAAACATATAATAAAAATAATAGATTAATCACTTATAAAGCCAGAATGGAGGTTAAAACACAAAAGAAGTAAAATCAATTATATCCAAAAAATCAGTCAAGGGATACACAAAATAAAAAGATGTAAAATACAACATGATATAAAAAGTGGGAGAATATGGAGTAAATATTTAGTGCTTTAATGTGCTTGCACCTATGTAATAATCAACTTCATATAGACTGCTATACACGTTATACATGAACTTAATGGTAACTGCAAATCAAAAACCTACAACGGATACACAAAACATAAAGAGCAAGGAATTCAAGCGTAACACTACATAACTACATAATACTACATAACCACAAAAACAGCCAGAAAACAAATTTAAAAATGGCAGTAAGTATATACCGATCAATAATTACCTTAAACAGAAATGGATTACATGCTCCAAGCAAAAGACATAGGGTAACTGAGTAAGAGCAACACTCATCTATATGCTGCCTACAAGAAACACACTTCATACCTAAAGACACATACGCACTGAAAGTGAAGAAAAAACATACACCATTCATATGGAAGTGAAAAAAAGCCAGGTTAGCAATACTTACATCAGACAAAATAGACCGTGGCCAGAGACAAAAAAGGGCACTGCATAATGATAAAGGGATCAATCCAACAAGAGGATAGCACCATTATAAATTACATAAGTCATAATTATAAATTACATAAAGCAATTATTAACAGATACAGAGGAAGAGACTGACAATGATACAACAGGAGGGGACTTTAACACCCCACTTACATCAATGGAAAGATCATACAGAAAGAAAGTCAACCGGAAACAGTGGCTTTCAGTGGCACGTTAGACCAGATGGACCTAACAGACATATATAGAATACTTCAGCCCAAAGAAGCAGAATATACATTCTATTCAAGTGCACATGGAACATTCTCCAGGACAGATCACATGTTAGGCCACAAAACAAGTCTCAATAAACTTAGGAAGACTGAAATCTTATCATGCATCTTTTTCTGACCACAGTGATATAAAAGTAGAAATCAACCACAACAAAAAATCTGGAAACAACACAAACAGGTGGAGGTTAAACAACATGCTACTAAACAATGAATGGGCAAACCAAATCAAAGAGAAAATTAAAAAATACATGGAGACAAATGAAAACACACGGTCCAAATATTTGGGACACAGGAAAAGGAGTTCAAAGAGGGAAGTTTATAGTAATTCAGGCCTACCTCAAGAAACATGAAAAATCTCAAATTAACAACCTAACTTTATACCTCAAGAGCTAGGAAAAAAATAATAAACCCCAAAGCTCGTAAAAGGAATGAAATAATAATTATTAGAGCAGAAATAAATGAAATAGAGACTAAAAATGAAACAAACAAGCAAACAAACAAAATGAAAAAAGATCAATTAAGCCAGGAGCTCGTTCTCTGAAACAATCAACAAAATTGATAACCTTTAGCCAGATACATCAGGGGGAAAGAAAAAGGACTCAAATAAATAAAATCAGAAACAAATAAGGAGAAACAAAAACCAACACCACAGAATTACAATAGATTATAAAATTATTTTATAAAAAATTATATGCCAACGGGGCGCCTGAGTGGCTCAGTTGGTTGAGCATCCAACTCTTGATTTCATCTCAGGTCATGATCCCAGGTTTGTGGGATCGAGCCCCACATAAGACTTCATGCTGAGTGTGGAGCCTGCTTGGGATTCTCTCTCTCCCTCTGCCTCTCTCCCCTGCTCACACTTTCTGTCTCTCTCTCTTGCAAACAAACAAACAAAAAACTTTAAAAAATGATATGCCAACAAACTGGAGAACCTAGAACAAATGGATAAATTCCTAGAAACATAAACTTCCAATTGAATCAGGAAGAAATAGAAGATCTAAACTGATCAATTACTGTAAGGACATTGAATCACTAACAAAAACACTCCCCACTCAACAAACAAAAGTCCAGGACCAGATAGCTTCACAAGTGAATTCTACCAAACATTTAAAGAAGAATTAATACCTATTATTCTAAGATATTCCAAATATAGAAGAGGAAGGAAAACTTCCAAATCCATTCTATGAGGTCAGCATTACCCCTGATACTAAAATCAGATAAAGACACTACCAAAGCAAAGCAAAGCAAAGCAAAGCAAAGCAAACCAAATTTGCAGAACAGTATCTCTGATGAAAATAGATGCAAAAATCCTCAGCAAAATATCAGCAAACCAAATTCAACAGTACATTAAAAAAATTATTTATCATAATCAAGTGGGATTTATTCCAGGAATAGTGATTCAATATTTGCAAATCAATCAATGTGATATCTCACATTAACAAGAGAAAGGATAAAAACCTTATGATCATATCAATAGATACAGAAAAGGCAGTTGTCAAAATATAACTTCCATTCATGATAGAAACTCTCAACAATGTAGGTTTAGAGGGAACATACCTCAACATAATAAAGGCCATAGAAGAAAAACCACAGCTAACATCATAATGGTGAAAAACTGATAGCCTTTCTTCTAAGATCAGAAACAAGACTAGGATGTCTTCCTCTCACCACTTTTAATCAACACATTACTGGAAGTCTGGCCATAGCAATAAAACAAGAAAAAGAAATAAAGGCATCCAAATCAGGAAGAAAGAAGTAAAACTATCCCTATTTGCAGTGACATGGTACTATATACAGAAAACCTTAAAAACTCCACCAAAAAAACAATAGGACTGATAAACAAATTCAGTGAAGTTGCAGGATACAAAATTAACATACAGAAATCTCTTGGATTTCTCTACACTAATAATAAAGTAGTAGAAAGAGAAATTAAGAAAACAATCCCATTAAAATTATACCCAAAAGAGTAAATACATAGTTTATGACATCAATAACTTAAAAGCATTGAGTACAGTTGCAGAGGAGCAGAGAAGCAGTTTTTGTATGTTACTGAAGTTAAGGTGGTATAATTTCAAACTAGAGTGTTATAATTTTAGGATGTTAAATGTAATCCCCATGGTAACCACACAGAAAATAGCTATAGAATATATAGAGAAGGAAATGAGAAGGGAATTAAAATGTTTCACAAAAATAAAATCAACTATACATAAAAGAAGTTGGTAATGCAGATAATGACGGACAAGGAAAGTATAAAGCATATAGAAAATAAATAGCAAAGTGACAGAACTCCCTCCTTATATAAGTATTTATTTTAATGTAAACGGATTAAGCCCTCCAATCAAAAGGTAAGAGATGCCAGAATGGATTTAACAACAACAAAATGATCAAAATATCCACTATCTACAAGAGACTTAACTTTAGAGCCAAAGACACAAATATATTGAAACTGAAAGGATGGAATATTTCACACAAACATAACCAAAAGAAAGCAGGGGTGGTTTTACCATTATTAGACAAAAAAATATTTTTTAAGGCTACAAAAGACAAAAAAAAAGATATTAATAAAAGGCTCAACCCATCAAGAAGTAACAATTATCAACATTTATGCACCTAATAATAAGCCCTCAAAATGTATGAAGCAAAAAATAGAATTGAAATGAGAAATAGATGGTTCTAGTAATAGTTGGATACTTCACTACCCTACTCACAATAATGAGAGAACAACCAGATGAAAGGTAAGTAAGGAAAGAGAGGACTTAAAACAATAAACCAGCTGGACAGACACACGGAGAACATTTCACCCAACGACAGAGTCCATGTTCTTTTCAAGTGCACATGGAAAATTCTCCAGGAGACGCCATATGTTAGACCACAAATTAAGTCTCTACAGATTTAAAAAGATGGATATCATACCCAGGATCTTCTCTAACAGCAGTGGGAGGAAGTTTAAAATGAAAACAAGAAAATGAGAAAATTTACAAATTTGTAGAAATTAAACAGTAGACTCAATCGATGGATCAAAGGAGAGATCATCAGGGAAATTAAATGAGAAAATACTGAGAAATGAATGAAAAGAAAAATGTAACATACCAAAATTTATGGGATGCATCACAAGTAGTGCTAAGTGGGAGATTATAGCCTTAGACGCTTACATTTAAAAAGAAGACATCTCAAATCCTCAAGCTAACTTTACAACTTAACAAGTAAGAAAAGAACTAAAGCTAAAGCTAGCAGAAAGAAGGAAATAATATCAGAGATAAATGACACAGAGAAGAGAAAAAGAGAAAAATCAAGGAAAGTAAAAGTTGGTTCTTTGAAAAGATTACAAAAAATGACAAACCTTTAGATATAAAGGCACAAAGAATAAAGACCTAAAGAATGAGGGAAAAAAGAAAATACCGTTAGTACACCACAGAAATGATTATTGTAGACAAGATCCGCTGGTGGAAGTTAAAATGAGGCGGCGAAAGTTTAAGAGAAGAAGGACACTTGTGTAGCCTCAGAGCGTCCCCCCTAAGGCAGTCGTTAACTGCAGTGGGGGGACGGTGGTTCTGCAGCGGGGAGTGCTGGCAGCCGGGGCCTGAATCGGGGCGTCGTCATCACCAACAGCAACAAGGCCGAGGGCATCGTTTACTCCTCCATATGAGGCTCTGTCATCAGCAGGTCAGGATTCAAACCCCAAGTCTTGTCAGACTCGAAAACATTATACTAGTTAATCGTTTCTCCATAAGCAGACATATTTTCTATCAAGAAATGGATAAATGGACTTGTTGGTGAACAATCAAAGGCAGTATACCTATCTCGATATTCTATCACCTGTGAAATACACCCAGTTCTGTAGAGTGAGTCAGAAAAGTGCAATTAACCAGTAAGGGAAGATGAGCTCTAGGTGAGGCTAATGCATAAAAGGAAAAACAGAACGGAAATGATATTTTTACTGCCGCCTGACACACAGTAGATGGTAAGAGTGATAACAATCATAGCAAATCCTTATAACAATAATAGATTTCATTTAATACTATTTCAAACTTAATTTTTTTTTTTTTACAGCAAATGCTATTACATTTATTCATTCATTTAGTCCTGACAACAACTCTATGAGACATGCACTATTACTATCCCCATTTTGAAGATGAGGAAGCAAAGGCATAAAAAGTTGAGCCATTTGTTTGGGATCATTTAGTAAGTTGGTGGAGCCTACTATACCATACTATCTCTGGGAAGATACAAGTTTAGTGAATAGTAAGAGTCAGGTACTATGCTAACTATCCGAATCCTCATTATTTGTGTCCAGAAATTTTTTTTTTTAACAAGTGGAATTTTACAAATGAAAAATCCAACGCTCTGTTGGCCTACTCAACACATACTGAGCACGCATGGCCTCCACCTTGTGACACTCAGTAGCTTCTCTTCCCCCGATTCACTGTGATCAGTGAATACACTCCCCCAAAACATTACGAATGTCTCTAAGGGAGCAGTACTCCCTGCACACTGCTTGTTGAAGGTCATTAGGTGGTGAGATACAAAGCTGGGAGGTGAATCCAGGCCTGAATGACTCCAAGCTCAGTGTTCTTTCCAATACCAGACACAGACTTACGTAAGAGTTGAAATTAAAACAAATGTACAGACACAGGGGAGCCCAGCTTCAAGATGTGTGTGGAGCAGAACACTCCAGATGAGGAAACACACAGCTGACCCCTGCACAACATGGGTGTGAACTGTGCAAGTCCACTTATACACAGATTGTTTTCAACAAATACAGGACAGTCCTGTGAATGCATTTTCTGGTTCCTTAATGATTTTCTTAATAACGTTTTCTTTTCTCTAGCTTACGTCATTGCAAGAATACAGTATATGAGACATATGACATACAAAACGTGTTGATGGACTGTTCATGATACCTCAAAGGCTTTCAGTCAACCGTATACTGTTAGTAGTTACATTGGGGGGCAGTCAAAAGTTACATGTGGATTTCTGACTGAGCAGGGAGTCTTGTTCAAGGGTCAATGGAAAGCTAAAGTAGTATATACTATAATAATAATATTATGTATAATTTGTTGAATTAAGCAAACTATAAAGCATGGATCAATCCGTAAAGTATACCAAATCTGTCTGTTAAGGGAACTAGGATTCAGTTCAGAACTTTTTTTTTTTTTTAATGTTTATTTTTGAAAGAGACAGAGCATGAGCAGGGGAGGGGCAGAGAGAGAGGGAGACACAGAACTCAAAGTGCGCTCCAGGCTCTGCACTGTCAGCATGAAGCCCAAAGAGGGGATCGAACTCACAAACCATAAGATCATAACTTGAGCTGAAGTCAGATGCTTAACCGACTGAGCCACCCAGGCGCCCCTCAATTCAGAGCTCTTGAGTGAGAACTAGCATCATTAACAGGCTAGTTGTCTATACGTGTCTAAGCTGGATAAAGTTATGGAGTTGGGGGTTAAGGCCTCCTGAAAGAATTTCAAAGACTACTATTTCTTTCAGTTTCATGAGTCCTATTTTTTTCAAATCTGTTAAAGATGCTCTTCCATTCATCGTTATATGAGCTGTATAATGTAGGGGTACAAATCATCCATGCTATCCTCATCACTTTTTTATTTAATAATTAAAAATTCAGAATGTTGGGGGAAAATGTTAAAAAGCAACACTAAGTATATAGCTCACAAATAGACAGTAAAAACATTCCCCCAAACACACATAAATAAATATTTCTGTCTCCTCAAGGAAATAAAATACCTTCAGTATACAACTTTCAGATAACACTATAAACTTTTGAAAATGTTAACATTATAAATAAATATTGATATACAGATACTCCTGCAGCAGTAACCTACAATCTACATTTTGGTTATTTAATGGAATTTGTAAACTTCAGTCATGCGTATGCATGAACACACACGTGTGCATACCATAAGCAAATATTTAGTAATCAACTCTATTAATCAATTACCTTTGCAATAATAACTTCTTTCTTCAGAATCTTCATAGCATAGTATTTCCCACTTGCCTTCTCTCGAACCAAAATAACTTTTCCAAAAGTGCCTTTACCTAGTAGTTTCAAATAGTCAAAATCATTCATTGTCTGAAAAATATAAATTAAAAAAAACATAATATGAAATATTTGATGCAATTTAGTTATAAGCATATAGGTGTATGTTTGCAGTATCTACTCAAAAGTAAATTTTACCAATGTTTAAGCACACTTAAATGAGTAAGAATCAGACTGGCAATGGCTGCCTCACCAGCAATCATGGGTGCTAGAAATAATTTAAGCAATCCTCAGATACTGAAGGCAATAATTTTCAACCTCAAAGTCCTCAGCTCGTCAAACCATCAGTCAAGTGTAGGAGTAAAGGAAAAGTTCTTTAGAATCATTTTCATTCACTTTCAAGGCCTCAATTTAACAGTGTTGTATTAGCTTCAGGTGTACCACATGATGATTCACCAGGTCTATACACTTCTCAGTGTTCATCAAGACAAGTGTACTCTTAATCCCCTTTATCTATTTCACTCATCCTTCCTACCTGCCTCCTCTCTGGCAACCACTAATTTGTTCTCTGTATTTAAGTGGTGTTTTGGTCTCTTTTTTTTTTTTTGCTTGTTTCATTTGCTTTGTTTCTTAAATTCCACATATAAGTGAATTCATATGGTATTTGTCTTTCTCTGAAGGACACTTCATTTAGTGTACTACTCTAGATCCATCCATGTTGTCACAAATGGCAAGGTGTCGTCATTTTTTATGGCTGAGTAATATTCCATTGTGTACATATACCACATCTTACCCATTTGTCCATCAATGGAACGTGGGTTCCTTCCATATCTTGGCATTGTAGAAAAATGCTGCAATGAACATAGGGGTGCATATATCTTTTCAAATTAGTGATTTTGTTTTCTTTGGGTAAATACCCAGTAGTGGAATTACCGGATCCTATAATAATTCTATTTTTAATTTTTTGAGGAGCTTCCACACTGTTTTCTAAGGACTCAGGTTTTTAAGGATTTGGTGGTGACCACTATCTCCAAACAACATGATGCTCAAAAATGCCCCTCACAAACATTTCCAAATACATCTAAGGAAGCAGTCCTTTTCAGGGAAGCTATCTGAGAACGTACTCTAGCACAGTAGGGATGGAATCCTAGAAAGTGAAAGATATGTGTATAAGAAATGTTGAAAAGAACCTGGAGCACAAGGAGAAGAGATTGAAGGGAGTACCAGTACAAACCTGAGAACACAAGTGGTGCGATCAGAGCAGAAAGGAGGGAAGTCTAAGAATGCCTTTAATTGACCTGCCTGGTTTCAGTTTCATTTCTCATTCCTAAGGCAGGTGACCCCAGGATTTTGCCAAGCTGACCCACTCCTTGCTCTTTACAGCCTCCTGTATGCACACTTTTCCTGCTCTATGAACATTCTTCCACAAACTTCCTTAATTTTGATACTGCTTGTGCACTATAATGCCTTTCCCCCATCCAGCTTTTTGTGTGTATGAACTTATCTCTTTTTAAAAATGCCTTTACTACCATTTTAATGGACTTTTAAATGGAAGGGGAGCTAACTGGGTATGCTCAGTTTGTCATCTTCAATTTGAATTCAGTTCAGAGGGCTTTATGAGTAACAAGTTTAGAATCTGGGTTTTATCCTACAGATGATCAGAAGTTATTGAAGATTTTTTATAACTGTATTTTCTCCTGTTTACCACCCATCTGAAGTAAATGTCAAGAATGTCTCAAATCAATGATCTCAGCTTCCACGTTAAGAAACTGAACAAGAGCAAATTAAACTCAAGAGAAACAGAAAAAAGGAAATAATAAAGATCAGAGCAGAAATCAATTAAATTTTTTAAAACAGTAGAGGATCTCAGTGAAACCAAAAGCTGGTTCTTTGAGAAGATCAATAAAATTGATATAAACCTCTGTCCAGACTGGTCTGGAAAATAAGGACGGAAGACGCAAATTACCAATGTCAGGAATGAAGGACAGCTGACATCACTACAGATTCTACGGATGCTAAAAGGATCACATGGGAATATTGTAAGCAGCTGCAAGCCCATAAAATTGACAATATACATGAAATGAAAAAATTCCCTGAACGCCTCAAACTCTCGAAGCCCACTCAAAAAACAGATACCTTGATAGCCCTATGTTTACTAAGGAAATTGAATTTGTGGTCAAAAAACCTCTCAACAAAGAAAACTCTAGGGCCAGATGGTTTCACTGGTGAATCTTATAAATACTTAAGGAAGAAATGATACCAATGCTATGTACACTCCTACAGAAGAAAGTTGAAAGAAAGAGAATACTTCCCAATTCATTGCATAAGGCCATCATTATTACCCTGATTATCAGAACCAGACAAAAACATTACAAGGAAACTACAGACCAATATTCCTTATGTACATAACATGTAAAAATTCTAAAAGTTTTAGAAACAAATGCTATGTTTACTTTCAACCTTATCTGCTGTCTGTAATTTTGAAAATTTTTCCAAATGTCAAATTATAATGTCTTAACCATTCAAAAATATCTTTAGTTCAAGGGGCGCCTGGGTGGCTCAGTCGGTTAAGTGTCCAACTCCTGATTTAGGCTCAGGTCATGATCTCATGGGTTGTGAGATCAAGCCCTGCATCAGGCTGTGTGTTGACAGCACCAGGCCTCCCTAGGATTCTCTCTCTCTCTCTCTCGCTCTCGCTCTCGCTCTCGCTCTCTGCCCCTCCCCTGCTCTCTCAAAAAAAAAAATCACTAGTTCAAAAGAAAAGTAGCAAAATGTATCAGGGAAAATAGCAAAGTACATTATTAATTAATCAAACATGTGGCACTAAATATACAGAATATAGTTAACAAAGTTCATGTCATTTGAACAGGTAGTATTAAGAAATTGTGTTTTCATTAACAGCTTTTTACAAATCAAGGAATACTATATAACCACAAAGCTATCCATGCTAGCTGGTCTCCAACGATAGCACCACTAGTCCCCTGACTCCCTATTTGCACATTCTTCTCATGAAGAGGCACTCAACGTTCCCTCTCCCTGGGCCAGCCTTGTGTCCTGCTTTGTACACAGAATATGACCAAAGTGACACCATGCCAGTTCCAAATCCAGCCTTTTTGTAAATTTTTTTAAAACGTTTATTTATTTTTGAGAGAGAGAGACAGAGACAGAGACAGAGTGAGAGCGGGGAGGGTCAGAGACAGAGGGAGACAGAATCAGAAGCAGGCTCCAGGCTCCGAGCTGTCAGCACAGAGCCCGACGCAGGGCTCAAACCCATGAACTGTGAGATCATGACCTGAGCCGAAGTTGGCCACTTAACCGACTGAGCCACCCAGACGCCCCCCAAGTCCAGCCTTTAAATCTGGCAGCTTGTGTTTTTACCTCCTGGAAAAGTCATCATTGAAAGCCAGTTTTCATTCCATAAGGAAGTCCAGGCTATCTTTTGGGGAAAGCGGCCACGTAGAAAGAACCTGGATGATGAGCCACCATGTGCTAAGAGATCACATGGAGGAGAAGTGAGAATCCAGAAACGTGAGAAAGCCCTTCTTGGATTTTCCAGCCCGGCCAATGTGCTAACTGAACGCAACTGCTCGGGAGACCCATGGGAGACCTGTAGACCTGCCCGCACAAACAGCAAAATCCTGAGAAATATACTGAAATATATGGTTATTGTTTTAACGTTAAACTTGGGTAGTTTAATTCCATGGCAATAAAGAGCTGAGAGACGTTATTCTCATAACTAGGCTATGATGTTATTTTTTGCTCAAAGCTTCATTTGAGCAGTACCCTCCTCAATTTTGAGCTAAATGCACTGAAAAATCATACTTGCTGCATCCTATTATTAAATACCACATAAATGGAAACTGAATTCTTTAGGATAAAAGTCAGAAAAGAATTTGTAAATTGCCTTATGACATTTCCAGATGAAAAGCGCTATGTAATTATAATATATTACTATATTCCTTAAGATTGCAATTCTTAGAGAAAAGGAGGCTTAAAGAAAAGTATAATACTCCTATCTTTATATTTCAGTTTGACCGCCAACCTTAAAAAAAGAGAATTTGCACAGAAATTAATATTAGCAAAAGCATTCTATGTGAGAAAATCAGAAACAGTTCCATATCTATTTTGACAAAACTTCAGAAAATTTAAAAAGTACCTTTGATACCAAATACTCACGTTCAGCATGGTACACACAGTAATTATCTAGTCTTTACAAGTGAAATGTAACCTATCACAAATGTTTTCCTCTTTTAGATGGTGTTAAGGGAAAAAAATTCAGTAAGCTGTTAATAAAATATGAGAGCACGGATACTCTGCAGAAAAATTAATCCTCTAAAACCCAATCCCCAAAATTTATTAAGTAAATATTCTACATAGTTATACTCTTTTCTTCACATCAATGTGGACGTTTTAGGTTAAGAGACACATGGGCATACATAACAAATGTTTACTTAGTAAGTGTATTCAAATACACACTAGAAGATAAGAGAAAGACTAATTGTAAAGTCCAAAATTTAGGTTAAAGAATATGCATATATAACTGAAGATGAATACAAGAAACTGCTCAGAAGAGAACACAGATGTTTTAACACATTTGGTCCAAGAGGATAAATCCCACGTTGGCAATGTTAAGAGCTAAACCACACAAAGCTCCGTGGGACACTAAGCAAAAAGGGGGGGGGCTCTCAAGAAACCCACCTGTTTGTCCAGCCAACCTCTCCCACCATTGCTGAGGCTACCGCTCCCTCTCGGGATAGGCAGTGAGGGACCACATGATTTCTGCAGGTCACACCGAAACTTCTTTTCTTCACTCTTCCTCCGCCCGCCCGCCAGGGCTCTGAGTTAGTGCAGCCAGGCATTAGGTGACACAACTCCAAGAGCTGGGGCCAGACTTACTGGGAAGGTAGAACGTGTTGCTTCTACTTTCTACCAAGTCAGGAGATGGTAAGTAGCCGCTCCTCAGAGAGGCCTACGTTGGTCACTTAAAACTTAAGCCAAACATGGGGTGCCTGGGTGGCTCAGTCGGTTAAGCGTCCGACTCTTGGTTTCACCACAGATCATGATCTCACGGTTTCGTGAGTTCGAGTCCAACATCAGGCTCTGCGCTGGCAGCGTGGAGCCTGTTCGGGATTCTCTCTCTCCCTCTCTCCCTGCCCCGATCCCGCTCACGCTCTGTCTCTAGATAAATAAACTTAAAAAAATTAAGCAGAACTCTGACTCTCATTTGGCATTTTATGCTGTGCGCCTTCACATGCCTGACAGGGTATAGGGAATGGCCACTTGGCAGACCAAGATTAGGCACTTCTGCGTCCTCTAATCAAATTCCTTTGAAAGATCATCTTTTCGTTTAAATACAGAACCACCCCTAAATCTGGTTATGAGGCGTCTGCTTCTTTGCCACCACCCAGCATCTTTTCCTAAAGGAGTCTCCTCCCCGAGCGGCAGGTTTTGGGGCAAGACTCTGCCACTAAGAGAAGTGACCATCTGTCTGCTTGAGACAAGAGAAAACAGTTGCGACAGTTCTCAGCAGAGCTACCACAATTAGTAGCTACTCTCTTCATCCTGTCGCTCGTTTTTCAAGAAGTAAATGATGAAGAAAACACACACTGTAAATTATGAGAAAGGGATTCTTATTTCAGAATATCTGTGTTTACAGTTTGGAATTAACAATAATCTGAACTTCTACCATTCTTTTTATGATACCTGAGCCACATAAAAGATGTAGTTTTAGGGAACTAGGGACGTAATAGTACTATTTAACCCTTTTTAACCAACTTGTTAGAACCATCACAGAACAGTGGTGCAGAGGGTCTATCTCTTTTACACTCTTTGTCACTTAAGACAGTTTGATACTATTTGAGATGAAATGAAATAAAAAAGAACAATGGAAATCAGATATAGGTTAAATAAGCTAACGAATGCCCCCATTTTCAAAATACTTTTGACCGTATCAATTTTTAATTTTGGAGACTCAGTTTCCATGAGAGATTTCTTAGAGAATCTGCTTTAAAAACCTCACTTTCAGGGCATCTGGGTGGCTTAGTTGGTTAAGCATTCAACTTCAGCTCAGGTCATGATCTCACAGTTCATGGGTTTTAGCCCCACGTCAGGCTCTGTCTGTGCTGACAGCTCGGAGCCTGGAGCCTGTTTGGGATTCTGTGTCTCCCTCCCTCTTTGCCCCTCCCCAGCTCACACTCTGTCTCTCTCTCTCAAAAATAAATAAACATTAAAAAAAATTTGAAAACCTCACTTTCTACCACTATCCTATAATATTAAAATTCCACTGATTTTCCCAAGAGTTAGCCATATAAATGAAATTAACTAATACCAAAACACTGAGTAAATGCAACGGCTTGACACAGTATTTTGAGAAACTGACTACAATCATAAGAGAGAATATCTGTCTAATTTTGTTCTCTAATATAATTTGGTCATGTAATGAGTATAATAATTTATAGTGATTATAAAGACTCAAGATACATCAATAATAAATAAGTTGTATACTGAAGTTATACAGTATATAATTAAAAGTCTTTACATGCTTGAACAAGATATTTATCTGAGTATCAGATGAATCACTGTACAATAGGATACTAATGGTACCTACCTCATATGATATTTTTGAGGATTAAATGAGATAATACATACAAAAGTACTTCTGAGAGCATAGCATGAAATAAACTTCTAATAAACATTTACAAGTGATAATTGGTGAAAGTGATGAATTCTAAGATAATCTGCACTGGTAATTGCAAAATGAGAAAGTTGTATTGTGCTTTTTATGATGATTTATAAATCATCTTAACAGAAAAATACATAAAATCCTCCATATTTTTCCATATTTACATCTTTGAAAGCATTTGTCTCTCTTCATTCAAAATTCTTCTGTTAAGTTTACATATTCATTTCCAAATCCTCTCATCCATCAGCAACAGTATTTCTCGTTAGGGTGTTATAAACTCCCTACTTTCAACCCGGAACTGCCCCAACAGTAGCTTCTTAGTAATACGGGTTATTAAGCAGAGTTTTAGCAATTCCACAGACTTAGAGCATAGCTGGTATCGTCTGGGGTAGTTTATAATTCCGAGGACGAGATTAACTGGGATCTGATTTTAAATTTAGGAGCATAGTCAAATTTTACATTCATCGCGTACACGTGCTCATAAACATGCAGAAGCAGTTTTCTTATCTCGGAGTAGGTGAGGAAAACTAGATCGTGGGGTTTTTTTGTTTTTGGTTTTTGCAATGCCTGAAGAACAAGGCAGATGTTAAGTTGATTAAAAAAAAAAAAGAGGGATTCATTTCAACTAACAAATAAGGATAAGTCTTCAATGAAGACACGACTTTTGGCCAAGATCAAGGACAGAATATTATTATAATTAGAACAGAAATTTCAGGGGCACCTGTGGCTCAGTGGGTTAAGTTTCTGATTCTTGACTTTGGCTCAAGGTCATCTTCTCACAGTTCGTGGGATTGAGCCCACACAGGGAGCCTGCATGGGATTCTCTCGCTCCCTTTCTCTCTGCCCCTCCCCTGCTCACACTCTCTCTCTCAAAATCAATACAATAAACTTAAAAAAAAAAAACCCAGAAATTTCAGAAAAGGAGAGAGTAATTAATGAGCTGTAGGTTGTGACAGTGTAACTTCATCAAGTTCACACGTGTAGCAGGTGGGAAGAGGAGGATTTGAACTCAAGCAGCCGAACTCCAAAGAGTTCTTAATCATTATGCTAACAGCAAATTACATGGGTAATTACATTAAAAATTAGTGTTTTCCTACACGGGGATTAAATTTACAATTTATTATAACAAATATATTCTAACAGATAAGTGGCATGTTCATTTACTTTGAACACAGAGACCTTTAGATTAATCTTAAAATACCATTTTCACACAAGGAAGTTGCTTTTTAATTTTCTATAGCAATGAAAAACATAATTTTTAATTCCCATCAATCTATAAATTGGCATTTATTAATCTGGAGCACTCAGGGAAGGAAAGTCTGTTTTCCTCATTGGCCCAGGAGTAGCCATCATTAAAATAAAAAGCTATTGTTTCCAAGACTCTTTCCATTCCTGCTGATGTTAGTAAGGCTGGTAAGAAGCGCACTAGGAAGCACGCTACAACCATCTCTGCTTCTGCTCTCAGAGCATACAAAAGAAATACCACATGGAACAGGACTCAATCATTAGGGAAAACATTATTGCCAAGTTCTAAAATGGTATTAAAAACAGTAAGAGAAAAATGCGAATTATAAATTAGCATGATGACACTTCAGTGAACAACTTCCTGAGAAGCCCTAGCAGCAGTCAGTGCGAAGTGCTGAACCACGCAAACGAAGTGACGTTTAAATTACTTGGTTTTAAACAATGACAGGTATTTCAGATACACCTGGATATACACCACCCCCACCCATGTATTTGTGTAACTTAAGGTCACTGGCCAACACTTTTTGCAAATGGCAATTTTTAGGGTGTTTCCTTCCACACACGTAAGTGCCGGGCTGAGGAGGGAATAGGTTACTATTTTCTACCTTTCTTTTATGATGGGTTGTGGAAGCGTCCATCTCTTCCTCCCCTATATTATCAATTTGTGAAGTTGGACTACAGTTCATTCTCTCCTCTTCTTGTCTCTGAAGTCTGTCTGCTACAGCCTGAATAGCTTCTGTCCACTCTTCCCTATAAAAACAAGTACAATTTCCCATTAATAAAGAAGGGTAAATGAATCAAATATGTCCCTTTTGTAAAATATGACATCAACACAAGTAAAGTCTATTCCGGGATAATACACCCACATACACAGAAACATATCTTCCTGCCCTTACTCAAAGGTGAAATTAATCCCCAAAGCACTTAACATTACAGACCTTAGGGTTGTAAGAGCATTTATGTAAATGTATATTAAAGAAAAAAGGAAAAGAATTATAAGAAAATTTGGTTAAAATTCTTTAAAACTACAATTTAATTTTATTGCCTATAAACATCTTTCCTATTAGGTAAAATTGACCCCCAAAAGCTTGCTGCACCTTGAAAAACGTTTTTGTCTAGCCATTAAGTTCGTCATTGAAATAGTCAAGGTTTCTACTGTAGTCTAATAGAAATTCTAAGAAAAGGTTTTCAAAGTCAAAGTCTTCAACTGTTCCCAAATCACAGATAAGTTTAAAAAAAATAGCCATAGTTTATAGGTAAGATAGTAAGTCTCGGGAGCTCCAAATGGTAGTTGTGTTATCAGATCGAGAATCATGTCTTTCCATGTAAGTTTTTAAATCATGTGTCAGTTTCTTAAAGTCTGTTAGAATTTTGAGTGGAACTGTCTAAATCTATGGATCAATTCGGGGGAAATTATGATCTCAAAAAATTAAATTTTCCAATCCATAAGCATGGTTGATTTAGGTCTTTAATTTCCCAATGCAATCTGTGACTTTCTGTGAAAAGGTCATGCATGTCTTAAATTGAATTCATTCCGAAGTATTTTATTTAAAAAAAATACTTAGTTTTCACTGAAATACATGTGACATACAGTATTACATTAGTTTTAGGTGCACAACACAGCTATCCGACACTCACACGCACTATGACATGCTCACCACGTTAAGTGTGACTACCGTCTGTCGTCACACAAAGTTGTTACACTGCTACTGACTATGTCTGCTATGCTGTATTTTACATCCCCATGACTTATTTTATAACCGGAAGTTTGTATTTCTTAATCTCCTTTACCTATTTTGCCCATCACCCATACCTTTCCTTTCTGGCAACCACCAGTTTGTTTTCTTGTATTTATGAGTCTGTTTGTGGTTTTATTTGTTCATTTGTTTTGGTTTTTAGAATCCACATATAAGTGAAAGTACATGGTACCTGCCTTTCTCTGTCTGACTTCTTTCACTTAGCACCATACCCTTTACATTCACTTATGTCACAAATTGGCAAGATTTCATTCATTTTTATGGATGAATATAAATACATCATGTCTTCTTTATCCATTCATCTATGGATGGACACTTACATTGCTTCATACCTTGGTTATTGTAAATGCTGCAATAAACATTGGGGGAGATATATATATATCTTACTGAATTAGTGTTTTCATTGTTTTTGGGCAAATACCCAGAAGTGTAATATTACCGTATCACATGGTATTTCTATTTTTAATTTTTACAGGAACCTTCATACTATTTTCCACAGTGACTGTACCACATTACATTCCCACCAATGGTGCATGAGTGTTCCCTTTTCTCCACATCTTCACCAACACCTGTTATTTCTTCTCTTTTGATACTAACCATCTGACAGGTGTGAGGGGATATCTCATTGTGGTTTTAATTTGCATTTCTCTGATGATGAGTGATATTTAGCATTGTTTCATGTGTCTGTTGGCCATCTGTACGTCTTCTTTGGAAAGATGTCTATTTAAGCCCTCTGCCCATTTTTTAATCAGG
This sequence comes from Cryptoprocta ferox, assembly GCA_028646485.1. Classification (NCBI taxonomy): domain Eukaryota; kingdom Metazoa; phylum Chordata; class Mammalia; order Carnivora; family Eupleridae; genus Cryptoprocta; species Cryptoprocta ferox. The sequence continues at coordinate 3,090,811 of CM053562.1, forward strand.
TTATTCAGGATTTTTTGGGCTGGTAGTTTTGTGAGTTTTTTATGTATCTTGGATATTAACCCTTTATCAGATATCTCATTTGTAAATATCCTCTCTGATCTGGTAGGTGGCCTTTTCATTTTGGTGATTATTTCCTTTGCAAAAGCATGTTAGTTTGATGCAGTTCCAATAGTTTATTTTTGATTTTGTTGCCCTTGCCTTAGAAAAGATTAAAAAAAAAATACTGCTAGAATCACTATCCAAAAGTTTACTACTTATCTTTTCTTCTAGGTGCTTTATAATTATAGGTCTTATATTTAGGTATTTATTCCAGTTTATTTTTGTATATGACGTAAAAAAAAAAAAAAGTGGTCCAGTTTCATTCTTTAGCATGTAGCTTTCCAGCTTTGTCAGCACCACTTACTGAAGAAACGGTCTTTCCCCACTGTATGCTCTAGCATATTTTGTTATAAATAAAATAACACAATAAGTATGGGTTTATTTCTGGGCTGTCTGTTCTGTTCCATTGATCAATGTGTCTATTCGTGTGCCGCTACCATACTGTTTTGCTTACCACAGCTTTCTAGTATATCTTGAAATACGGTATTGTGATGTCTCTAGCTTTGTTCTTCTTGCTCAAGAGCGCTTTGGCGATTCAGGGTCATTTGTACTTCCGTACAAATTTCAGGATTGTTGTTTCAGTTCTGTGAAAAGATTATTGGTATTTTCATAGAGATTGCAAGGAATCTGTAGATTGCTTTGGGTAGTATCAACATTTTAATAATATTAATTCTTCCAATCCATGAACATGGCATATCAGTCTAATTATTTGTGTCACCTTCAATTTCTTTCATCCATGTCTTTTAGTTTTCAGAGTGCAGGTTTTCACCTCCTAGATTAAAGTTGTTATTCTTTTTGAATTAATTGTAAATGGGATTAATTTCTCTTTTTGATAATTCCTTGTAAGTGCACAGAAATGCAAGAGATTCCTGAATATTAATTTTGTATCCTGTAACTTTAACAAATTTATTAGTTTTCTTGGTGGACGTTTAGGGTTTTCTACAGATAATATCATTCACCTACAAATAGTGACAGTTTTACTTCTTCCTTGCCGATTTAGATGCCTTTTCTTTCTTTTTCTTGTCTGACTGCTGGGGCTGACACTTCCAGTATAGAGTTGGTTAAAAGTTGTGAGAGTAGGCATCCTTGCCTTGCTCCTGTTCCTAAAGTAACAGCTTTCAAATTTTCACCATTAAGTATGATGTTAGCTGTGGGTCTGTCACATACAGACTTTACTATGTTGAGGTACAATCCCTCTATATCCGCTTTGTGGAGGGTGAATGGAGCTGCATTTCGTCAAATGCTTTTTCTGCATTGAAATGATCATAGGATTTTTATCCTGCATTCTGTCAATGTGCTGTATCACACTGATTGATCTGTGAATACAAAACCATCCTTGAACCCCTGGAATAAATCCTACTCGATCATGGGGAATGATCCTTTTAATGTATTTTGAATGTGGCTTGCTAATGTTTTGTGACAATCTTGCATCTATGTTCATCAGAGATATAGGCCTATAATTTTCTTTCTGTTGTGTATTTGTCTGGTTTTGGAATCACAGTAATGCTGGCCTCATAGAATGAGTTTGGAAGCAATCCTTGCTCTTCAATTTTTTGGAATAGTTTGAGAATAATAGGTATTAACTCTTCTTTAAATGTGCGACAGAATTTACCTGTGATGCCATGTGGTCCTGGACTTCTGCTTGTTGGGAGTTTCCTGATTGCTCATTCAATTTTATTACTACTAGTCTGTTAAGAATTTCTCTTCTTCCTGTTTCAGTCTTGGAAGAGTCTATGTTTCTAGAAATGTATCCATTTCTTCTAGCTTGCCCAATTTGTTGGCACATAATTTTTCATAGTAGTTGCTTTTAATTCTTTCTATTTCTGTGGTGTTGGCTGTAACTTCTGTTTTACTTCTGATTTTATTTGAGTCCGGTCTTTTTTTTTTTTTTTTTTTTCTTTCTTTAAAAGTCTGACTAAAGGTTTTTCAATTTTGTTTTGCTTTTCAACAAATCAGCTCTTAGTTTCCTGAATCTTTTCTATTGTTTTTTAAGTCCCTATGTTATTTCCACTCCGGTATTTATTATTTCCTTCCCTCTATGAACATTGGGCTTTGTTGGTTTTTTCTTTTTTAGTTCCTTTAGGAGTAAGGTTAGATTGCTTATTTGAGATTTTTCTTGTTTTGTTTATGTTTTTCTTGCTGTTGTAGTTTTTAGGTAGGCCTGTATCAGTGTAAACTTGCCTCTTATAACTGCCTTTGCTGGACACCAAAACTTTTGAATTGCTGTGTTTCATTTTCATCTACTTTTTTTATTTCCTCTATGATTTCTTCAGTAACCCACTGGTTGTTTAGGAGCAAGTTGTTTAGACTCCACATTTGCGATTTTTTTCCAGTGTTTTTCTTGTAATTGATTTCTAGCTTCATATCGTTGTGGTTAGAAAAGATGTTGAATATGATTTCATTCTTAAAATTAAGACTTGTTTTGTGGCTTAACATGTGATCTGTCCTGGAAAATGTTCCATGTGCACTTGGAAAGCATGTGTCTTCTGCTGGTTTTGGATGGAACGCTCTGCATATATGTTAGGTCCATCTGGTCTAATGTGCAATTGAACCCACCGTTTCCTTCCTTACTGATTTTTTTTCTGGATAATTTATCCATTGATGCAAGTTGGATGTCAAAATACCCTCCTCTTATTATATTGCTGTCAACTTCTCCATCTATGTCTGTTAATCTGCTTAATATATTTAGATGCTCTTATATCCTCTTGTTGGATTGATCCCTTTTTCATTATGTAATGCCGATCCAGGTCTCTTGTTAAGGTCTTTGTTTTAAAGTCTATTTTGTCTGATGAGTATTGTTACCTACCCCAGCTTTTTTGTTTTTTCACTTCCATTTGGAAAAGTATGTATTTTTCCAGCCCTTTACTTTCAGTCTGTAAATGTCTTAAGGTCTGTAGTGAGTCTCTTGTAGACAACATTTGGTTGGGTCTTGTTTTGTTTCTTCCCCATTCAGTCACCCTTTATCTTTTGATTGGAACATGCAGTCCATTTATATGAAAAGTAACTATTGATAGGTACGTCCTTACTGCCATCTGTTGGCATATAACAACGGGCATATATAATTGTTTTCTGGTTTGTTTTGTAGTTTTCCTTGGTTCCTTTCTTCTTCTTTTGCTCTCTTCCCTTGTGATTGACTTTCTTTAGTGCTATGCTTGCATTCCTTTCCCTTTAGGTTTTGTGTATCTATTATAGGTGTTTGGTTTGTGGTTCATACGAGGTTGATATATAATACCCTATGTATACAGTAGTCTATTTTAAGTTGATGTTTGATTAACACATTCTAAAAGTACCACAGTTTTACTACAGCTCTCCACATTTTATGTGTTTGACTTCATATTTTACATCTTTATTTTGTGTATCCATTATTTACTATAGATGTAATTGATTTTACTACTTTCATCTCTTAATCTTCATACTAGCTTTATATGTGATTGATCTATTGCCTTTACCATATGTTTGATTTCACCAGTGAAATTTTTCTTTAATCATTCTCTTAGTTCTAATTATGGTCTTTCTTTTCTTCTTAAAAAAGGCCCTTTAACATTTCTTATAGGGCGGGTTCAGTTGATGCGAACTCTGTTTTCATTTGTCTGGGAAACTCTTCATCTTTCCTTCCACTGTGAATGATTACCCTGCTGGGTATTCTTGGTTGTAGGTTTCTTCCTTTCATCACTTAAGATTATATCATGCCACTCCCTTCTGGCCTGCAAAGTTTCTGCTGAAAAGTCAGCTGATAGCCTTACGGCCATTTCCTTTTTATATAACTTGTTGCTTTTCTCTTTGCTGCTTTTAAGGTTATGTTTATATATTTCACTTTTGGCGTTTTAACTACTACTGTGTGTCTTGGTGTGGATCTCTTTGGGTTTATCTTGTTTAGGATTCTGCGCTTCCTGGACTTGGCAGTCTGTTTCCTTCTCCAGGTTAGGGAAGTTTTGAACTATGATTTCTTCAAAGAAGTTTTCTCCCCCTTTTTCTCTCTCTTCTTTTTTGAGAAGCCTATAACGCAAATGTTACCAAGTTTGATGTTGCCCCAGAGATTCCTTATCTATGATCATATTTAAAAAAATTTTTTTTAATGTTTATTTATTTTTGAGAGAGAGCGCGTGCACGTGCACGTGCACATGCATGCAAGCGAGGGAGGGGCAGAGAGAGGGAGACACAGAATCTGAAGCATGCTCCAGGCTCTGAACTGTCAGCACAGAGCCCGACGCAGGGCTTGAACTCACGAACCACAAAATCATGACCTGAGCTGAAGATGGACGCTTAACCGACAGAGCCACCCAAGCACCCCCTTATGTTCATATTTTTAGATTCTTTTTACTTTTTGCTGTTCAGCTTGGGTGTCTTCCACTATGCTGTTTTTCAGAGTAGACAAATCAGACTGCTGCTGATTCCCTCTGAGGGATTCCTGCTGGTTGTGGAGGGGCAGGAGTGGCTTTGGAGGGGTACCTGACAGGACAGGTCCACAGGGTAGGTGCATACATGTAGCACTAGCAAGCTTGAAGGAGAGTGTCAGAACCGGTGCCTGCCAGCACAGGACCAACTATGCTGAAAGGAGGTCAGAAAAATGGCATCTACCAGTTCTTCCATTCCCAGAGAAAGTTCCTACCAATCCCTCAGCCTCCAGCCAAACTCTACAATTGGTCAATAAAGCTCCTTTATTGTATAGCCCAGAAGCTTTCAAACTACCGCCTCTGTAATGGGTCTCAGAGCGAGTAATACTGTGTACCCTTTAAGAACAGTATCTGTTATCTAGAGTGCTCCAACTTTACTGGAGTTAAGACCCACTAATTTTCAAAGCTCTTGAGTTAAGCCCCACTAATTTTCAATGCCAGAGGCTATGGAGGCTTGCCTTCCCGGCGCAAATCCCCAGGGCTTGGGGAGCCCAATATAGGTCCTCCCAGAGGACCTTTGCACCTAGCCCTCTTGCCTGTGGGTCAGTGTGTCTGGGGTTTGGTTCCCAACTTTGTCTCCATAACTCCTACTCTTTTCTAGGTGGTATTTAAAATAAAACTTTAGCTGTGAAGAGCTGTTCTGCTAGTCTTCAGGTTTTTCCCAAAGTCAGTTGTACTACATGTAACTGCGGCGCTGGTGTGTCCATGAGAAGAGGTGATCTCGCGATCTCCCTACTCCGCCATCTTCCTTAAATGAAATAGGTTGAATTCTTTTCTTAGGATGTTTTTTTTCTTTGGCAACATTCTTCACTTTCTTCAGACCTCTTCCTGAATTATCTATTCTTTATGCTTTTGTGGAGGTTTTTTAAAAAAAAAATAATTTTCTAACTTTTCTTGGTGGCACTTACAAATAAAGTTGGTTTTTGTATGTTGACCTTGTACCCAGAAGCCTTACTAAGTTGATATATCAGTTCTAATACCTTTTACTTTTCTGGACTTTTTACACATGTGAACATGTCTACAAATAAGGGCAGTTTTACTTCTTTCTTTCCAATCGATTTGCCTTTTACTTATTTCTCTTGCCTTATTATACTATCAGACCATCATTACAATGTTAAATAAAAGTGGTGAGAAAAGACATTTTTAAATGTGTGCCAGATCTTAGAGAGAAAGCAATGAAGCTTTTACCTGTGAGTATTATATAAGCTGTAGGTTTTTGATAGATATCCTTAATGAAGTTGAGTAAGTTCCCTTCTATTCCTTGTCAGCTGAATTATATAACTAAAATAACCCTTTTAGTTATAAAAGGGTACTGAATTTTGGCAAATGCCTTTTCTGTATCTGCTGAGATGACCATGTAGTTTTTCTACTTTATTCTACTAATATAGTGAATTTAGTTGAATGCCTTGAGAAAATGCAACTGAGTTCTTGGATAAACTCTATTTGGTCATAATGTATTATTCTTTTTCCATATTTTCTGAATTTGATTTATCAAAATTTTGTTAAGAAATTTTGCACTGATGTTCACAAGTATATTAGACTATAGTTCTATCTTCTTATGATGCCTTTGCCTGGTTTTTGAAATAAGGGCGACCTTATAAAATAAGTTGGAAAGTGTTCGCTTCTCCGTTATTTTCTGAAATAGATTGTGTAGGACTGGTAATAAATATTTCTTTAAATGTTTGATAGAATTCACCAGTGACCCATCTGGACCTGGGAGTTTTCTTTGAGGAAAGGATTTTAAGTTATTAACTCAATTCTGTTCATGGATATTGGCTATTCAAGTTTTCTAATGTTTTCTTGAGTTGATACTGGTAATTTGTGTATTCTCTCTCTCTCTCTCTCTCTCTCTCTCTCTCCCTCGTTTAACAATATTCCAAGATGTTCTTAATTCTTTTAGTTTTTTTCTTTTCAAAGAATTAGCTTTGGTTTATTGATTTTTATTTTTGTTTTCTCTTTCATTGATTTCTGACTTCTACTGTTTCCTTTTTGATGTTTACTTTGGGTTTGCTTTTCTAGTTTCTTAAAAAAGAAGCTTAGGTTATTGGCTTAACTTTGTTCTTTTCAACTATAGGCATTTAATGTTATAAATTTCCCTCTAAGAACTCATTTAGCTACATCCCATAAATTTTATATGCTTTGTTTTCGTAATTGTTTAAAAACAATTTTCTAATGTCTCCTATGAATTTTGATTTTGACCCAACAATTTTTAAGAGGTATAATCCATTTATTTACAACTTAGCTATGTCTTTTTTGTTTGTTTGTTTACTTACTTATTTTGAGAGAGAACACGTGTCAGCAGAGACAAAGGGAGAGAGACAGAATCCTAAGCAGGCTCCACACCGTCAGTGCAGAGCCTGACGTGGAGCTCAAACCTATGAACTGCGAGATCATAACCTGAGGTGAAATCAAGAATCAGACACTCAACCAACAGTCACCCAGGTGTCCCTATTTTCAACTTAGCTCTATCTTTATACTTCAAGTTAATTTCTTACAGATAATACATAAGTGGTCTTCATATTTTTAATACTGAAACTCTCTGCCTTTTAACTGATGCCTAACCCATTAATTTTTAATGCAATTATTTATATGCTTGCATGCAAGTCTACCATTTTACTGTTCTCTACGTGTCTCCTTTCTTTTTCCCTGCCTATTTTTGTTACATTATTTTAGATTTTTTCATAATTCCATTTCAATTTTCCTGTTGGTTTCTCAACCATTTTTTAAATATTATTTTTATATACAGTATTAACTTTATATAATCAACCTACATAATGTACTCTGAATTAATTTTTTATGATGCTATTTCTCCTCATATTAGCATTGTAGTCATCTGTTGCTTGCTTTCCTGTTAGCAATTATTCTTGAAATTATAACATTCATCCTCAACTTAGCAAAATCTAATACAACAAACATGTTCATACTCTTAAATCTTCTAAGAAAATGCAATGACATCAGAAGACATTAACTCCATTTTCCCCTTAATCTCAATTTGTATGTTATTAGTTCAGGTTTTTTATTCATTATACAATGAAACCACAAAATATTACTATTCATAAGATCAATATTCCTTTGGTTTTATCACTTACTTACCATTTTGTTTTTCATTCCTTCCTGTATCTCTTCTCCCACCTGGGATTATTTTTATTGTGTATGAAGAATACTGTCTGCTGGTAGGAAATTCTATCAGTTCTTGGCTGAACTTACTAAAATATTTGACTGAATGAGTTTCATCTTGCTTTCATTTTTTGGAATGTATTTTTGCTCATTAGCACTTATTTTCTTCTAGCACTTTGGGAATATCATTCCATTATGTCCGATTATCATTCTATCCCATATATTTTAGGTCAACTATCTCTACTTCTATCACCTTTTAGTCTAACTGATGCTCCTTTCAAGGCAAATTATCTTTTCTCTCTGCTTTGAGGATTTTCTCATTGTCTTTGTTTTCGAAAGTCTAATGGTACTGAGCAGGTTTTCTCTGTATTTGTTCCTGCATGGGCTTTACTGGACTTCTTCAATATGTGGTTTGGTATCTTTAGCCATTTTGGAAATTTTTCAGCAACTATGTTTTCAAATACTTTGTTGCCCCATTCTTTATTCTTCTTTTTCGAGACTCCCAATTATGTAAACATAAGACCTTCTCACTGCATTCCTTTTGTCTTACATTCCACTCCGCCTTATTTTTATTCTCTATCCTTATCTCTTCATTCTGGAATATTGTTATAACGTAGATTTGAGCTCCTAATTTTCCCTAACGTTAGGCCTAATCCACTGTTGAAACCATCCACCAGAATTTTAAATATCTTATTTTTCGATTTTAGAATTCCCTTTTTATTCTTTTTTATAACTTCTAGCTCTCTGAATTTCCCAGCCTTAATGTTTATTTCCCTTTAAGTACTAATACAGAGTTCTTTTAATTTCTGTCTGATAACTCCATTATCTAGAGCACCGATGAATCTGACTCAGTTGTCTGTTTTGTCTCTGTGGTGTGTGAATCTTTATATCTTTGTGTCCTTGTTTTTTTAATGCATATCAAACAACGTACATTAAAATCTAAATAGTCTGAGATTAGTTATATTTGCTTTTAACGGGTTCCTGGGAGACCAGCAAAAGTGGATCATGTTAACCAAATTTAAGACCTGAAATAATTTAAAGCTAGACTTCAATTTTTAAAAGGTAAATCTAAATCCAGGTTATCCTTTCTTCTAGCGCCAACCTACAAGGTATTGATGTACCATGACCAGATTACAGAATATGACTCCTAGATCTGACAGCTACTCCAAATGTTAACATCTCAGACACCTTTAGAATTGGCAGGCACCCCTAGTAAAAAAAAAAAAGTAGGCTCATCTCTCTGGGTTTCATTCCTCCATAAAGTTTTGATTCCATAATTCTTCACAGCCAAATTGGCTCTTGTATGCCTTTTGTTTTGTTTTAAAACATTTCGTCCACCTTTTCTAAGAGTTCTTAGGTGGACTACTGACCTAAATTACCTCATTCACCATAATTAAAATATATATGTATGCTTTGCAAAACAGTATTGGGCCCAAATATCACACTAAGGAAAGAGTATGCAATCTTCTAATTTCTAAGTAATGTCAGAAAATGTACTTACTTAATTTGGAAAACAGAATGCAGACCCCAATGAAGCAAGTAAACTTATCTTTTTAATTTAATTTAAAGTAATATACTACTTGTATGAAAACTAAACAATTTTCGCAAGCTGATCACTTATTTAAAAATAAACATTTAATTAAAACATCTAATACAGGTATGCTACTAAAGCTCAAATAAGCCATGGAGTAGTGTGAATTAGGGTAATGGGGAAACTTGGTATTGTGAGGAAGTATAACAAAGCATTACAGGTAAAATGCTTTAACAAGTACGCACTAAGGACAGTGGTGCTCTAAGGAAAACAACGTTAGGTTTTGAGCGGGGACAGAAGGAGAGGAGTGATTTGTAAACAGAGACAAACAAGAGGAGCCGGTACAGAAAGAAACAAGTAGGGAAGGGATTTCCGGCACAGGGGCGAAAGAGCCAGGAAGAGCCACAGGCAATGTGGGAGTCCACTATGGAAGCAGTAGCTGGGAAACTACAAGTGCAGCTCACCAGAGCTGTGCACACAGGAACATGTGGGCATGGGCGCAGTAGGGCCGTCTTGGTGACAATGAACGAGATTAGCGCTAAGAAAGGAAAACAGTCTGGGTCTGTAAAGTGGATGTTCCAGTATGACAAAATAAACTATATACGAAAAATCATATTTAACAGTGAATAATTTGAGGTGCATTCATTAAAACCAAAGAAAATAACAAATGTATCTGCTATCATGAAAATTATTAAATCCTGCTTAAAAACAAAAAAGTAGGGATGCCTGGGTGGCTCAGTCAGTTAAGCATCCGACTTCGGCTCAGGTCATGATCTTGCAGTTCAGGAGTTCGAGCCCTGCATCGGCTTCTGTGCTGACAGCTCAGAGCCTGGAGCCTGCTTCGGATTCTGTGTCTTCCCCACTCTGTACCCCTCCCCCACTTGTGCGCCGTCCCTCTAGGTCTCTCAAAAATGAATAAATGTTAGGGGCGCCTGGGTGGCTCAGTCGGTTAAGCGTCCGACTTCGGCTCAGGTCATGATCTCACGGTTCGTGGATTCGAGCCCCGCGTCAGGCTCTGTGCTGACAGCTCAGAGCCTGGAGCCTGCTTCCGATTCTGTGTCTCCCTCTCTGTCTGACCCTCCCCTGCTCGTGCTGTCTCTCTCTGTCCCTCAAAAATAAATAAAAAAACAAAATTAAAAAAAAATGAAAAAATGTTAAAAATTGTTTTAGATAAAATAAATAGAATAAAAGCAAAAAAATAATTGCCCTATCAGAAAGGAAGAGACAAAATTACTATTATCTGCAGATGCTATGCCTGAAAAAGAACATTTTGAAAAAAAAAATACCAGTAATAATGGAAGCCTTGCTTTACTATATGTTTCCTTTTCCATGAAATTGTTTTTCTTAATTTTCTTACTTCTACTTATGGCCTATTCTTTCCATTAGAAGTTTAAAGCTTAATAGGGCTTCTGTAATTAAACCCATGTGATCTTAGGGCTAGAATGACAGAAATCAAAGTGCGATGTAGAAAAAACCTAAAACTACAAAATATTTATGTGTATGTGCCATCCGTAATGAGTGAGGACAGAAAGGATTATTCAATGAAAAGAAACTGAGAAAAGAAAAGAGCTGAAACAGTGGTCTCATCCTTTGGGGAAAAAAAACAATAGGATTCCAAAGGTCCATCGTGCAATAAAACAGATACATGTTTTTACCATAGATTAGAGACACATATTTCATTTAGAGCAAGGATGGATTTTAGACTGGCAGACAGAACACAGAAAATATATCGCTTTTCTAGTTCTCACTACATCTTTCTAAGTCTTCATTAACATTAAAGTCGTATAAAATCTCCAGACACCAGATTCGAGATGAATATAGAAAAACACGCTCCAATGGTAAATCTAAATATGCTGTTTTTCATTTTTACTAAAAGTGCCTTCTTCTAGTCATAAATGCAAATAAAAACATTGTTCAGAAAAGTAGCATGATATAATTGCAGGAACTATTTTGAAATCTTAAGATATGGCATAAATCCAGCTTTGCGAAAACATAAATGGCGAAATTAATCATGCTTCAATGGGATGTTATAAATCCACTAAGGATCATATTTTCAGAGAATATACAGTGACATGGGAGAAGTACCATTCATTCAGGCAGTCAACAAACACTACGTCAGGTCCTGGGCTGTGCTGTAGAGATAGAATATTGAGCAAGGAAGATAACCATCCTTGCTAGTCAAGAATCTCGTAGGCCAGTGAGAAAGCGGTGATAAGCTGGAGGGAGATGCGTAGTCTATAGCAGGGGGCCTGTCCCTCTACGAGCCTCCGACGCTTTGTAGGAAATGTACTGTTTGAAGCTCAGATCTGACAGATAAGTAGGTATTAGCCCAGTCACGGTTATGAGCAGGAGCAGAAGCAGAAGCAAACTGAGGACTTAGCATCTAGAAATGCCCAAGGAAGCCAGGGTAGACAGGGGAGAAAAGACATAGCAAATCATGTGTGTACTCAAGACCTAAACACATCTGCACAGAGTACGACTGGAAGTGTAGGAAAGAAAGTATTATCCGTCCTTAACTCTGGTGATAAAATCACGAGTGATTTCTAGTCTGCTTCCATTTTTCTCTCTTTTCTAAAGTAATCACACATTACCATTTCCTGTTGATTGATCAAAAGGGTATTATTAAAATAATACTTTACTGTTTACTAGGTCTTGGGGGAGGTTGGTTTTGGTTTTGGTTTTAAATCTTAAACAAGTCTCTTAAGACCTAATTTACTCATTTGGAAAATAGGGCTAATAACGTTTAACTTCACAGAGTTGCTGATTGGGATCAACTATGATAATATCCGTGCAGGGAAATGATTTTGTGGTTGTGGTTGTTGGACCTAAGTCAGCCCCAGACCACCAGATAAGAGGTCATGAAGACAGGATCGGGGCGGGGGGAGACCGTGGCTGCAGAAATGCACAGATCAGGAAGAGGAAAACACGGCCCCGACGAAGCCGTCACTCTCCTCTTTGGCAGTGGGGACAGTCCGTGCCAATCCACCCTGCCATCTAAGTCTCATGGAGCGCAGCCCCAATCTCAGGACCCTTCTCAACGTCACACTCCGGGGCAGCCACCAGCAAAACGTCATGCTACTTGAAACCGTTTGCTGTTACCAGGCTCCAAATTCCAAATGTGAACACAATTCTACCAGTATTTAAAGGTAGTTTAGTTATAAAAATGTCTTAATTTGTACTTTAATTGTTGAATGTACTGTGCTCTGCTAAGAAGCGTGTCTCACAGAAGTTCTAGAGGTTTTGATTTAGGGGCTGCAAGCCTCTGTTATCCATCCATTACACCAGAAACTGAATTATTAAGGGGCTATCGGATTTTACAAATAGGTGCACATATATTTACAAATGGTGAAGTCAGACACACATATATCTTTATATCGATTGTAGCTTTTTCACAAAATAGGAAAAACGAATTTCTTACCTTTCCTCTGGAGTATCTACATGAAATGTTCTTTCTATAACAGTGGTCCACTGGAGACATCTGATAATAAATGTGTTTGGCTTTGGTCGTTCTGTTTTCATTAACTGGCATTCTAGAAATGACATAAAATGTCTCTTTGAATATACTGACATCAAAACCAGGAAGTAAAGAGTTGAGAACTACAGAGTTCTACTCTGTGCAACCTCTCGGCTTTCCAGGGCCCTCCGTTCAGCGCTGTTCACAACCTGACCTTGGTATTTCCAATCCATCATCCATTCTGGTCACATGCTCTATTAACCAGCCAAACTTGACTACTTGACTTTCCCCAAACACATCTCGCTCTGTCCTGTATTTTTTTCTTTGCTCCAGCTGTTGTCACTATCTGGAATGCTGGCCGCTGATTTCACCCCTACCCATGTCGCAATCACTTACAGTCGAAAGGTCCGGATCCAATCCCACTCTTTCCATGAAGCCTTTTATATCAACCTGGTCTTAAACCAAACATTCACCTCTCCATATTACTTATTATTGCATCCCTCATTTTTTCACTCAGTATAGACTATCTTATATTATTATTTATCGTTTAATAAGGTATCCTTATCCCTCTAGATTATGAGCCTTTTGGCAGTATACACCACCTAAAACTCTTAGTAAGCAGAGTCAGTTCGTCAAAAGTGATAAATTAAGTCAGGGAATATCTCAGAAGACTTCAAAGAAGAAGAAGAACATTTTATAGCAGCTAAAGGTGTGAATTCTAAGACCAGTATTCCTGGATTCAATTTCTTTTCCTACCATTAACTATGTAACCTTGGACAAGTTAATTAACCTTTCTGGTCCTCAAGTACCAAAGGGGAAACAACATCATAAAACTACCGTGGGGATTAATAACAAATCAGTAGAACGCTGAGGATAGCATGTAACACACAGTAAGTGGTCAATACATGTCAGCTATCATTACCAGGTATGTATATATATACTGAGCTGGACTTTAAGGATACGTGGTAGTGGCCAACAAGACAGAGTAGGGTAGGGTTGTTTACTGACACTGCTCTTTGGAAAAAAACAATTTCCCCGCAGCTGACAAAGTCAACTGTGTTTTCTCAGTGCTTGGTTATCTGTTCTGTCATCCCTCCATCATTAGCAACTATCCACCTCCATCTCTGTCTTCATAGGACTCAAGTCACTGACCACACTGGACCAGTTCTTAACTGACTCTTTACACCTAAAAAGATCATTCACCCAAGGGTCTCTGCTTAGTTTTCTTCTCGTATCAAACAAGATTTCACGGTTTCGGCCATCATCTCTTGGTTTACTGATCTAAAACTCCAAACTTCTTTCTATCTTGGATCTGTATTTGGTGACACCCATAATTAACTCTACAGTGGACTGATCTGGTTGGGTTACTGGTACCACACCTAACATCTACTATCTTTTCTCCTGATTCTGTTCCTCCTCTGGCTTTCCTAATTTTTCCATCATCCAGACTCAAATCCTAGGGTGCTCCTCTTTGATACTAGTAGTATTTGCCAGGACATGACTTTTCCAGTGATGCAATGCTACTTTGGACTCTCACTGCCAAATGCCTAAACCTCCCCAGGTGCCATAAAACCAGTTCTTCCTACTCAGAAATGTGGAAGGGCTAGATCCATCACTGAAAGTAGAAACCATATTCTAAAAGACGTCCATAGGGCACGTGGGTGGCTCAGTGAGTTAAGCGTCCGACTTCGGCTCAGGTCATGATCTCACAGTCCATGGGTTCGAGCCCTGCGTCAGGCTCTGTGCTGAGAGCTCAGAGCCTGTAGCCTACTTCAGATTCTGTCTCCCTCTGTCTCTGCCCCTCCCCTGCTCACTCTTTGTCTCTCTCTCAAAAAAAATAAAATAAAGACATAAAAAAATTTTTTTTTAATGAATACAAGCCATCCGAACTCGGCACTGGTCACGATGAGCACAGGGTGAATCACTATTTTGTACACCTGAAACTAATATTTCACTGTATGTTAACTAACTGGAATTTAAATAAAAACTTAAAAAAAAAAAGACATCTGAACTCATCCAAAAGTGAGCCGATTATTCCTCCCCTTGCCCCTCTGCCACCCTCTGCTCTAGCTCCCTCCATCTCAGATGACAGCGACTCCATCCCTTCAACTGTGCAGGTCAAAAGCCTTGGAATCACCTTTAAGTCCTCCTCTCTTTTCTCATACCTCATCCTGGAAACGCTGTTGGCTCTGCTTTCGAAATGTATCTAGGATCACTTCTCACCCCTTCCACTGTATGGTAATAAGCCATCATTATCTCTCACGTGAACACGGCCAAAACTCTAGAGTAGCTTTCTCTGCCCCTCACTGCAGTCTGTTCTCAACACAAGCAGCCAGACATCTCAACATAATCACCTGCAAGAATAAATTCTGCAATGCTTCCGATTCACTAAGAATAGAAGACAAAGGCCTTAACATGATCAACAAGGGTCCTGCATGATCTGGGCCTCCCACTCACCCTGCTTAAGTTTCTGACCTCCCAACCTAGTCAGTATTCTCTCCCAGGCCACCTGGCTTCGGTGCGCTTCCTCAGATAGGCGCTACACCCTCTCTCCTAGCCTTGTGTCTAGATGTGCTCTCAGCCTGGCATTCTGTGCCCTCACACAGTCCACAGCCGGCCCCTCCCCACCTCCAAGTCTCAGATCAGAACTCACCTTCACACGACCGTGCTGCTAAATACTGTGATATGCACCCCTCACCCAGGACTCCCCAACCGCTTACCTGCTCTACTTTTTCATTTCGCATACCACATTATCACCCTCAAACACATCAAATAGTTTAGTTATCGTTTTTGTTTATTGTCTGTCTCCCCAATAAGAACGTAAGCTGCGCCGATAGACTCTTAGCACCTAGAACTGTGCCCATCTGTGCCTAAACACTATTTTTCAGCATGGCAGACACTTAACAAATATCGTCCAAGCTGGATGAATTCTGACAGTAATGATCCAACGAGAAGGTCGTTTTGATGACATAAGAAAGAGGAGTAAGTTTCTGGAGCAATTTCCTTCTACAGATAGGAAGGGATGGGATTTGCTAGACAGGTAGAGAGTCGGCTCCAGTCAGGAGTATAGACTGGTTAGTAAGAGAGCAAGACATGAAGATAAAAGGGCCCCAAAGCAATCAAGGGTATACATGCAAGGAGGAGCTGGAGGAAAGGATTTTCTTAGTGCTTCTATTTTTTCAGTGAATTGGGCTATAACGCCATCTTTAAGAATCAGGTTGGAAGAGGAGCACCTGGGCGGCTCAGTCGGTCAACGTCCAACTTGGGCTCAAATCATGATCTCGCGGTTCGTGGGTTCGAGCCCCGCGTCGGGCTCTGTGCTGACAGCTCGGAGCCTGGAGCCTGCTTCGGGTTCTGGGTCTCCCTCTCTCTCTCTGCTCCTCCCCTGCTCATGCTCTGTCTCTCTCTCTTGCTCAAAAATAAATAAACATTTTAAACTGTATAAAAAAAGAATCAGGTTGGAAGAGGATGCACTGGGGCTTGTAGAAGAGAGAAGAGACGTAAGAGCCCTCGAGGAGAATGGAGGGGCGCAGAGACTGGGGGGATGTAACCTGACAGCGGGGCAGCCTCAGGGGCCCGCTGGAATTCCACGATCAGGAGCTCTCACGGTTGGGTATTTCCACCAGATGTACTCAGCTACATGGGTGCGGCTGGGGCATACAGAGGACTGGGTTTCGGCAAAGATGTAATTTAACCAAGTAAGTTTGGCAAAGTAAGCAGCGGAAGAGAGGAGGCACGGCACCCTGATTTAGATAACCAACTGATGAATTCAAAATGGATAAGGAGGAAGGCGAGAACCTGGTGGTGTGTAAAATGATGAAAAGGTGGTAGAATTGACAGATCATAAAATCTACTGTTTCCCAATTAAATACTGTACAGCAACGTCACATACTTTTTGAAATATGAATGTTAAAAACACCAAATACAGAATATCAATTTATGTTTTGTCTAAATTTGAAAGTTCTAAAACACTGTGCCATAAATACAATAAATACGTATAGCGTACGTTTATACCTATAAAGCACAGACCCCATCTGGTTCTCTCTGAAGACCACTGTTCTTTCCCTTTCCTGCTTCACAAAACCCCCATTTCAGTTTCCAGTCAGTGTTTATACAGTTCGAGTGACGTCCTAGTAGAGAAATTACTTGGAAGTCAGGAATTATGTGCAGGCCCTTCCCCATAGCACCTGGGACACGACAGCACACAGGGGGACACAGGACATACCTCATGACTGAACAACTGACTGAGTGGCTCTTAAAGTAACGGACAGAGGACAGACACAAGGTGGGCAGGCCTGACAGAAATACCCAGGAGTGAACCTGACGGACTGTAAGAAGCAGAAATTGGAAGAACAGATAAGGGAAGAAAGAATGCCCAATCCAAGTTCACCTACGCTTCAGTTTACTTCCGGTCACTCCTGTGGTGATGTTAAGGTGACTAAGAGAGCAGACTTTGAGTGTCAGGGGCGCCTGGGTGGCTCAGTCTGTTAAGCCTCCAACTTTAGCTCAGGTCATGGTCTCACAGTTCATGAGTTCGAGCCCCGCGTCGGGCTCTGTGCTGACAGCTCGGAGCCTGGAGCCTGCTTCCGATTCTGTGTCTCCCTCTCTCTCTGCTCCTCCCCCACTTGTGCTTGGTCTCTCTCTCTCTCTCTCTCTCAAAAATAAATAAAAACGTGAAAAACCTTTTTAAATCAGAGTGTCAGACTCAAATCCAGCCTCTCTCACCAGCAGTGCTGTGATTCCATGTAAAGCACACCTCCAAGCCCCCAGGTTTTCTGTCTTTAAAAGCACTGTCAGGAATTAAAGAAAGATTTTAAAGGAAGCACATTTTCAACACTATACCTAAGTGAAGATTAAGGGCTATCCTTTTAAAAACTTCTCAATGCTATCATTTAACAATGTATTTAAAATATTACCTATGGGATTCTAAGTGATTATCAATTACTGTAATTGACAAAAGTGATAAATAAGTGATTAATTACCATTCTCTAGCAGAACACTGAAAAGGAACTGCTTAGGAATGAGTAAAATGTTGGTATTTACATAGAGGATGGTTCTGGGAAAATACTAAAAAAATAATATAATGATTTAAGAGTTATGCACAACTTGGCTATTTTGACTAAACTTGCTACATAGTCACGGACTCAACGACCTGTACCAATTCTGGGCCAGCCACCATGTAAGACTCTGGATCTAGTATACTGACAAAAATGAGTAAGAAGCTCTACAACCTACTACACATACCAAACTCTGTTATTAATCATTCCAACACATGTCACTATAAAGTAACATTTCACTAATGGTCTAAAGGTTTCAATCGGGACCTTCCAAAGCCTAGTTGAACAAAAACGCTCCTATGAGCAAGTAGTAAAAACAGAAATAAACCTATATTTTGTATGTTTCAATATGAAATACTCTACAAATGAATCCTATTTCTAAATAATACTCATTAGATTGAGACCGTACAAGAGGGAAGCAGCTACCAAAGGCTCAAGATATGCAACTGGTACTCGGGTCAGTACGTCAGTACAAGGGAAGGGGGCACTAGATCGCCATCTCGGGTTTACTGCTGCACATACACAGATGTAGTCAGAGAGCGGAATCTGAATTCCCAACCACTGACACTTTCAAATGCCGTGCTTAAACAAGTGAGCCTTGGGTTCTTTTATGTTAGACAAAATATGGGATCATGAACACATCCTACAGCTCCCCGTAAAGTGAAGAAAAATACGGGAGTTTTCAGAACATGGTTCATGTCTGAAAACTCTCATCTTAAAGGGAATGGTGGTTAATAAGTAGATTAGCTAATACTTCTTTAGAAGAATATTTTCCTTTTAATTATGGAAAAGTTCCCAAATCAAGGTAGGCCATGTGAAAATTCTAAAATCAAAAGCAGAAGCTTCAAACAGCGATTCTAAAACACTATTAACCAAACGATCAGCTATGCTTTCTGGAGCCATTTAATACACAAGAAAAAAGCAAGTGTTCTCCTATAAAATGCCAGGCAGCTAACTTTTATTGTATCATAACCCATAATACTTTTGAGCAAAGCATTTGTTACACTGGTACTTAAATTAGCTATACTAGTTAAATTCACTTGAGCAAGTTAAACTACAAGCTAAATTTCAAGCGTTCTGCTTATTTTTACACATTCTGAACCACAGACACCCAAGTTTATTTGAAGCTGCAATCACTTTGTAAACCTGGGAGCCAATTAGAGGGATTGTAACATGACAAATAAAAAAATATATACCAAAAAAAATTTTTAATATCATCTGTTCAGAACTTATTAAAAGATTACGTTTTATTTCAGTCTCTATAACCCTGTAAGTTCTACTAACAGGCAACATGAAAAAGGCATAATAATAGATTTGAATTAAATTGCATAGTGAAATAATGTTGTCAGTTATAATGACCATAAAGGGGGTGTATTTTTGAGCCCTCAAATACTATTGTGTATATACATATTTTTTTAATGTTTATTTATGTTTGAGCGAGAGACACACACAGAGTACAAGTCGGGGAAGAGAGAGAGAGGGAGACACAGAACCCGAAGCAGACTCCAGGCTCCCAGCTGTCAGGACAGAGCCCGACACGGGGCTCGGACCCATGAACCCTTGAGATCATGACCTGAGCTGATGTTGGATCCTCAACCGATTAAGCCACCTGGGTGCCCCAAAACTTATCACTTAAAACTATTTTTAAATGTACAATTCTATGGCATTACGTACATTTACAGTGTTGTGCAGGCAAGCTGGTTTTTAACTCACTGCTTTATTTACTCTCATTGTATAAATTATCTATGCTTACTGTAGAACAATTCATAAACAGATACAGGTACAATGAAAGAAAATTAACCAGCACCCTACCACACAGGTATAACCACTGCTAAGGTTTTAATGTATATTCCTTCAGATCTTTTCTAAGCATTTTGTTAAAATAAAAATAAGACCACAACATGTAAGGCATACTATGTAGGTGCCCTGCTCATTTAATATGTTGCAAATTTTTCATTTCAAAAAATGATGGTCTGTATCATTCTACTTTTCTTAAGCTTATCTTTTTATTTTGAGAGAGTGAGCGAGCACATGCATGTGAACAAGGGCAGGGCAGGGAGAGGAGAGAGAGAGAGAATCCAAGCAGGCTCTGTGCTGTCAGTGCAGCGTGTGACACAGGGTTTGTGAGATCATGACCGGAGCCGTAATCAAGAGTTGGATGCTTAACCGACTGAGCCACCCAGAAGCACCTACGTCATCCTATTTAACTGTGGCACAGAACCGCATGATACCCAGATATCACAGTGGGCAGCTTACTATGATAATAATCCACAAAACAAATAGAAGTGGATTATTCGGATCTAACAGGATGACATCTAACCATTTTAACATAGCCTGCTCTTGGGTAGAGTTCAAAACTGAAAAATAATAATAAGCACCAGTTTTGGTTCAACTAAATAAGAAAAACTAACTTCTATTTGAAGTATGATGAAACTGGGATTTAATAGTAAAATTTTAAAAGAATCTAACGAGAACATATATTAGATTCCAAGTTCTCTACGCGCAAGGTCCACACTGTTTCATCACCTAGCACTGTGCCTGAACACGGCAGGTCTCAGATGAATACACGTAACGAGAGAACAGATGACAAATTTTGTCATGTAACAAGTTAAATAACACTTCGTAGAAGCAATTACCAGAGAATATTCCAGAAGAGGGAGCTCTTCACAGGTCACACCGTCTCATCTCCCTGCTAAGTGAATGCAGAACCAAAGTGGGGGTAATATAGGACCCAGAACTCTTCTAGACCATCAGAGCCTTAATGTATTCTGTTAAACAAACCAGCTGTTACAGCTACTTCAGGTGACAAGTGAAGAAAACCTGAACATGAATTTCTTCTTAGATATTATTAAAGATTTCTAAATTAATAAAATTTCTGAATTAGTAAAATCCACCTAATAAAGGTGGACGGTGGTACTGTAACTGTGGAAAAGTTCCTTACTGTTTGCAGGAAATTAGGGATAAATGTCATAATACCTGAATTTACATAAAACATTTTAACAAAATGATAATGTAAGTCTGGTAAAACAGTAACTGTTAAGTCTGGGTAACGGGCACAGGAGAATTCAATAAGCTATTCTGTTTTATCCGTATGTCTGAAATTTCCCATCATCAAAAGTCTAAAACGGAAACCGACTCCAAAATAATGTTACATTCTTTCCTCAAAGTATATAACCAAAAAAAAGAAAAAAACCTTTCAAATGGCTGACTGTGGAAAAGTAAATTATTTTTCAAATCTAAAATATAAACATGAGACTACCTAAAATGCACTGCTAGTTACTGAGACTCATCTGACCCAATTTAAACTTCAGAATATTTCATTGGGCATTGAAGTTTATAGGAATCACTGCCGGAATAATCAGTTTATTTCGTATCAACTGATTCACGACTTAAATGCCCCGCGCTTCTATTCGTGCCAATGCGGCCCTTTCTACGCCTACGTGCGCGTCGTCGGGGCGCATCTCGTAAACACGCAGGCAGACCAAGACGCATGCGCACTGCGTGCTGCTCACCCTCCCCTCACTGCCCTTCACTCAAAACCACGAGCGAGCGTGGCGGCCTCCGTCTGTCATCTCCCCCTAACCCATCAGTAGTGCTGGGGTCACCATCTCTCCTAAAATCCCTCCGATCGCTTCCCTGTTCTCGTCCCCATTTCTTTGCTGCATCTGATGTTCTTGCCCCCGCCCGCCCCCACGGCACTGGGTTGCCCGGTTTTGCTTCCGTCCCTCTGATGGCTCCTGAGTCTCCTTTCTCAGGGCCTCTTCCTCCGAACTGGGCTCCGTCCTTTGTGTCCAACCGTGCCTTTGTGACCGTTTCGTCCTCAGTAGGTTCACGGACTACAGAGCACCGTGGGCCCGCGGTGCACCGGGCACCAAGCTAGGTCCTGGCGGCAGCGAAGCCCCCGTTTGGCCGAAAGCTTCTAGTCTAGTGAGCGGCGTTGTGGTCAGGCTCTAACAAAGTCATGAACTTACTGCCGAGTACGTGCTCGGAAGGGTTACGAGGAGAAACGAGGCCGGAGCGAGCCGCAACGACCGGGAGGCGGCACGGCCGCCGGCAGCACCGGCGCAGCCAGCGGCGGGAGGCGGCGTCCGGGCGAAGGCCCCGGAAGTGCACAGACGCAGGGCGGAAGGAGCCCACAGACGTGTGCGAGAAACGGCGAGGGGCCCGGGGGCCGGAGCGGGGGGGAAATGGCCGGAAACGAGGTCAGGACGTCTTCAGTGGCCCGGGGAGGGCCGCAGATGTAATCCTGGGGAGGCTCTCTGGTGGCTTTGCCTCAAATGTCACCTGATGGCTGAGGGCTCTCAAACCTGAACCTTCCATGTGGCAAAGCCGGCATCGCTCTCCTGCGGCCGTTGTTACCCCGTTCTCGATGTACCCAACAGGGCTTCGTTTTCTGGGTTTTTATCATCTAAACTGAAAACTACCACACGGACACAGTGTTTCTATTCCATTTATTTCTGTATCATTTTCCTCATCACCCAAGAAACACCCTCATCTTTGACTCTCTTCTGACCCAAAGCTGAGCAACATTCATCTTAACAATTCTTTCAGAAATGTCTCTCTTCACTGCTGACAGCCAACCAGCACACTCATTCCCAGAATGGGCATCCCTGCAATGGCCTCCCAGAGGGCGTCCCTTCCCCATCCCTCTCCCTGTGCAAGGTGGCCCGCGTATGACTACAGGCCTGAGCAGCCGTCCTCCAACTCTTACCCCAGAGGTCATTCTCCTTCTCAGAAACACAAGTCTGCAGGACAGAGGTCAACCCCAGTAGTGTGACTTCCAACGTCACTCACAAGCAAGCCCAAATCTTTTCTGAACTTTATTCCTTACTAAAAACAATGAGTATCCCACCAAAAATACTATGAGAACCGAGAAATGAATTCTGTAAAGTCAAGTCACAGGATACAAAATTAATATCCAGAAATCTGTTGCATTTCTACACACTAATAATGAAGCAGCAGAAAGAGAAATTAAGGGAAAAATCGTACTTATAATTGCATCAAAAAGAATAAAATATCTAGGAATAAACAACTAACCAAGGAGGTGAAAGACCTGTACTCTGAAAACTACAGAACACTGGGGAAAGAAATTGAACACGGCACAAATAACTGAAAAAAATATTCCATGCTCATGGAGTGGAAGAACAAAATGTTAAGATAGATGTCCATACTACCCTTAGCGATCTACAGATTCAGTGCAATCCCTATCAAAATATCAATAGCCGTTTTCACAGAACTAGGAAAAATAATCCTAAAATTTGTATGAAAACGCAAAAGACCCCAAACAGCCAAAGCAATCTTGAAAAAGAAAAACTGGAGGTATCAAAATTCCAGATTTCAAGATACAATACAAAGCTGTAGTAATCAACACAGTATGGTACTGGCACAAAAACAGGCACACAGATCAGTGGAACAGGACAGCCCGCCCAGAAATAAACCCACTCTTCTTTTATCATTTTATCTATAACAAAGGATGCTGCAATACACAACAGGGGACAAGACAGTCTCTTCCACAATGGTGTTGGGAAAACTGGAGAGCAATACGCAAAAGAACAAAACTCACACCATACGTAAAAATAAACTCAAAATGGGTTAAAGACCTAAATGTGAGACCTGAAACCATTAAACTTCTAGAAGAAAACATACGCAGAATTTCTCTGACATCAGACATAGAAAACATCTTCTTAGATGTGTCTTCTGAGGCCAGGGAGACAAAAGCAAAATTAAACTACTGGGACTACAACAAAATCAAAAGCTTCTGCACAGCAAAGAAAACCATCAACAAAACAAAAAGCAACCTCCCAAATGGGAAAAGATATTTGCATATGACGTATTCAATAAAGGGTTAATATCCGAACTATGTAAATAACTTAGAAGAGCTGAATAAACAAAGACATACACATGGCCAACAGACATGAAAAGATGTTCATCACCACTCATCCTCAGGGGAATGCAACCCAAAACCACAACGAGACATCACCTTCCACCTGTCTGAATGACTAGAAACAAAAAGACAAGAAATCACAAATGTTGCTGGGCTTGCGGGAAAAGTGAGCCTTTACACAAAACTGCTGGTGGGAAGAGAAATTGGTTGCAGCCATTACGAGAAACTACACGACGGTTCCTTAGAACAAGAGTAAAAACTGAACTACCATATGATCCGGCAATCTCACTCCTGTTCGTAGCAGCATTATTTATTACAGCAGCCAGCATATGGAAACAACCTGACTTTCCCTATGATGGATGGATGGATAATGAAAATGTGATATACAAAAAATACCCTGCGCCATTTCATGGATGACAACGGATGACATTTGAGGGCATTATGCAAAGTGAGATAAACCAGAGAAAGACAAACACTGTATGGTAGTGCTTGGGGAGTCTGAAAAATGTGAAAGCTGATTGAAAACAACAATGAACACTTTCTCCTGATACATATCTTCACTGTCGCTTAAACATTCTCTGGTTCTTTTTTGCAGGTGTACAAGACAGTGATTCAACAAGTCTATATGTTATGCTGCGCTCACCCCAAGTACAGCTGCCGTCTGTCACCCGACAATGCTGTTTCAGTACCACTGATTATATTCCCTACGCTGTTCCTTTTATTCCTGTGACTTATTCATTCTACAACTGGAAGCCTGCACCTCCCACTCCCCCCTTCACCCACTCTGTCCATTCCCCCATCCCTCCCCTCTGGCAACCATCAGCTTCTTCTCTGTATTCATGAGTCTGTTTCTGCTGTTTGTTTGTTTGTTTGTTTGTTTTTAAAAAACTCCCTGATCATTCTTAATTTCAGGATTTCATTCACACTGCTTCCGTCACGTGAAACACTTTCCTTCCCTTCCACGTAGATTCAACTCGCTGAAAAGCTCTGATGGTTCCAGTCCTTACTCTCTACTCCTGAAGATCTGCTGCACTTAACATTTACATTGCACATGACGGTACTGGATCACAAACTGTTGGTTACAGACTGTTTCAAGTGCATCCCCATAACTATCTTGTAAGCTTCAGGGGACCTGGTACTTCTAATAGTTCTGTTTAATTCATCACAGCCTGAATTCAAACAAACAAAAAGAGCTTCAGAAAACACTACTAATATGGGCGTCTGGGTGGCTCCGTCAGTTAAGCATCTGACTCTTGGTTTCAGCTCAGGTCTTGATCTCATGGTTCATGAGTTTGAGCCCCGTGTCGGGCTCTGCGCTGACAGCACAGCCTGCTTGGGTTCTCTCTCCCTCTCTGCTCCTCCCCTGCTCTCTCTGTCTCTCAAAATAAATAAGCATTTTTTTTAAGCAGAAAATATTTCTGATGCAACAGAGTTTATCACAATTAATTCTTTTTCTTCTAACATAATCTCAATATTTTAAAGTTCACATGCCTTGAGAAGCACAAGTTACTTTATGATCCCCACCAATCTTACCCATTTCTTCAAAATCTATGTGTCCAGTTTAGTCTATGTATACATATATATAAATCTTGATGATGACATCAATTTGAAAAAACTAAAGCCTAATCAAATTCTTGATCGCACAGCTAGGGCACTAACACTTAAGAGCTAGTGTCCTTTCCCTAGTAGAGAGCAATAGATTTATAGAATAGTTAAAGGATTTTTTCCTTGGAGAACAATTAAAAGGTAGGCCATCCATTCAGAGTAAAGCAGAGAACTGTCAAAAAAAAATGAATTTTGGAAGATTATAAACCAACAATCCTATTAATATGTAAAGATAACCAAAGAGTCATTATTACAATCTGACCAATCTGGAAAACACTCACTAACTTATTCTAACTTTAAAGAAAAGACGGAGGTGCCTTGGTTTCCATTCAGGAATTCTGACTCCAAATAAGCTATCCTGACTCTAAAAGGTTTCAATCACAACCATAAAGAGTCCTCTGGGTCTTCGTGACGGCACAAAAACACTCCATTTCAAAACTGGGTATAAGTGGTGCGTTGCAAGGTAAACGAAGAACATGCTTTGGAATCATCAGTTCATTCATCTCTGGCAGAATAAAAAAAAATTTCATCTTCTATCTTCTCCCAATTGAGTAGGGAAACGTTGCTTTCCGCTACATCTTTCTCCGAAATTTATTTTTTAAATAATTAAGTACTAAGTCATTGTTTTGGCCTATTATCTGCGGCTTCACCACCACTTTACGAATTTTCATGCATTATTTCCCCTTCATCATCCCAGTAAAGTTTCAGAGGGTTTTTCATCATTTCCATTTCACAAGTAAGAAAATGGACGCCGTCTGGTTTTTCAGTCACTTATTCAAAATCATCAAGTCATTAAGGTTGTAAAGCTGAATCTCTAATCCATGTTTTCTAGCTCTCAATTCTTGGCTCTTCTTGGCATGTCATGAACTGTTTTAGGAATGTTGGCTACTCACACACAAGAAAGGAAGTGAAGTTTTCTTTCTTTAGAACAAGCTTTGTATACTACACTTCCCAGTTTTCTGCAATTAAATCGACAGAAACAGATGACCTAGGGAGAGTACTGAAATTGTTTCCCCCAAAGTAAACTGACCAAACTTCTTGTTTAGCATTTATGCATTAAAAATAATTGCTACCTATTGTGAGAATACGAAACTTAGAAACACCAATACGCTCTGACCACATGATAAGATAGGGAAAGTTCTAGGTGACAGATGAACTGTCAAGGAATAATATTGTTTCAGAATTTCTTTACAGAAATTACATTTGGAAAATGTCTGTCAATATGAAATTAGTGGTTCAAGGCGGAGAGCATATTTGGAATATGCATTGGCCAAAATGTTAAAAACCGTACAGGAATTAACATGTAACATGTAACATGTGCCTGGAGTCTGATATCCGAATTTGTTCAGGCTTGTCAATGTAAGCCAACTCTGCAGATTTCTTACAACGGTCTCTAAGAATCAAGAGCCACTGATAGGAAAACAATAAAAAGGTAACGTCCTATAGGCACAGAAATTCCAAATAATCGGTGATTTCTGTCAAGAATACAGTTTAACAAAATGCCCTCTTCCCCCAGGACCACTTGTGAAGCTCAACGGAAACAATGCGTATGAAATACTGCTATAAAGAGAGTATGCATGTTTATTTTTAATCACATTATAAGAATATCCTATAGAGACTGAAACTTTAAACTTCACCAGTGTGCTTTTGGAAGCAGTAACTGTTGCTGGTCGGATGATTCAATTATCATAAACTATTCTGGCGTGTTTCAAAAGCAGTGCCATTTTAAAACATAAAAAATGTCTAAAAATGCAACCATAGTAATAGATTCTGAGAGCATGGGTTGGGGGGTGAGGGAGAAAGACAATGACAAATTGGTCCAAAAGGACACTGAGACTTCATAGTTGGAAGACGATTGTGCTGACAATTAGTAACAGGAAGCAGAGCACAAAACAAATGAATGAAAAAAGCTGAACCAGCAATGAAAGACCTTATTATAGGGCAGCAACATTATTGTAATAAAGGGGCAATGTACTCTCCTCCATGAAACTTTCACACAGCCACTCTCGTCTCTTTTCTCTCTCCCTGCATTTCATTTTTTCATTAGCATCTGCTTGATTATGTATTATTTCCAACCCAAAAGAATGCCTCCATAGTGTTCCTAAATTCCAAGGCTTAAAGGTCCTTCCCCACATCCTGGCCTTGGGCCTCAGTTAACTTTACTCAAATAAATAAATAAATGCTTTTAAATTAGTATAAAGATACAGGGGAGAAAAACAGAGAGGGAGTGATTTAGCCTGTAATGGCAGAGAGATCAACAAAACACGTGTCCTTCAAGTCCAATTTGTTAAAATTGCAATGATCACGAGTCATACGAAATATCCAGATGATTCTGCTTCTCACAGTCCATCTCTTCTCTGACCTCTTGGACATAATTGGAAAAGCAAAGCCGAAATGGTCACATACCAGTGAATCCTCAGCGTTAAGCTCCAGTTTCCATAAAGAGAAGCAGCCAAGAAGATCTGAAACAAATCTTCCCACGCTAGTTGAGAGTCACAAGATCCGATCCCTGATACCAATAAGCTAGTCTAGAGGCACGGAAAGCCCACACCTTCTGAACTGCCCACACGAGGAAATCTCTTGCCTCGAGACCCTGAGGCAGTCGGAGATGCTTCAGAGTTAAGCAACAGTGTGCAAAACATCACTGGCCTTGAAACCTGCAAGTTGAGGGTTTAATTCGCATGATCACCAGCAAACTCCATGAGCCTCATTTCCCTGGCTATCAAGAAGTGACATTATATATCCCGAAAAACTGTTAGATTAACAACATGCATAAAGGTGCTCAACAAGTGGTAATTATTATTATTATTACTTCTCAGCAGACTGAATGTCTCGAGAAATTACCATGTTGCTGATAGGCAAATCACTGAATATCACAAAAAAGAACTGCATGGATCCTGCATTGTAACCTCCCTGACACCACATGTGACATCTGGAGTCCCCGGGCAGTGGTGGGACCGGCCGATATTACGTAATAGATTCCTATCAAATAAGCGGCCACCTAGCTATCACCTTCAGGCCTGTCCCCCTGCTACAGTATAAGTAAGAATCGCTGTGACATAAAATACATCTCTCAAGAACGAGAGTCTATTAACCTGCTGCATATAACACCTGGCATTCAGTGAAGTTTCGGTGGGTGCTGGCTAAACACGGCTTGAAGAGAGCTGTCATCTGAGCCCCATGGAGTTTAACGCACTCCAGCCAAGTCAGACGGACCCGAGTTCAAATCACAGCTCTGCCTTGTATCTGCTTTCAGGCTCTGGGAAAGTTTCTTAATCTAAGTCTTGGTTTCATTGTCTAGTTTGTTTGGATTTTTAGGTGGTTTTATTTCATGTTGTTCCTGTCGTGACATGTGACCACGTAAGTAAGGCACCCTGTACGTAGCAGGCTCTTAAAAAATGTCGATTCTCTTTCCTTGCTTCCTCAAGTCCCTCTTCGTTTCCGATGATGGGCAAATACAACGGGCATATAATCATTTTTTAGTCGATAATTAAAAAAACGAATTACACATAAACGTCTACGTCCTAGAAAATAAAAAATTATTAAGTTAAAAAATAAGTATTAAACAAATAAATCAGCTAGGTATCCACATTTAACTTAACCAAAAATGATCTATAAAGGTCATGAGGCCGTAAACAAGTACAGTCAGAAGAGTGCGTGGAAAGACTGATTCTGCCTCTTCAGAGATGGGGGGGCGGCATGGAGGACAAAGCTGGGATCAGTGACAAGATACAAAAAGCAGTGCACACAGGCTGGCTCGTGTTGGGCAGCGTTACACACCCCGGACATGTTTACCTGGAAGACTGAGCTAGATTGGCCTGTTAATCATTAACTTAATGCAAAAGCGCACACAAGCGCGAGGCTGGACCCACACAGCTCTTCCCACGCCCCGGCTGCAGGGGGAGAGCCTCCCACCCGGTGCCCCTCGCCCACTCCCTTGCAGACCTCCTCACCTCTCCGTTTTCTTAGAAGTCAGGGTCTTCTTTTTCTTAATAGACAAGATGAAAATATGGTGTACCCTTTTCCAAGTGAAAAGCTATCATTTAAAACCTTTTTAGCTGAAGAAAAAACACTGCCTTTAACATGGGATTTTAAAATGGAGTATTTCTCTGCATCATTTATCTTATACTCTCCAAGGAAAGGCGACGAACAGCGATGTCACCACAAGAACCACGCGTACACCAGGTCAGCTAAGGGGGGGCGAGTGCCTAACTGTGACCCTGAGGAAACTAGTGTCTCGTACGAGCACGGCACAGATTTCAAGTGCCATATTTATTCCCATCATCTATCCTTCTTCCTCCTTTGATATTTTCCACTCTATACAGGGATAAAAAAATAACATACCATCTGGAGCTTTCATTCATATCTGAGGATTTCATACTCATTTAAATCAACAATAAGAGATTCAGCCGAAGTTTCTCAGAAATAACATTTCAAATTAATGCTATTCCTGTTACCTGGAATGTACTTCGTCTTTTGAAATCTTACTATTTCTCCAAACGAGCGCAATTTCCAAGAAGCTCGTCTTCATGATCCAGTCCTCAACGACCCTCCCTTTCCTAAACTCCTACTCAATGTGTTCACTGTAAAACTTACTTCAGAACTGAACCGTAAAACATCTCGAAATACCAATTCCAAGGGTCTGTGGCAGATTTTTGCTACTAGATGATAAACTCTCCAAAGCCAAGGGCTAACGCAGGCCTGTGGATTATGAAGTGAACACAGGCTTCAGAGACATCTGTGAGGCATGGGCTGAAGTCCTGGCCCGGCCGTCTGCCAGGTAAGCCACCTCCGACCAAGTCACGTAACCTCCCTCCGTCTCTTTAAAATAGAGAACATAATACTTACCTCAGAGCGGTGTGAAGATTAAATGAGATAACATTATGTGAAAGGGCCTGGCACAGAGTAACGCTCAAAGAAAGGCTGGTTTCCTTCCTTATTTCCTTCTTTTTTCCCCTCAGTACCTGGTACAATGTTGACAGCACAACAGACCCTCAATACACACTTCCTAAACCAGCAGAACTTTGATTCCCAAAACTATGCTTGAATATTAGTTGTGACACCTCCTAGATTTCCAAATTGTGTTACTCTATATCATAGGCACACGGGGTAGGAAATTTCAAACAACAGAATTAAGTGAGTGAGGCTGCTGAATGGGGCAGCTAGGAAAGAGAGTCAAGGAAAGAGTCTGAGGTCAAGTGTTTAAGAATAATTCAGTGAAACTAATCACATGTAGGGTGTTCTTTTCTGTCAGTGTCTTTGGACAGATGGTAGTTAATTGTTGACCTTAGGAGAAGCTGAAAGAGAGAGGAGGGAAGGTAGGAGGAAGAGGAGGGGAGGGGAGGGGAGGAGGGTGGGGAGGAGGGAGGGAGGGGAGAAGGAGAAGGAGGAAGAGAAGAAAGGCTGGCTCTGCTGGGGTCGCCTCACATCTCACATCATTTAACGGAAGCTACTGAAGCTCGTCACTCCTTGCCTGCCTTCCCCTAAGAGCAAGCCCCACTGCATCTTCCACTTTATAAAATAGTGATCATCTAATGAAAGACCTAGATTAATTAAAAACTTTCCACCAATGGACAGTAACCAAAGGATCCCCTCAGGATAGAAAGATATTTGAGGATTTTATTCCTTCTATTAAAAAGTAAAAACAACTTCTGACTAAAATAAGGGGTAACAACAGTCACATGGAGCAACCACCTGTGGAAGCTTTGACTTCCTGACGGCTGGAAGGTTTGAAGAATCTGGTCTGCGCCCAGCTCCTCTGAGGCCAATGCAGTGGGGCTGGCCTTGCAGCTGTAGTGATGCTTCTTTCCTTGGCCGCGGTGGCCACAGCCATGGTTTGGGGGCCTAGATCATGTTTAGTTGCAAGGACGAGTTGCTACAGGCCAAAGTCCTTGGCATGAATGAAATGAAACTGGGATTTCTTCCCTCAACCAAGCCACAGAAGCTGTCCTCAGGTGCAAGAGAGCACTGCAAATTAATTTCTACCTAAAACGTCTAACGATCTTTAGAGAAAACCCTATCAGGTGGTTTCCTCGCCATTCCAATGTAATGCAGCTGGAAAGGGAAGGATGGCTGCCATTTAACTCAACCGAGCAAAATTACTGCGCATCTCCTACGTTACAGAAGACTTATTCACACAGCTTTTCAAACTTTACAAAGCGTGTTCACATACAGCATCTCATTTAATCCTTACCATAATCCTGAGAAGTAGATATTATTAACCTTCATGTCGAGAGATGACAAAGATGGGGCGCCTGGGGGGCCAGTCGGTTAAGTGTCAGGCTTGGTTTCAGCTCAAGTCATGACCTCATGGTTGGTGAGATCGAGCCCTGCGTCAGGCCCTGCGCGAACAGTGCAGAGCCTGCTTGGGATTCTCTCGTTCCCTCTCTCTCTGCCTCCCCTACTTGCACTCGATCTCTCTCTCTCTTTCAAAATAAATAAATAAACTTAGAAAAATGACAAAGATGAAGATCAGAGAAATTATGTGATTTGCCCAAGGTCACACACAAGTAAAGTAATGGAACCAAGACCGACGGCCTTCCAGCACAGAGAGCTTGTCATGGATGCCGCAGGAAAATTCTACATGAGCACACAGGCACTGCGCTCTAGAAGTGTATCGCTCCCCTGGGTTCTACATAAGCACCCCCCATTTATATTCTGATAAATGAGGCTGTGGCGGTAAAGACCACAACTACAGATTAGCTTCAAGTAAATCAGGAAAGGGGGTGACAGAGAGCTCAGAAAAGCCACAAGGGAAGACACAGCCTCTAATAGATGTCTGAGCAGGTCACTGACAATGTTCTAATGCAGGAAGTACTAAAACAGTGAGAGTATCTAATAGGAAACTCACAGTGTAATTTTATGTCTATAAAGGATGTGGAACTGGTGAATCCTTCAGAGATGTGGAGGGTGTTGTCACACCTAGGAGCCACATCTGAAAGCCTGGACTCCATAGTTATGTCCATTAAAACAGGATGTTACTTTTTCTTTTTGCACATCTGTTGTGTGATGCACAAAACAAAAGAGGGAAGAACAGACATTCTGTGGAAATGTTTTTCTTATCATATTAGGGTGTGATTTGAATGGCAGGAAGAGAATGTGTGACTGAGTATGGCATTGTTACTCTTCTTAATTTTCTAACAACAATCTCCTTTTAAAGTGATTTTTAAAAAGGTTTTCTCCTTTCCCCATTCTAAACTTAATTTATGGGTTAAATTTTGCAAATAAATGATTACAGTACCCCCTATAAAAATGACAGATAGGAGGAAAATCCGATTACAGTTCCACTTATCCACTATGTGATCAAATTTTAAGGGCTCTATTACACACAGTGACATGCTGCTTTTACCGGACATAACTTTCTGTTTGCCTAAAAATCTGATCACAGCTGGGGGAAGAAAAGTACCAAATCTTCAAACGATCAAGTACATAATATAGTGTAAATAAAAATCACTAAAAACAAAAACGAGGTTAAGAACTTTATATGTAATTCAACCGAATAGAATGTAGCAATATAAGTCAAAAAGAAAAGTATGGACCATTAAGGAGTAATAGAAGACAAAGGGAATATTGAAAATATACAGAGTATAAACATAATTATGATTTGGGCAAGTGTCTGATTACTGATACATGATACATTAAAAAAAAAAATAACCATTCAGCTTCCTCTTGCAAAAAATGGGAAATTGTGAGATTTTTCTGAGTTAAGGTGATACTTGGAAAGGAACTTTTGTCCTAAGATGAATCTATCTTATGCATTGCTTCCAAATACTCCAGAGAGCAGAATATTTGAAGGCAAGATATCAACGAGGAGACTTATCAGAAGAGTCCAGGGAGGGCTTGATGAAGAGCAGACCGAGGACGGTAGCAGTGAGACTGCAGAGTAAGGGAAATACGACAATACCTTGCTGGCCGACTGGCTCACAGAGGGAAGGGCACCATGTGCCTACAAATGTTCCCCTTCTCCCATAACCAGGTAGGTTCTTCGTTTCATCAGATACTGATTTGGACACCTAATGCGTAACAGCCTCCAATGGTTTCCAGCTGGTTTCCATTAAAAACATCAAATTGGTATTTAAGACCTTTCACAATCTGATTATAGTGTATCTTGCTTTTTCTCCAACATAAATTCTCTATCTACCTGTGATATTGCCTATGCGGTTCACAAAATAGGCTCCTCATTAATTCTGGACTTTGTATGCTTATGCTGTTAACCTCACTGTGAATGTCATCCTTCTTCCGAAAACTTATATATCACCTATGCTTCAGAGTTTGTGTTAAAATTCTTACCTAGTCACCCTAGCTTACCTTTACCTACTTCTCTCAACTTCTATAAAATTCATTCTGGCAACTCATCTCATCTTTCCTCCCATTGCAGTGTGTTGTGAATGTCTTCCAGAGTCAGTGACAAATTCCTACATTCAAACATTGTATTTTATACTCCTTTTAGTATCTAGTATGGTTCTTATGATCAATAAACCCTTTAAAAGTGAGCTAGTCAGATCTCTTAGAATTCTTCTATATTTATGTGGTATAGGGTTACCCTAGATTTATAGGGTTGTTTCTAGGCTGTATTATATGTTACGTAAGACTAAGAATCAAGCCATAAGCAATTTCTCTATCCCCGTGAACAGCCACGGTGGAAGCATTAGGAGAAATCACCTGCTTTTTCTATGTATTTAAAATATCTTTGTCTACTACTTAATCAGAGGTAAAGATGTCTTTTTGGTAGGTTTAAGTCCCATAATTTCCTTACTTTCTTACAAAAAGAAGAAGAATAGGTTAATGAGTAAACATCTCATTTCTCTTTCAGAATTGACCTAAGAAATGCAGGCCGACTTATTTTTTAAAAGGCGGACTGAAGAAAGGTTTCAGAGAGGAAAGAGATATGGTCAGAATTTGCAACACGGAATAAGGTAGATTTCTAGGAGGTGCTGCTAGGGGCACAGGTTGGCACGTCTCTCTTCCCACCACTGAGAGTGAAAGGGAGTAGATGGAAAGGCAGCTGAGCCCCAAGACACATGGACAAATGTTCAAATTCTCCACCGAGGAACTGCTTTACTTTTCGGTTGGGCTGGTAACTGTCAAAACATGTAAGACCATGACTACTGGGCAGACCAGCTACTTACTGTGCCCAAAGCACATGTGAATGCAGTATTGCGGCAACACTCGTGTGTGTGTGTGTGTGTGTGTGTGTGTGTGTGTTCTACCTGATTTCTCAAGTTGTCATGTTTCCTGTGCAAAGATAATCTGTAATTAGCAACTAAACAAATCATAATTCCGATCAGAGATGCACTTTTCTTGAAAAACAGTGATTATTTTTACTTACATTTCTACAGCATTTTATTTAGAGACGACCTTCACACAGAGTTCCCCCCCAAAGGAGGATGAAGGTCAAATGTTTTCATCCATGTTTCAGGGGCTTGGGGAGTTTACCTTCTTGCATGCTGAAGATATATCTAGCAATTGAAAATATTGGAACTCTGACGCCAAATCATATCTCAAGGCTCTTGATCTAGGGAAAATGACAGAGAATGGGGACAGGGGAGGGAAATAAAATGCAAATGACAGTAGATGAATTTGAGTTCTAAGTTCTTGGTACTTAGCTACCACTACCTAGTAAAGTAAACAGATCACGGAATTTCAAAAGGCCTCCTTTTCCATCTACAAGAGGACTGGACTAGATGTTTTTCAGACATTCACTCATAAATGGTTATTAAGCCCGAATGTGTAGGCACTAGGAAACAAGATAAATAACACTAGGCTCTTTACCCTAAAATGACTCACAGATCAGCAGAGGAGATGGAACACATGAACAAATAACCAAAGACCAATGTGATGACGACAAAAGAGACCAGCTTGGTGAAGGGCAGGGAAAAGTAATTTAGTAGGAACGAGGATGGGAATTTAAATGTGAATTAAATCTTAAAGGATGAAAAAAAAAAAAATGATCCAGACAAATAGAGGCCAGAAGGCCATTCCAGTCAGGGGGAACAGCATGAGCAAAGTCTCAGAGCAGAAGAGCCGTGGAGCTCGTGCAGGGAATCACAAAACGCTTCATTGTGCCAACGTGTGACCGCCCAGAAGACAGGAAGCAAGAGTTGAAAGCAGAGGTCAGACTGAAGAGATCCCCGCATGATGTACTAAGGAAGCTGACTTCAGCCGGGAGGCAACGGCAGGGCTGTCACAGCGAATGGCACAATCAGGGCTTAGTTGTGGAAGGGTCCCTGTGACACTCATGAGAAGTTCATGATGTAAGTGGTCAAATCTTGAGGCAGAGCATTCTAGTTAAGAATCTACAATAGAGACAATAAGCTTGTTCTAGGGTGATCACAGTTTGATTTATAGTTCAAACACTAATCAGCAGAAACAAATGAATTGGGAGTGGAGTGAAGATACGAAGGCGGCGGAAAGGCATGGAATAGATCCAAGGACAGAACTGACATACTGAATAAAGGGGGAGGGGGAGTTGACGAGATTATCTTCGATTCAGCTTAGGACAGGTTGAGTCCCAGAAAATACCTAGGCAGAGATGTCCAGAGTTGAACAGAGTTGAACAGAGTAGCCTAGCGCTCAGGAGACAGGCCTGCCCTGAAGATCGGTCTTGTGGGAATAAGTGGCATCGAGGTGGTAGCTCAGACCTTCAAAGCGAATGTGACCACCCAGGAGGAGGGGACAAAATGAGAAGCGTCCTTGACCAGAACCCAGTTAAATACCATAATCTTCAAAACAGGCAAAGGAAGGAAACCAGGAGAGAGGGGCATCTTGGAACACAACGGGAGAGGTCATCCCAAGAAAGAAGCGGTGATCGACAGCAGGAAATGCAGCCCAAGGTGTCAATCCAGGAAAAGAACACCTGAGAAACGTCTGCTCGTCTCAGCAAGCAAGTGCTAGCTGGAGAACTTACTGAAGGTGGTTCAATCAAATAACTAAGCAAGAAGGTTAGACGGCAGTGGACTGAGAAATAGAAATACGAACACAGACTAACTTTTTGGAAATTTTACATCAGAAAGGTAGGAATGTAAAATTTAGTGAAGATCAGGGAGAGGAATTCCAAGTCCCTGCAGGTTCTCATACTTCACTTTTTTCAGATGGATAAGAAGCCTATTTTGGTAAAATTCCACTAAACCCCACATATATTAGGTTGGAAGTAACATTTTTAATGCTCAGGAAAAACGAGGGACTCGGATAGCTACCAAGGGGATACACGCATATGTATGTAACATCCCCAACATACCTTACAAACACCTGGTAGAATCCTCTCTTTTCACGTGCTCCAGGGGCCAGGGGCAGAGGGAACCTGATGGCCAGGTGACCCTCCCTTGCTCCAACTGTTCCTTCCCTTAATGTTTCATAAAAACATTATGGAACACTAAGGAATATCCTTCTCCCCTGCTTTAACTACTTAACCCCTGCTCACTCTTCAAGGGCCTGCTCAAAATCCCCCTCACAGA
Organism: Cryptoprocta ferox; assembly: GCA_028646485.1. Classification (NCBI taxonomy): domain Eukaryota; kingdom Metazoa; phylum Chordata; class Mammalia; order Carnivora; family Eupleridae; genus Cryptoprocta; species Cryptoprocta ferox. The sequence continues at coordinate 3,127,405 of CM053562.1, forward strand.
ATCTCAGCATGTAGGCGACAACAAGGCCTTGCAAGCTCATGACACCCAAGTGTTTCTCCCCTTACGCTGAGAGCTTCAGAGAAGGATCCGTCCAAGGGCACACTCGTGCCTTGGGGCAAAGCTGGAATCTGAACTACTCCTTCCACCGGCGTCCATTTCACTACTCATCCTTAGGTCCATTTAAGACGGCAGGAAGTCAGGTTTTAAGAACAAGCTATCTTCAAACAGTTGATGTAGTGTGAGACCCATGTTAATAAACTTCTGAAACCTAAGGAGCTGGTCTATAACTTCACTTGTTGGTTTGAGTCAATTACCTACGATGACTTGGTTATATAAGAAAAGATTACAGATGTCGACTAATACTTATTTCGTGGAGAGGCTGACTGTCAGTCACTAAACAGGATCTCTCCCCCAGAGTGCAGTGTTTATTTCCGCCTCTGCCAGTGGAGGTGTTGGAGCAGATGTTGGCAGACTGTGACATACAGTATGTCTTTAAAACTTGTTGGGGTGTGAAATTTCATAAGGTCAAAAAATGCTGCATTTTGATCAGCAGATACAGGAGTTCTGTACTTTTAGAAATCATTTCAGACAAACCAATACCATTTGCTAGTGAAGCAGAGAAACTCAGAAACTGTCCTGGCTTTATGTAGGAGATGACGAATGCTGTGAGGGTTGTAAAAGCCAATTTTTATCATTTTAAAGCAAATGCTCGCTCAGAAGATCTTTAGAGTGAAAATGTGCTCTTAAGTGAATACAAAATACAAGATATTATTTCAGTTGACAACAGGATTTTAAAAATAATTTTCTAGTGAGAGAAAGCCATAAATATCTAATGTGTGTTCTGGTAGGGGAAAAATGATCTCCTTAAGTAATACATACACATTAACAGTGTTCTCACTTGTTAAAAAATGAAACCCCTGCATAAGAATCCATTTATATTATTAGAGAGGGGTTTGGGTTTTTTTAAGTTCGTGTTCTTATCACTCAAATGATTTCACAAACCCTTTGGTTTACTGCTTTATCTTACTCTTAAAAAAATTAAAAGATACTATCCATAAAAAGGCTGGGGCCCTATACAATTTTAAAATGATCTTATAACATTCAAGGACTTTTGTTAACTTGGATTTTTTGTTGTTGCTATTTGGTGATTTTTTTTCCTTCCATCTTTACCTCGTATCTTTCTCAAATGTAGCTAACAGCAAATAACATATAACCAAAATCAAAATTAAGAATGGTGTCTAGCTGAAGATTTAATGGTACAGACTTTAGTTCTTATGCAAGTGTATTTCAACCTAATGTAGCTTTTTAAATTCTCCATTTCTGAATTAGCGCAGAAAAACCCTCTCGCGGATTCATCAGTAATACCATCAGCCTGAGGAGCCTGGTCACCTCACAGCAGTAATATGTGTTGCCATTGTCACCGGCAGCAGCCATCTTTCAGTTTATTTTTGTGCTGTGTTCAAGAAAATAGTCCCTAAATCAATTTTAATTACAAACATTCTTCTGAGATACTTGTAAGGAAGAAAAATTTAACTTCAAACATAAAATCTCCCCAGAAAAACATTTCTAAAGTAAATCACTTGTTTCTCACCGGGTGATCAATGAAAAGAGCTAAGATCATGCCAGGAAACCGGTCAGAAATGCACTCGGCACCACATCTTACAGCCCAGGTCACTCTAGCAACCAAGTTCAAAGGTCTCCATTCACATTTTATGAAGAAAACTCAGAGGCACACATCTGGGGAAATGTATTGATCACATTTAGGGTCTCACTATATAAAATACCACAGTGTATTGCATTAGAGAAGGCCACGTATTATCGATAATCTCTAAGCTAAGGAACTGAAATTCTATCAATGCTGAGGATTTCCCTGCTCTTAAATACAAACCTACACTCTTTCGTGGGCTTCTCATACATCGTAAGGGATCTGACACGTGAGGACATACAAGTAAATAGGTAGGAGGTAAATCAACAATTATAATTAACTTACTTGCCACTGAAAAGTTGTTGAGGGGATAAGGTAAATCCACATCTTGAGGCTTCTCTTTATAGCCTATGAATGAGCCATCTGTCTTCAAAAGGAAGTATCTCGGCCTCCAGTTTTTTATATATTCTCCTACATGAGGAAAGCATGCATGTTAATGCTGGGGGGAAACATGAACAGCAGCTTTTATGTGAAAAATAAATTATGGTACAATGTATGTCCCACAACACTGGCCTCCCGGAATTTAGGCAATTTCCTTTTAACTTCGCGTACAAAAGAAAATACATAAGCCTGCAATTAAGATTCAATAAAAACTCAAACATGTTTTGTTTTTAATGATTTCACACTTTGATAATTCATTTGCACCATTATTTCTTCAGAGAATCATTCATCTGAGTACACATTTTGTTCAGTTTTTCATTTTATCAGATGGTTGTTAGAGCATATTTCAACCATTTTAAAAAGCCTTGGTAAATCATCCACACAGTATCAAGGAATTTCGATGAAAAACACTTATCATAAGGAGGAACATGAAATAGATGTTTATCTTCCATGTACTACTAATTGTGTCATTTTTTAAGAAGAAAGGGGGGAAAGTCTGTTTTCACACTTAAATCTTGATCGTAACTTGTTTCAACAACATTTTATTGTCCTGAATAGGGAAATTATCTTCTGCACAATGCCGTAAATGAGTCAAGGAAATGAAAGAACATGGGTGGAACAGAGCTTAAAAGCCACACACACACTCGCACTCGCAAACATTAATAACTGTGAGAACACGCAGTACAATGCCAGGCACACAACAGTCAATAAATGCATTTTATCAAATTTGACATAAACTGTCACCTAGCTTCCAAAAAGTAAGTTTTTAGCAACCAGATCACAAGTTGCTTACCTAATACAGGACTCTTCTTCATTTTAAGAGACAGGTGCTCTGGGATACCATTAAGAGATAGAAGGCCATCTGGTCTCAAAACTGTCCATTCTCTACTGGATATTTCTACCTGGTTCTTCAATATCAAATGTTTAATCATAGTACTGCGAACAACTGAAAGCAGTTCAATTTCCCTACAAATCAGCCTCTTCTCTTGATCCCAGTTACCCAAGCTCAAACACCTGGCTGTTCCCTCTCCTTTGGCTCGGTCAGTACTGCCTTCCCCAGTCTTCCGTTTAGCCCAGCCTAAATGGGGTCCTGCCTTTCTGCTGTTGTGCTGTGTGTGACTGCCCCCTTCTTAACTCACCCCTTTCTATCCTAATGCATCTACCACCTCCAGACTAATCCCATGTCTGTGTGCACCATTTTGATTACATCACCTGTCTGCTCAAAAATATTCTGACTCCTTACTGTTCCATACAAGTCTCTTAAGAGAAAATGTAAGCCCCTCCATAATTTCACCCCCACATACATCTCAGACATGGAGCGTGCCTCTGATTCGGCGACTCTCGAGGTCCTTCCCTCACACCCCTTTATACCCTTAACGATTACTGAGAACTCCCACAAGTCCATTTATGTAGATAATGTCTACTTTATTGTATTTCCAGGAACTGAAAAGAAAATTTAAATTCTTCCATCACTTCCTTTAAGAAGAACAAACTCATTACATGTAACGTAGCTAATATATTTTTATGAAAATTATATTTTCTAAAACAAAAAAAAAATCAGCAAGAGAGCAGAACTGCTTTACATTTTTAAGAATCTCTTTGATGTCTCACTCCATACAAGACAGCCAGGTCCTCGTTATCTGCTTCTGTACTCAATCGACGCCAGTGTGTTTTTCTGGTTTAACACGTAGGAAAGCAACCTGGCTCAGACAGTTATGAAGCCGGACAAGGGAAGAGTATTCAGACAGCTACGGCTATCTTCCTTTGACACCACATCAGCATTTGACAAGTGGTAGCTTTCTAAAAGGGTTAACTTCAGTGACACCATATCCATGAACCTCCCATACGCTGTTATGGGAAAATCCACTCGTCTATAGTACACATCAAATGAATCTTTTACATGTGCATGATTTTGTAATACCACACAGTGGTCGTTTAGAAAACACTGGTCCACTGAGTTATACTGACCTTCCCAGTACTGACACGTCTTAGTACGCAAGTATCACCGGAAAAATAACCACCAGGAAGCCATCAAGTTCACGATGGCAGATACGGTCTAATTTTTGCTTGAAAACTTGATTCTCCCCATTGGCAGTAAGCGCTGTCAGTTCTTTTCCTTACAGTGATGTTCTCCGAGCGTGTGCCCAGCCTAGGGCTGCTACCTGACAGGTGCTTAATAGTAATTTACTAGATGAATGAAGGAAGGAAGGAGGAAAGGAAGGATATGTGTACAAATAGCATCCCAGCACATAAAAGGAAATTAAAGGGCAAGAAAAAGAAAACCTGATTCCCCTCCTCATGTTATTTTACTGAAAAATTATGGCCCAAATATTAATACACACATGCCAAATTTATAAAACCACATTGTTAATAAAAAGATGAAGGAAGTTCCTTTCTTGACTGTACGTATTTTATTTTTCTATTTTATCTATGGATTCCTACAGAAAATTTAAAATCATTAGGTATTACTTCTCTAATTAGTGACAGAATATTCAGATTTCACATGCTACTGTAAAATAACGGATTCATATTGCCATCAGATGCTCTCAGTCTACCAGGCTAAAAAATAAGCAATAGTTTAATAATTACACCACAGATAAAACAAAACAAACTCATTTTAAATATTTCAAAGAAGAAAAAATGGGATAGCACTATTTCTTATTTTATGAAAGCACTGGAGACACTTATTCAAGAAACATGATATTAAAAGAAACAAACATCAAATTTTCATTTCTAAGAATAATTTCCTGGGAGCCACTAAGAATTTACATGCTCAGATGAAAGACAGGGAACACCATCACATAAATCTTCTTTTTTCTTAAGTCTTAGGGAATTTAGAGTATTTTATGTAGTCTACAAGCAGGACTTCTGGTTGCCAGAAAGTTCTTTTAAAAATAAATCTATTGTGCATCCATGACACAGGAAGATGACACCAAGACACTGAAGTAGTCATTCACATAGGAATAACACTCAAAAGTCAAACTTTACCTTCTTGATAAAACAGAAGTATTATTTCTCACAAATTTGAATTAATTAATAATGACTGGTCAACAATTACACTGTCACATGAAGCTAATAACAACAGATCTCAAACTTTCAGTGAAGACTCTTGATTTTTGACTCTTGTTTATAATAAGAATGGGCTTCCTGAGAAGATGTTTAGAGTCCATTTATTTATTTGTTCTGTGTGCCGGAGACACCGTCGTGGACTAATAAAAAAGACAAGGATTTTGACTCTTGGGAGGGAGTTTATACTCCAGGACCCCTGGAGATTTCAGGCACCCCTAAAACTCGGAGAAGGCTTCTGAATACTTCCTGAAAGCAGATCCTTTCTTTTATAGGTTCCCACTGATATTCTCAAGTCAAGTTCATACAACAGCATGATGTGTTGGCCTAATCAAATATTTATTTTCTAGTTCCAAAAGTGAAACTGAGAAGAGATTCTTTTTCTGCCAAGGAAATGGGCCTTACCGGGAACACGAATTCACAAGGAGGGAATAAAGCAAAAAAGCAAGCTTTATTGCCACCAACCCAGGCCCAGAACGAAAGAAGATTCCTAGCTCAAAAGACAGAAAAGCTCATAGCTTTCCCTGATACCATGACAGGAAACTGCACACTGGTGGGAAAGGAGAATTGCTCCTCAAGCTTTGGGCTTCCCAAGAAAACTGGACCTTGTCCCGCAGGTCATGAAAGGGGACCTGGACACTTTCCTCACTGAGAGTCTCGATATGGCACATGTTCTCAGGCTGCTCGAAAAATATGGCCAGAAAGTCCTCACTTTTATGGGGCTAAGTGCCCGGAACAAAGGTACCCTCTCTGCTGCCAATCTTTTTAAGACAGACCGCTAAAAGTCAACCACAGCTTGCATTTTAAACATGGCATTTACACCTAAATTTATACATGCTGTATTATAACCAAGTTGTATCATACTTTTTTTTATATTTATAGCCCATAGGTTTCAACTAATCTAAGAAACAGCTTGGTTGTAATGGGGAGAAAGTCTTGTTTTAAAAAGCAGCTGCATTTATGGGGTTCCAATTCAAAACTTATGTGTGTTGCTACGATCAATCATCGGCAAGCATCGGAGGTCACACCGGATTGGATTTCCAACACCATCTCCTCCAGCTTTCTATCTACCTTAGTTAAGGACACTTTCAATTATTTCTCACACTCTCTGGCTGGAAGCTTTATGTATTTTGAAGTATGCTGGTTCCAATATCAAAACACATATATTTCCCAACGAGGATCCTGATATTTTGGCTTCTGTAGTGAGCTGAACGGTGACCCTCAAAAGAGATGGACTCACCCTAATCCCAGGGACCTGGGAAAATTACCTACTACCGCAAAAGATGTGATTAAGTTAAGCGTTTTGAGAAGAGGAGCTTACCCTGGATTATCTGGGGGAGCCCTAAATCCAATCACAAACATCTCGGAAGGAGGTATGTGGAGGGGGGCTGACATCTAAGAGAAGGCCATGTGACTCAGTGCTGCACCACAAGCCAAGGACTGCCTGGAGACACCAGACGCTGGAAAGGCAAGGAATGGATTCTCCGGTGAAGCCTCTGGATATGACCCTGCCTGACACCTTGACCTCCAACTTCAAATATCTAGAACTACAAGACGATAAACATCTTTTGTTTTGAACCACCCAATTTGTTGTAATTTGTTACCACGGCCCTGGAAAGCTTAATGCAGTTTCTCAGCACCACAACCAAAGGCTTGTTTATAGAACCAAAAAAAGAACCCTACTGATTCATTAAGTTCTTGGCATCAGTGGTAGAGAGACACACAGTGAATACCTTCTGAACACAAAGGGGAAAATGCACCTCCCACTTATAAACAGGAGAGAGTCCTATTTAGGAAATGTGAGGAGGCTGTTTACTAGAGTTCATAGTTTTCTCGGTTATAATCACTTCAGATTCTGGACTTCTGCCAACTTTCTTACATTACTTAATAATTTATTTCCTGTAATCTCTTCAAACACACAAATAAAAAAATCTCAGTGGTTTTGAGTGCTTACTGGCCGTAGAGAACGTTCTTGATTTCCCCAGCCCGGTACAAATGATATTTTGGCTCTCAGGCTTGATCTTTAATAACAACCTCAGATGGGAGATGGTGGGAGTTTTTAAATCCATGCTCAGCTTCTACCTACAACATTCTGACAGAGCACCCCAGTGGATCATCTTTATTAGGGAGATGCGTCCAGCTCAGGGCTGTCCAACCAACTTGACGGTGTTCATGTCCTACCTGATCTCAAATCACATTTGTATTCAAGTCTTCAACTTACATTTGTCCTCACACACCACAGATTATTTCGTCGGCACTTAGAATCACCTTTGCACTTTTTAGAAGCTGAAGACATCAAAAAGTGTGGAGCAGGAGCTAGGAACATACGTCTAAGGACTAAAAGCAGATTGATTAAAACGTTCAAATGGTCTTCCATCTAGAACAACTAGGAAATGCCTCAATTTGTTCAGACATGCGAATGGAAAAAAGCTGGTATGCTCACAAATGAATCATGTTGACGGATATTTGATTCATGTGTTCATTCATTTTTAAAAAGGCTATATTGTGTTCCAGAACGTCGTCCTGATTCTACCTTCTTGAAAAGAACAAAATTAGACGTGCAGTCAAGTAGGTACTGGGTGAGAACAGCAAGGGATGCTGGGAGCCCAAGCCACCTGTCCTGGGCAATGTTGAAAACAGGCAGGTGGAGTCACTAAGATGTTATTAAGATATAGATACAATCCAATTGAGAAGCAATTGGTACAACTAGAGCACTGGTTTTCACGAATCCTATATGCACGATCATTTAGAATTTAGATGATACAATTAAGCAGCAGCTTTAAAATAAGCGACTTTCCTCGGACAAAACATGAAGAAAATAAAAGAGGCTGGCTATCAACACTTGTACTGCAGACACAATGAAATTCAGATTTCTGTCACAGACAGGGGTGACACAGCTTTTTAAAAATGACTAATAGTCACTCACACATGCTGGAACACAGGCTTCCGGAGCTGACCGCCCCCCAAGGAAGAGGGTGAGGGCATTCTCACGTGCACGCTGGCACCGCTGTCTCATTGTGAAGCCAGGGGAGCTGCAAGCTGAGTGTTTCTGAGAATATATATACTTTTTGTATTCTGCTGCCACATTTAATCACAACCCACATTTTCAAGCTACGTTACTATCTGTCTCTGTCATCTCAGAGGGGAAGAATGAATAGGTAATAGCCACACTCGATGGGTATGTGAATAATTCAGGACTGACAGAGGGGGAGAGCCCATAGTATTTACACAAAAAAGAAGCTGGCCATATTATCACCGTGATAAGGCACGTGGGTCACATTCTCAGAGCAAAAGAAACTCTGCTGAAGGCAAATACTATCTTGTGTAATTGCGATGGCCACAAAGAATTGTGGCCAATACAGGATCAGTACACCTCTCCCGTGAGCCCTCAGCTCTTTCCCCCCTCGGCCTCGCCCTTCAAGGGCTCCAGGTAGGATGACATCATGCGGCAGGGCAAGGACCCTGCAGCCTGGCACCTTGGGTCTGAACCCAGGCTCCTCCATTTTTCAGCCACAAGAAAAACGATCTGAAAAGCAAGAAGCGTGGTAGCAGCTCCCGGAAGGACATGGGGGGACAGCGCTTACCTGAGCACAGCACGGGTCAGGTTTTGTTATTAGTAAGTGGCACCGATGTCATTTACCATCCCTCTCCAACGTCACATTCCATACTCCACTCATCAGTACTGCGCTTACTCGGGAAGACGGACACAGAGGAGGCAACAGGCAAAACCTGTACTGAATTTACTCTATCACCCAAAACACAGTCTCCTTAGCTAGTGGCAGGCATATAAAACTTGAATCCTATGTAAAGAAATGAAAAGGCTCTCCCATATCAAAACACAGCATTGATTTAATACTTCTACTTCTTTTTTTGAGGATTATCAGAGTAACTTAGTGTTCCCAAAAACAGAGCTAAAATTTTAGAGATCTTTTACATAGCTCTGAATTATACTTTTTTTAGTTTATTTTTGAAAGAGAGAGAAAGAGAAAAAGAGACAGCAAGCGCACAAACGGGGGAGGGGCAGAGAGAGAGGGAGACACAGAATCCGAAGCAGGATCCAGGCTCTGAGCTGTCAGCACAGAGCCTGACGAGGGGCTCGAGCTCACGAACTGTGAGACCATGCCTTGAGCCAAAGTCCGACGTTTAACCAGCTGAGCCACCCAAGTGCCCCCCTGAATTATTTTTATTAAGTGATATGCACAAGGTACAGTACCATGAAAATAAAATAATTTAAAATTTCCAAACAAGATCTTTTAAACAAAAATAATGCCAGCTTTCAGTCAAACTGGATTTATAAGACTTTAAGAAATATCATTAGTCTTGGGGCGCCTGGGTGGCTCAGTCAATTAAGCATCCGACTTCGGCTCAGGTCATGACCTCACAGTCCATGGGTTCGAAGCCCCGAGTCGGGCTCTGTGCTGACAGCTCGGCGCCTGGAGCCTGCTTCGGATTCTGTGTCTCCCTCTCTCTCTGCCCCTCCCCCGCTCACTCTCTGCCTCTCTTTCTCAAAATAAAATAAAGACATAAAAAAAAATTTTTTTTTTAAAGAAATCATTAGTCTTAAATAAAAGTCTTCATGGGACAATTTCTACTTAAGACAAAAAAGAGATTTAATGTTGATTATCAGTATAAAATCTATTAATTTCAAGGTTCACAGTATAGTTAAATATTTAGTTGCTTAATGTCAGACGCTGACCAAATTAACACACATGAATTACCAAGAAATATAGCAGAATCTTTTTCCAGTAATGGATTTTCATAAATAAATATTAGCACCAGGGGCGCCTGGGTGGCTCAGTTGGCTGAGCGTCTGACTTTCGCTCAGGTCATGATCTCATGGTTTGTGAGTCCAAGCCCTGCACTGGGCTCTGTGCTGACACTCAGAGCCTGGAGCCTGCTTAGGGTTCTGTGTCTCCCTCTCTCTCTGCCTCTCCCCTGCTCGCGCGCTCTCTCTCTCTCAAAATAAACATACATTAAATTTAAAAAATATTTTAAAAAATAATAGATATTAGCACCACAAATACTGAATATATAATTCACAACAGTGCGCCGTATCTTAAATATCTGGAACCAATTATAGTGACTGCAGAAATGGACAATGATAAACATAACAAAATATTTGCCATCTCTGAAAGTGTCTGTTACATTTTTTTAGAGTGGATTGCAAGTATTCTGTTCCAATCAGTTCTAAGTAAAAGCCTTAGGAATGCCTCTCAGGGAATAGAAGTAGAGTTTCTCAATGAAATTATCATCGTCCTCTTTTACAAATGTCTTGAAAATAATCCTAAGGAATTATTTTTGTTACCTACATTGCAAGGAGCTCGCATAGTAACAATTTTTCAACTGCAGAGGGACAACCCGGAAATGGAAATGTAACGTAAAAAGAAAACAAAGTACTTTTGCATATGCTAAGAGCTTACTAAATACATGCTGATTGGGTTTTCCAGCTCCTACAAACCCAGATGTTTGGGTCTTTCCTTGCCCTTGGGCAAAATTCAAAGTGTTACTTTCTGCGGTGTCCTCTGTGCGACCTCCTTGCCCCTTGTCAACCAGCTCTGGCGGCATGACGGTCTCCGGGACTGGGTGGGGTCTCCTAAACATGCCAGAAGCACCCCAGCTCCCTCATTTTCAGGTAACGCTCACAGCTCAAAGCATCACAGCTCAAAGAACAAGGTTCTTGAAACACTGTTAGTTAGAACCGGAGAAAATGGCTTCTAATCGATTCATTCATTCAAAAGTCCGTAATGGGTGTCAAAATATGCAGGAGGTCCGCGAGTGGGGGCACAGCAGCTGCCCTCAGGGAGCTCTGATTACAGTAGGGCAGCTGGGAGAAGAGAGAACTGGAGAAAAGTGGACGGTTTGATCAATTAAAATGTAAAGTGAAAATTTCTCCAACTTGTTGCGTCGTTCTTGGCGATCTAGGAAGTCATAGAGGGGTGGCAGCATCTCCCATGCGTGGCCTTTCCGAATGGCACCCAGTGTGCCTGGTGACAATGGTACTCAGTGGCGCTGTCTGATGCATCACCGTGGGGAGAGGGGCTGGAAGAAGTGTCAGCAGAGGGCCCTCGGACACTTCACGGGAGGCCTGGTCCGCTGCTGCTGTGTCGCTTCCCAGCTGAGGCGCCGCACCCTTCCCTCTCTGCAGCCTCCTGACACCGGCCGAGGCGTGGGAACGGTCCACGACGCTTCTTTCACCTACAGGGACATGCAACACACCTGAGCCTTTCACGTGTCAAAACGGAGCCCGTGCGGTCTCTTTCTCTCATGCTTTTCTGGATCGTACTGATGATCCAGATGATGAATGAGGTCATACTGGAAAACACTCAGACATTTATGATGATCTCACGCTGGCTGCCTGGCTGTCACATAAGGTCACTGAGAGATTTGTCTGCTCTTCTCCTGGTCAATGTTACCACCGCAACTGACCAGATGGAAGGTGTTTACAATTTTGGTGATTTCTGCGTTGTGCTTCCAAGATGCCTTAAAAGCTTTCCAGATGTACCCACATTCCTCTGCTTTACCACATATGCTCCTTCATGATTATCTTGAAAAGTATATTATAGTCAAGAAATTTTGCTTCCACTGCATAATGCATGAACTTGTCATTTTTATATTAGGTATGGTTTTCACATCTACTTCCTAAAGAAGGCTGGGCTCCATGTTTTGCTTTGGGTGTTACAGTGCAAACGTCTCTAAGGTCAGAATGGCTGGTCCTCCAGTCCTTTATCTGCTTTATCTTCTGTTATCCAGAAAACTACGCAATGACCATCCATCCTTAAGCATTCTGGTATTTGTTTCAAGGTACTGTAAATGAGTTCATCAAACCCCGGTTCCCTTTTGGTGTTTTTAGAAAACATTACACTTTAAACCAAAAATGTGACACTAATTATTCTTTGAAACATAAGAACATCTTAATAGAATTACAGCAGTAAGTTTTACTTTGAGAGAAAAGCAAGGTGAATGGAGAGAGAGAAAAGGAAAGAGAAAGAGAGAGCGCAAACTAGCCAACAGAAAAATAGCATCTTGGCAATTTAATGAAGAATAAACTGTGCGATTTGCTTACATAGCAGTCGACATGTTGTGGAGAATTACTCAGTCTGCACTCCGCTTCCTGCTGGGTTAAGTGTGAGCTAAATTATTATTTTGCCTACATTTACGCCCTTGTGGATTGTGAAGGCAGAGCTTTCTTCTTAATCTGCTTTCCGCATGAGAGCAGAAGTGTCCACCTCCACACGCTGCGTCAAACACACGGTCAGTCCCGGCCTATTGGGACAAAGTAGCTGGGACCACAGAACCTTAAACCATTTCGAAGAAATGGACAAGTTTTCAAAGACAGAAACTGAGCAGCTTCTGTACGTATCTTGCGTCTCGCCACGGCGTACCCTTAACGTGCTGCCCCACACCGCACGGACAGCGCAGCGAAGAGCCTTAGTGAGCACCAAACACAAGGGCAGCGAGTCCGTCACGCAAACCTACTCCCCGTGTCTCGCTAGCACCCACCCCAGAGCAGCCTGGCGTTCATCGTTAACTGAACAGATAAGCCCACCCCTGTGTAAAATATCCTCCTGTCGGAAAGCTCTCGGACACGGAAATCTCCCTGGATCACACCCGTGCAGGGTCCGAGCACCCCGGACGGAGAGCACACACAGGCAGCAGGGCCTCGCCAGGGCAGGGGTGGGGAGAGGACCGTAGTGCCTGCTCGCGGGGAGCAGGCCGGGGTCCTTGAAAAAACCCTCAGGTAATTCAACCCCCCCAGCCCAACATTCAGATCGCTGCCTTAGCGAATAAAACCCAACACAACAGAATAGCGTTTCATCTTAGACGGTCACCCACAGAGTGTCTCCTATAGTAAATTTCCAGGAACACAAGACCCCAAAATGACACCGCGTCAAACCGCAAACTCGATCCCTCTGCCGCTGAATCCATGGCCTTCCTAAGCCTTCTCTCCGCCCCTTCGTTTTCCCTAGGCAGTATCCTGACTGAGACTTGTCTCCCGGCATGTAAATGGGGAACAGAAGTGCTGAAAGCCAGGGTGAAAAGGACACTTAAGTGTACAGAGCCACGCACTGTGCTCAGGCTTCACTCACAACCCCCCCCCCCCCCCCCGCCCAACAACACGGAGAGACAGGTGCCAGGTGTCCTCGCTTTGCCCAGCCGGGCTGAGGCCCCGAGGCACTGCTCCCACGTAAGGGCCAAAGCTGAGATCTGAACAAAGATCTAGGGAAGGAAAACAAGATCCCACTCTGCCGGGCTGCTCAAACTCTCAGGAGGGGTGGGGGGCACGCACTCGGAAGCCCAGGGTTCAGAGGCCAACTCTGCCACTAAACTCGCTGTGTGCCTCCGGGCACACTGCTTCATTTCTCTGTGCCGCAGCTTCCCCTTCTGGAAGATGGGGACCACAGTTTAGAGGAAATAAATAAATACTTATAAAGTACACAGAACAACAGCCGGCTGGTACACATTACCCAGCACTTGTCAAACTAACAAAGTATGGTTCACATCTTAAAGTGGGGCTAACCAAAAAAGATGCAGCGAGTGCTTAATACGTATAACGTATTAAACTCCACAAAAGTAAGCAGAGTATTTAAAATAAAGTGTGATTTGTTCATTTCATTTGGGCAGCCTATCACCGCCTATCCACGTCTGTGGAGCAGAGCAGGTGCTGGTTTTTTGTGGATAAATTTCAATTTGTCACTCAGTTTGCTCGCGTACTCATTTCATCCCCCGTCATCACTGATAACAATGGGTCATGTATCATTTTCACCCGATTGAAAGTTTTTGTTAAAAACAGATAACGCTGTCACAGAAACAGCCTCTCTTGATTCACTATCAAGTTACTCTATGGGGGAAAAAAATCAAGCACGCCACTGGATTTACTTCTAAACATCTCAATGTTTCTTTCAAAGTATCTCATAAAAACGTTGCCACATATGAAAAGCAAGGGTGCACAACTCATTCCTTTGACACCAGGGCTTTCTCACTCTTCCTTTTTTATTGTACAAGTTAATTATCACTGAACCACAAGCACTCGGAATTCAGATCCATGTTAAATGACACATTAACGTTAGGCTTTTATAAACACTTAGGAAGAATACTGTATTTCAACTTCTAATATATTTTATATTTGCATCTAACAACTACGTATCCGGTGAAGTCAATTATCCTTGATGTATACTGTATCGTAAGATGTGATTATGCTTAAGTTGATATGTTTCCATTTCAATGAATGTGGCTGTGTCTTCAAAAGTGTGCTTCGAAGAATTTAGAATACCAGAATATGTGTTATCAAAAGAGACGAAAAGCAAAAGGCACCCAAGTAAAATCACCTTAACTTTCCCAGGTAGTTTTCTTATCACTTTTGCAAACAGGCCTAATTTAGCAATTTGTGGCCAGTCGTCCGCTATCCCTTTCTTAGGGAAGAACTGAACGTGCTTAATGGGCTCAGCACATTTAGTGCAGAGAGAGCAAACATTTTCAAAAGAACGGAACAAATCAAACGCTATTCAATTATTCAAAGAAGTCCACTTCTCCTCCCCAAAGCTAGCTCATCCGTCAGATAAACAGCAGACAAGCTGCCTTTCAATGTTAAAAATGAATTTACTTACCTCGGCCCTCTGAGGGCAGTATTACCTAACGCACAGACAGGAAATGTGAGAAAACAATCTACCTACCGTTCCAATACAAATAACCGGCAAAAAACCTGAAATGGGTATATTTCTCATTATACACAAGTATTTACTTCCTCATCATTACCTGGACCTCTACAAGCATAATCAAGTTTGTTTTCAAGTGTTTCCAGTAAGTTTGAAAGGAAAGAGGTTCTGAAAATCAAGGCTTTGTGAAGGAAAATGACTTGAAGCATAAGTCATGAAAGTCATTCAAAATCCACTGAAACGAGAAATTACAGAAGGGATCCTGCATTGTATAAATACCCTATTAAGTCCTATTAAGTTTCTATCATAACAGTCTCTGTAGAATAATTTGTTACTTAGAAACTGCAGGACACGAGAACATAAAATCTTCCTGTAAAGATCAACTAATTCAATGAGATTAACATTCAGCCCCAAACTGCAGGTGATCGGGTGTCTTCTTACAAGCAGCCAACAACCAATAGGCCCATTTATTACAAACCCCTCGCTTACTAATAAAAATAGAAGACAAATGACAAATCAGTCGTGTAGGGTCAGAGCGCCGACCTGATTTTCACGCTGATTCTCGAACTGTAAAAATCTTCCCATAGCTTAAGGATTATCAGATGTTCACTTTCCAGAATCTAGTGCCATGTGCATGGGGTGTTTTATTCTTTTGTCCTCAGAAAGCACCTATCTCACACAAAGTAGGAAAGAAGTTTTCTGGCCTTCACTTGTCAAAGATTTTTTTTTAGGATGCACAAAACACTGAAATACAAAACACGGAGTAACTAGCCCTATGTAACAGAGCGACATGGCAAACTCTGAATGTAAGGGTATAAAACGTGCTAATCTTCATGTCAGAATCTTGTATGAAAGTCACTTGGTGGCTATGCAACTGCACCCCACCAACTCCTCCCCACCCCCCCCAGGTCCCCCGAAGAAGCCAGCCTAAACCAGAGAGCTTTCTCACAGTGAGTGGTCTCATCTACTGAAGGGAGACAGAAACCATTACAAGCAGGTAAGTCACAAACTTTTACTTTTACACAGTAAGATCTACCGACGTGTGGTGTCCATTTCGTGGAAATACACTTTTGCGCACAATTTGTATTTACTTTTAAGAAAAGCCCTCGTTTCCCTAAGTTGAGGGCTAATTCTCTACTCAGGAACTACACCATCAGCTGGCACGACGGAGTAAACGAGGTTCTTAAAATATGTGCTGCTGGAATTAAACAGCCTCGTCCTTTTGCAATTATTGTACACTATGGACGTGTGAAGGTCAGAGAAAAAAAATCCTTAAATCCCAAATCCTCTTTTACTGAATGAAAAAGTACAAAGAGTTATCTTAAGAGGCAGATGAACGTAATGTAAATAAAGAGAAGGGACAGAAGGTCATTTCATAAAATTCTTTTCTGTAATAAATATATATACTTAAGTTTAAATATCTCTTCAGAAAGATGCCAGGAAACACCAGCTGCTGTTCTATGTGCTTTCACTTAAAAGTATAAAATTATGAACTTTTGATGCTGTGTTCGGTCTCAAGCGAGTAAGTGACTTGCCCAGCCAAAACGCCACACGAACTTCACGCTTTATGCCTCTCTGCCTTTGTATCTTAATCATCTTCTGTTCTAAAAAGTGCTACCGAGTTTACCAACATCTTTAATCAGATTTTCTTGAAACTAAAACACATTAAAAATTTTAAGCCAAAACATTTAGCAAGATGCCTTAAAGAATATGTCAGACAGAGAAATACTGTTCTGTTTTCAACACACTGGCCAATATTTTTAAAAATTACTATTCATGCAGGATTTTTCTGAGGCGCGGTTCAAATACATCTATACACCATTAAAGCCAGAAATTCCTCAGAGTTTTTTGGATTCTCCTGAAAATACACCCAGTACCAATTTCACTCGTAATGTCTTCACTGTCGAAGAGTCTCCTAATCCGTGACGCTACGTTTCGTGGGCTAGGGGACAGCTCCACCTCTTCGGTGCTGTGACTTGTTTGGGGGTACATGTGACATTATTTAAAAAAGTTGAACGATGCCACCTACCTATCTGTACATAAACACCGGCATTCATCACCGTGTGCCGTTACACATGCAAGTGTCCTGATGAGAAGCCAGCGTTACGTCCTTCAGCGTTCAGACTGAGGGCCCGTTTGTCAGTATAACCGGTTTATTCTTCCAAACCAAAACGGGGGCGGTCAGCCACTATACCCAGTCCTACGAGCTGCTCCCCCCGGAACGGCCCTCCCTGAGCCTTCACCCCAAACTCGTCAGTACGATCTAGTAAAGAGGACGCCAGACAGAATCGGCACATTTAAAGGAAAAGCCGTAAAGAACCGCCTGCACGCGCGGGCACTAAGCATGCCACGCTGACTTCACTGCCCGGCAGCCACAGCGCCCCTCTTTCCTCCCCGGGAACGCGGCCCCCCGCCCCGGCCAGCCTCCAGGGTCTGCATCTGCAAAATCGGGCCTTGGGACGATCAGTGTCTAAAAGTCTGTGAGGAGCTGAAAACGTCACTTTGAGTGTTCTGAAAGTGTGTTCTGAAATCTGATTTTTAAAAATAATTCCAACCCAGATACAGCTTAAGTACTGGCTACATTAGGCAGAGCAAAACGTAGTTCTAAAATAATGAGATTAATACTGAAGTAAAGAAATAACCGGCTTTCAGCCACGTCGCGCTCAAGTTCCGACAGTAGAGGAACGGCGCTGTAAGAGACGGTTCAGACTCATTACTGAGTAGCTCCTCCTACCACACCCCCGACACCGGCCGGTCATCCCAGTTTTCCCATCTGCTCTTTAGGCATCACCTTCCCTTCAGGTTTACGAGGCGATCGTAAATCACCAGATACAGCTGAGGGTCGGAGACAGCGAGCCGAGCGCGCCCGCCACCACGGCCACAGAGCTGCGGCCACGTCCACGGCACGCCTGCCACAAACACGCTGCTGCGGGGGCCACACCGTCGAACCCCGCCATCATCTCGCTGCGTCCTCGCGAGACCCCTGAAGGGCGGTCACTGTTGCCTCCTTTCAGTGCGCGAAGAAATCAACACTCGAACAGGTGAGGGCACTTCCGTGAGGTCGCTCATCTAAGAGAAGTGACACTGCAATCTGGCCCGTGTAGGTTCAAAGACGCTCCGCCTTCGACACCGTGGTCACCTACGCATACGTGCCTGTGCCCCTCAGGTTTTGTAAGTGGCTCTGAAGAAACGAGAAGGAACGGGACGTGACGGGTGAAGGCCAGAACCGCAGGTTTGCTTTCGCACCAGCTTGCTTTTTGTTCAGCCACTCACTGACACCCTGACTGGCACACCACCCTCACTAGCTTAATGACGCCTCCACCTGGAAAATGCTCCCAAACTTAGCAGGGTATCAGCACTGACTATGGAACTACAAATATTTTGCACATAACTCCACATACGAAACTAGGGACATAGTCATGGACTTCGAAATAGAAGAAAAAACTAAATACACAACGAGACAAAGACAAGTCCAGTGCAGCTGATGAGTCTCCAAGCCTTTTCTGCAAATAGAGATTAGAATCACTCGGAGAGAAACTGACCATGAGCTAGAAAGTTCTTCTAAATAGACCTGACCTCTATTTCTGTATGAAGAGCAGAAAATAACAGCTAATCTTCCTTTAGTCCTTTCAGAAAGACATTACTCTGGACACAAAGATCTGTCACTTATGTTTGCCTTTCATCCACACTGTAGGCATTTTTGCTTAATAATTATGCAACAAAACCCTAAATGTTTTAGGAAAACACGAGTTTACCTAACATCAATATAAAAACTCTTTAATTACACCTCACACATTTTTTGATAATATAAATCCAAAGAGGAAAAAAGGGGAAAGAGAAGTCAAGGCTTCGCTTTTCGTTTTCTAGCAATTTCACTCATACCGTGATTGATTTTAAAATTTAACAAAAATTTAAAAGAATAAAATTTTACAAAAACTTGTTCTAGAATATAAACACCTTTGAGAGAAACGGTGCCTAACATCACTGTTTCTTCTCAATTATTTAAAGTCAAAGGGACAAAACACGTATTTAATAAACATTCACTCTAAGTGTGATCATAGCATTACAAGAACGGGTCAGAAGGAAACATACAGCCAAGTCCACACTCCACGATGGAAACGTGTGCCTGTCGTTTACAGAACCAAAGACCACGGAGAGAAAAAGAGCATTAACCAGGGAGGCCTGGTTCCCGTAAAACTTGGCTTCACAACTAGTAGCATCCAAGTTCAAAGTAGGACGGAATGACTTAGTAAAATAGATTCGGTACTCTCTACCTCACCCCTAGCGGTCGGCTTTAAAACAAATCAATTCAGTCTCGAGTGAGAGTTCACGTGCCGGCTGCTGGTAAACTGTCCGTGTGCGTGTTAAAAACGTGGCCATCTACCTGATTTCCTAACCCAAATCTGTTACCGGTTCCCAACGCACACCTGATATTAACCAAATCGATTAGCTGGCGTCTCGGGGGGGGAGACAAGAAAGTTTGCATCGCCGTTTAGAGAAGACACTGATTTTTGCAACCATAAGTGAATAAGAGAAGGAAGAGGAAGTATTAAGTCCCTAAACTCATTAACGAAATAAGGGGGTGGGGGGGCAGGCAGGAAAACAGTGATAATTAGCGTGTCCCCTTGGCTACCCAACCCACACATACATCCACTCTGCATACGCACAAACATCAGCAGCATCATACACCGTCTCAAGTTCTAGCCATTATTCAGCTCGACATCTGCACATGTTTATGCGTCTCTCCAAACAACCTCTTGAACACCCTGCTGGAGCTGTCATTTTTTTCTTCTCCCTATCTGGCAGATGGCAAGTCAACAATCGGCATCAACAGCAGCCGAATATCTCCCCCTCCGTCCTACCCCCCTCAACAGACACAATAATAACTTCTTTGTGCTTCCCCACAATGCAGCTGCTTAAACCATTTCGCTACAAGGCTGCTTTGCCTTAATAAAAAAAAAAAAATCCCTTCTGTCAAGTCTAAAAAGCAGCATAATGTTAAGCAAGCTGAAGCCACAGCACAGCTGCAAACGGGCAGACACACTGACAGCTCCTCCCTTAACAAAGCCCTGCGAATTGAAGGGGGTTCATCTGAGGCTCACACAGTAATTAGTAGAAAAAAGTCCGACAGCCTCTATTATGCTAAGGGAAAAAAAAAAAAACTGGACAGAACTGGGCTGCTGTTTTGCGTCAAGAGTTCTGCTGCAGAGTAGATAAATCATGTTGGGTTTTTTCCTCTCTTTTTAAAGACAGTAATAAGGAGGATGAGAGAAGCTAATTTGAAAACTTGGACACAGTAATTGTACCATATGGTGAGCATTTATCCTTTCTGAAATGCACGCTAACAGTCACTTACATGCACACTGCTTTGTTTTACAGTTGTTATTCTCTCTACCATATTCATAAAATGGATTTGAATATCTGATACTCAAGAGAAGTTGTGTGTAATTAGCAACAGAACTGCCTGGGCTTAATTTATTGGCCTCGCACTGCAATCTAGTAAATGCAAAAACAAAATTAAACAATGTGTCCACTTGGTAAAATGTTTTTTTCTTTAACTCCATAAAAAAGAATGACTACAGGTTCATTAGAGTGTTGCTCAGTCAAGTGCGGTAATATTTCGAAAATTCCCGAAGAATAAGCTATGGCTGTTGGAAAGACTTCTGTGGACCCATTTCAAAGATGCCGAATCACCAAGAGAATGACCTTTCATCAAGACCATCTGGTTCAATTCTGTATTTCACTGAAGCAGATGTAACTCTTCTCCATATATATCAGTACATCTAGACTTAAAGGAGAATCTCCTAGTATGTGTTCTAAACATTTTTTCAAGAAATGTCAACTATTAAATAGTTATTAAGCATTATGTGCCAAGCACCATGCCAAAAGACTTCACATATCTGAAATAAAATCTGAACATAAACGGATTTAATATTTTTGTTTGCCCACTTCAAAATTCTCATGAAGATCCATCCGCCAACTATTTGAAAGAAGTCTTCAGTAACATCAGGGCATGGCTGATCAAGGTCCAATATGTACCTAAGGGACATTTTTTTCTGGCAAACGTGTAAAATGTGATTGGAAGATTAGTTTTTTTCTCTAATCAGAAGTAAATTCAGTTTAATGCCAGCTGTGTGTCTCTGAAGATAAAAACATAAAGTGTTTATCTACCTTCAATAACCTATACTCTGACACACTGAAATACTTGACTAGAATGCACGTGATCACTGAAACTCCAAGTGGATTGAAATCATAGGTCTGAACTTCTACAATGTACTTGTATTCACATGTACCGTCCTGATCGCTATTTTGGAGATATGAAAGAGTAAAATATTTTTATGAATTATTAGTTCAACATAGAACTAAAGAGTCCCTACTCAAGCTTGAAGTAATCTGTGACTTTACATGTATCAATGGTAATAATACCCGCCCGGGTACTATACCAGAAGGCTGTGATCCCGCTGAACGCAGGCATCATTACACTGAGAAGGAACGACCCCACTCGACAAGTTCCACCAATTTCCTAGGAAATGTGTCTATCTTGGCTTAGAAGATATAAACTTCATCATCCATTACTGGCAGAGTGACTGCTCTTTATGCTACCAATATTGGGCCACAGGACCAATTTACCTTAAGACAAAAATATTTCATTTTTGTATTCTGCTTTACAGCTCACTGAACATTTTCAAATATTAAAATGGATCTCAAAAGCTCATTCTGATAAATCAGAATTTGGTTGGACATACCATGATGTTTTGTTTGGGAACTATCCGGCCAGTAATACATGTCCGAGTCCATGTACTTTCAAACCAGGTGAATCCTGGTCATGACACTGCCTGATGTCAAAAGAAGGAAGGGCTCCAGCTACAGAAGGAGAAAAATATATCTTTTTCCAAAACTATGCAGAATTATATAGTAACTGTCCTGGTTAACTGAATGGGCAGAAGTAAGAGAATAATATTGTTTGGAAATAGGTTCAAAGATGTGACCATCAAATGGCCAAGGTCTTCCTCACATAATAACAAAAAGCCATTCTTTGGTGCAGAAACAGGAACTTGATTCTGTTTAGGAAAATCAAGTTGAGGAAGTGTTTGTAAGCTTGAAAGCGCCATTCAGTTACCAAACTTAGAACGTCAGATGTGAATATGAGATCTGAAAACCTACGGGAACAACGATGAGCTTGACGTCAGCATCTGATCATTAGTGCTTAGCAGAATCCATCAACAGTCTCTAAACTATCTGAAACCATTTCGCATTATCTCAATAACTGTGCAAAAAATCTCATTGTCCACAGGGATAAATTAAGACCATTTTAAAAGTCCTTTCTAATAAGAAGCATTTGTCGAGAGTACAAACAGTGGCTTTGAAATAAAAGAATGCTTTCTTTGTGTAATCACAATTCAGAAGACTATCCTTTCCCTAAATGGGGGATGTCGACGGAGAGAAGGAAATTCAGGTAGAATAAGCTATGCATTAAGAAAATGTGCATAAATTAGACTTGCACAACCAAAGGACGCCAGCATGTCTGCTCAGCACCCTCTTCTTGACTTACCTACACTCTAAGAGCTCACATCTGACACAGAAGTGTGAAAGCGGAGGTTCTCTTGTTCAATGGGAAATATCAACATCGTCATAACAGGTTTAACAGGTACCAAACGCATCTCAAAGGATGGAGTACTCTTAAATACCTGCAAGCATTTGGTCAAGGTCCATGACAGGGCAGGGACAACACAATGCAGTGGTCCACTGGCACCCTCCCTGTGACGGCCAACTGACCCAAGACTACAAGATTCAAGACGACGACCCACTCACGTGGATGGACCTCCCCAGCGGAAATAAAAGCAGTGCATCGGTTAACAACACACTTCCCATCTCTAACATCAGCAGCAAAGCACGTAGTAATGATGCCTATCATAGAATTTAGAATTAAGAGGACCCAGAAGTCAAGAACAAACGATTACTTAATGTATTGCTATGACGAGGCAGAGATAGAAGGACGGTATTTCCAGAACAGTTTTGAGCAGCAGGCGTCAGCCAAAGATGCATCTTTGATAGTTGTCTTTAACCTTAGCGCCCTTGCGGGGCTCTCCCGGCTGCCAGGCATAACTAACTCAAGCGAAAAGTTATTCATTATACGAGTACAAACAGCTCATCTGAAGAAAAGAGCTGTGCAGGTAGAACTTCAGTGAATTAGATCTGGAAAATCGCCCACTCCACTTCCCTTTGCCTTGTTCGGGGTCTGGCCTCGGTCGGTCTCTGCCTCTGGTCTCTCTCCTCTCTCCCAGTCCCTCTACCCCCAGCCTCTCTCTGTCAGAACGTCTGAGGCCGTTGCCACATTCTCTGTCCCGCTAGCTCCTCGGCGGGCTCCCACGGGCTGTTCCCTCCTAACCTCCGATGGCAGGCAGCCCCTGATGGCCATCCCGATCCCGACCCCAGCCAGGGCTTCACCTCTCCACCTCTTAGCTGCTTCAGTCTTCAGCCTCTCCAATCCCTTGAAGAAGCTCTTGGGTCAGATGCCCACTTGCCAGCCTGACCCAGGGCACCAGGGGGTGAGGCTGAGCTTCCCTCAGGAAGGGCCACGGACAGACCAACAAATCACAGGCACCTCCAGCACGGTTACCAGAGCTAAGTGTGTGTCTATGTGTGTGTATCTCAAGGAACAGATTTCCAGTTTCATGGATTTGTTTTAACAACTGGAAAAAATGCTAATAATTAAAGGCCTTGTGGAATAAGCCAGTGAATATGTTAAAAAAACAAAACAAAACAAAATAAAACAAAACTTACCCCAAAACTGCTTTGAGTTTTGTGTGACTTTGGGTCCAGGCAGGACTCACTGGAATCTGTCAATTCACTGTTAGCACATAAAACACAGTCCTGTTTTTATCCACTATATTCAAGAATAACACTAACCATGTGGCAGAAATGCAGAGCAAACCCCCTTTTCCGTGGAGGATACATTCCAAGACCCCCAGGGGGTGCCTGAAACTGCGGGCTGAACCCTGCATATACTGTGTTTTTCCTCTAATATCTCTAACACGTCTCATAATCCTACAGACCCATAATCAGGTTTAATTTATAAATTAGGCACAGTAAGAGGTTGACAGCAATAACTAACAATCCACCACAGGTAACGGAAACAGTGGAAGCCAAACTGTGGATAAGGGGCTCGGGGTGGGGCTGCCGTCCAAGTGACTTCTTACAATCCTAAACAAGTCCAGTTTGTATTATGGTCTTTTAGTTACAATAGCAAGTGGACACTAAGAATCTAAATGTCTTCCCAAGAAGACAGTAGCTCAAACTATGGGTCAAGATTTTTAATTTTCAATGACCAGGCAGTATCAGAAATACGAGAAGCCCCCGGCCAATTCCATCTGACAAACAGGCAAGGCTGCAAAACGTATTAAATTTGTCAGAGGTTTAAAGCCTAAATGATTGTAGGACAAATTTTACTAATATAGATGGTGGTTAATTCCTACATAAGCCATTAGTTGAAACAGCACTATGATGTACTACCCAGTAGTAATCACGACTCTTAATATGTTCACAACACATCACTTTGTTTTTACTCTCATTAGCTCACGTGATCCTGCCCTCAACTTGAGAGACAGACAGGTCATGAATTAATATCCCCATCAGTAGTTGACACACAAAGAATGGGGAGATGTTTTGCTCAAGAGTTTTAATTTTTTAAGTTTATTCTTTTTTTTTTTTTGAGAGAGAGAGAGAGAGAGAGAGAGAGAGAGAGAGAGAGGCAGGGAGGGAGGGAGGGGCAGGCCATGAGGAGGGAAGGGGCAGAGAGAAGGGGAGACACAGAATCCAAAGCAGGCTCCAGGCTCTCAGTTGTCAGCACAGAGCCCGACGCGGGGCTCAAACCCATGGATCCTGAGATCATGACCTGAGCCAAAGTCGGATTTTAAACCAACTGAGCCGCCCAGGATGCTCTGTGCTGACAACCCCGACGCGGGGGGTTGAAACAAGAGTTTCAAAACTCTATGTCCCCGATGAGAGAAGACAGTAAGACATGGGGCATTCTATCATTGAATGGCCAGATATCAAACATATTATAAAAGAAATCTGAGTGTAAGTTTGGGCCAAATTGTTCTTTAGGTCACTTTTAACACTAAGATTCTAAGATACTATGACTTTACAGATTAGGTAACCAAGATTTAGAGCTGGCAAGGGGCATGCGCATGGAAAGCACAGCTCCAGCTAACCTATACATCATAGAGCATATGTTCTACATTACTCTTGTGAGAAGTCCTGGAAACTCAAGTCACCTTTAATAGCACTTCTATTTTTAACACGCATTTATAGGGGTCCAGGACAGCGAATATACAATATATCTATGTTCTCCTACATGCATGGGAGTCAGTGTAGGATAAGAGAGCCATATTCTTTTAATGATGCATGCTACCTATGCACAGGAAGGAAGAGAACCTCTCCCTTCAATCCGTCACAACAATGACGCCCAAGGCCCAGGTCAGATAGTCTCTCAGCACTGAGCATACGTGCAGCTGGGGCACTTGTGAATGATGGTTACCAACCCTCCACACTCCAGGGTACGGGGCGGTGGGGGGGGGGGCGCTCAGCAGGTTAAGCATCTGACTCTTGATTTCAGCTCAGGTCATGATCTTACAGTCTTGAGTATAAGCCCCGCGTCGGGGTGTCAGCACAGAGCATCCTTGGGATTCTCTCTCTCTCTCTCTCTCTCTCTCTCTCTCTCTCTCTTTCTCTCTCTCTGCCCCTCCCCTGCTCACGCATACTCTCTCTCAAACTAAACAAATAAACATTTTTTAAAAATTCCCACATTATGGCCATTGCCACCATCAGCAAGACCTGGGAGGTGAATTTTCAGAAGTCGGTGACTGCATGCATCCTCTCCACTATCATTTTTTAAAAATTTTTTGAACATTTTTATTTATTATTGAGAGACAGACAGAGCATGAGCTGGGGAGGGGTAGAGACAGGGGGAGACACAGAATCCGAAGCAGGCTCCAGGCTCTGAGCTGTCAGCACAGAGCCCAACGCAGAGCTCGCACCTACGAACCATGAGATCATGACCTGAACTGAAGTTGGATGCTTAACCAAGTGAGCCACCCAGGTGCCCCTCTCCACTGTCATTTTACACAGCATACGAAAACTGGAAATACCATGTCAGTCACGTAGGATAGTTTTAACAACCTATTGTTAACTCTTTGTTTTTAAAGCATTTTTAAAAAGCGGTCTAAGCCATAAATATTTTGCCAATCTGCTTTTTTATTGGCTGGTAAAGTAAAATCCAGTATTGAGACACAAAAGGTTAAATGCTATCAATTGAAAATATAAAGGGTAAATGTTAGTAAAATGAATTGCTGAATGTTTTCCTTTTTAAACATTCTATTCGATATTTTAATGGCTGAAACACACAGTAAATTTCATCTAAGGCATTGTAAAAATATGATACATTGTATTTAACATATGCATAAAACATGGCCATAATTCAATGATTTTCATGTACCTAAGAGAATGACTCACTCAGGAAAGAATTCCAGTAATAAATCTAAATCACAGTACACAAGACATGTAGGTCTGCAACTCTGTTCATTTCAACATGTCACTTTCTGAACATCATGTTTTGTCAAGATTCTCATGCACTAAACCTGCAGAAGCAACAACAACCAAATGTATATAGAATAAGGCAAAATTCCTTTTTTAAAAACCAACAGGGTTTCAAATCCTCTCCAGCTCTCAGAGTTGGGTTGATTTCCTTGTGTCCCCTACTCTTCCAACTCCCAGGGATGTTCTTCTAATGCGCTTACCCTGTAACTCTCTGCTCTAAGTTTTTCGTATCAGTTCCCTAACATGGCATTCCACACTGGCTCCTCCCTCCAAGTGGAATCCTCAGTTCTACTTTCTCTTCTCAACTCCCATCACCAATAATTAACAAATGAGAATTACATTTTAAGTAAACTAAGTTACTCACTCCAACCAGTGCTGAGTGGAATCAAGAGTTAAATGCTAGAGAGGAACCACAAGACCTTAGTGGCAAACACAACCACACTGACACAGGCTCACGGAAAGTCAAATACATGCTCCTTCTCCTTGGGTGGCTCTTTTCCAGGCAGTGATTCAGGGACCGAGACTCCTTCCTTCTAGAGGCTCAACTATCTCCTTGGCTTCTCAACTGCCATTAGAAGGGGCAAGAGAGAGAAGACTGAACACAGAAGACATTTGTGAGGCATGGCCGGAAGTGCTCTTAATTCAGCTAATCGCTGCTCTTAATTCAGGGGCCAAAAGGGGGCTTATGGCCATCGAGTCAGCTGGGAAATACAGTCTGTGTGCGGGGTGGGGGTGAAGGAGTGTGCAAATGGATTTAGTGAATAAGTAGCCCATCTCTGCTATACTGAATAGCTAATACATATTCTAAATAAATTCTCACTTAACTAACCTGTATTATGAGGGACACATAAGAAATGAAAGCAACTGTTCAACTAAAAAAGTTAACATCCTAATCATATATATATAACTTATATATATTTAAATATACACATTTATATATATATATGGAACTGCTATGTGTGTGTGTGTGTGTGTGTGTGTGTGTATCACTAAGGAATTAATTTAAAGATCTTTTTGGTAAGACACACACACACACACACACCAGTCAAAAAACATATCATGGATAAAAAGTACTAAATCAAGTATGAGCAAGTGCCAAATATCACTAAAGATAAAAAGTACCATCTTCATGTGCTTTATTGTATTACAAAGAGTGCTAAGATTTTTATCCTAAATAGGACCTCACCCTGACATGGCCTGCTTATGCTGGTCTAAAAGCGGTGAGGAGAAAAAAAACAGACTGGGTAATATCACAATATTGCCTCAGAGCAAGAGTTCAACCAGTAAAGAGATGCTCTCCTCAAACAGGGATATCTTTTAAAATTATACAGTAGTAACAGACATTAAGGGTCAGTGGGATTTGGGACAAATCAATATGCAATCACCACCTGTCTTTTTTTTTTTTTTTTTTAACCATCTTCCTAGCTCACAGTGTATCTCAGAAAAGATAAGCATACAGTATAACCACTTTTTACAAGTATGTGCTGTAACGCACTCCACGGGCAAACAGCTACCAGAAATAAATTAGGATTCTTACAATTCTTGTATTTTCTGTTTCTTACATCATGGAGAGAAAAAGAAATTAATAGCCCTGTAAAATTTATTACTTCAATGTAATCCTACCTATTGGATGCCTTCTTTAAGAAGGTATCCATATAATCTATGTATAAAATCAAAGAAAGTCAGCGCTAAAAGGAAACAGATGATTGGTACAGTACTGGAAAGACTCTCTGTTGCTCCTAAACAAGGAACATCAGAGGTGAAATTACCCTACAAGTAACTTTTTAAAAAAGATAAAACAAAGGCATGAATTATGATGTGCTTTAGTTTTTATACCGGATATGGATCTCTTCATATTCCATAATAAAAATCCCTAAAAAGAATCAAGCATAAAACATTTCAAATAATTTCCAAACACATTTCAGAAATGAATATATTTTAATTTTATAGTCCCTGAAATTTACACACCAAAAAGGTCACAGCAAGTGTTATGCTATTCTCATGAACATAATGTTTAACATTAAGAACAATGCACACATTTTGACACGTCTGCAGAATTCACGTTGCAAGTTGAACTTGTTATCATAAGAGAAACAGGCTATGATGCAAAACTTCAGAAAAAATATATAAACTGAAACAGAACTTAAATTTACATTATAATATAAAGTCATAATTCCACCAAAGCAGTTCCCTCTAATTTTTTTATATTTCTAAGATTTCTAAGATCTTATGCATGCTTTTGAGTTCACACATATAAATAAATAAAATGCTAAGGAGAAAACAATTATCAAAATTTGTTTTGCAAAAGGCATTCCCCAATCACAAAACATCTTTTCCAATGACCATCACATTCCCAGGCCAAAGCCTTACATCACACACAGAGAGTCAACAAATTGTTTCAAACAAGCAGGATGAACAAATTCCACACTGGAGCACCCTGGATGAGAATGTCCTGTGCAATCCCCACCGGAAAAGGAAAAACTCTTCCTAAATGCAGAAAACTGAAGTGAAGATTCAGGTCTTCAATAAAATTTGTTAACCCAGAAAAAGAAACCTCGTGACAATCAGACCTCCGGTATTATACGAGACATCAGGAATATATAAAAACAAGTCACTAGGAAGTAATCCTTCTCTAGAAATGGATGCAATAAATCTGGGTACTTTTTCAAACTTATCAAAGCCACTTTTCATCTGACATTTACAATTTTTATTTTAAATATTCAAAGTGAAACTGTTGGTGTGTATCTGTTGTCCTTTATACAAACACACACACACACACATATATATATACATCAGTCTCTAAGTAGGGATTAGGTCTGAAAGACAATGTATAAAAATGACTAGATGTTGATATATTCAAAAGAAACAACTCATAAATATTTGACCCAGCTCTTATCAGGTCCTTTAAGAAGCATTATTGCAAAGCAGCTAAAAACTCCATCTCAATATAAGGAAAATAAGTTGGCTGGCATAGGAGAGTATTTTGAAGTGCTTTCTGAATACCTCAGTCTCACACTCAAATCAGAAGCATCTGTCCACCAACTGTCAAGATAATGTCTAGCCTAGGAGTTTTCCTGAATTCATCACTATTCATAGATGCCTGTCACTACTTGAAAGAAAGAAAGAAAGAAAGAAAAGAAAGAAAGAAAGAAAGAAAGAAAGAAAGAAAGAAAGAAAGAAAGAAAGAAAGAAAGAAAGAAAGAGAAAGAAAGAGAGAGAGAGAGAGAGAGAGAGAGAAAGCCACAGTTTCAAAGCTACTTTCTTTTTCTATGTCATCGTAAATACAGAATGTATCACTTTGAACCCAGTTGACTTTGACTCAACTGCTCCTCCGTCTCCAGATCTGAGAATGCAAGTTAAATGTTCTCCAGAATTCTACAGAAAGTCACTAGGTCACGTGAGTACGTCTCACTTTATGTTGTTGACTGAATTCAAGGATCTGACCCCTATACTCAAAGCCTCTGCCTTGTCATTACTTTCACAACTAGATACAAGATAAAAGCACAATCCAGCTACCAACCCCGAAGGAAAATGGCACAACAGAAGATAAAGTATTTTCCCTGGCTTCTTATTCGGTGACACTACAGAATTCGAGTTAAATAAAGCTGTCTCTCTCAAGAAACTTCATTTAAAATTGACTCCTACGAAATGTACATGCTTTTTTTCCCAAGTTAGATACAACAAATCAAACATATAGACAGTCCTCAAATTATTCAGAAATGCTTTTCTGAGCCACTCTACCAATCCTGTGTGAGATGGCGGAACAGGGCGCTTGTCTCTGAGGTCCTTAAATTAAAAAGCCTACACCCAGAAAACAACGGTGATGATATGAGGCAGGGCAAAATCAAGGAAAATTGAGGGGAAAAACCACTGGAATTCAGAGAACAGTTAAGGCTGAATGCGCAGTTGGACTATTCCCCACGTTATGGTAACAAACTCAGTTGGCTATATCTCTAATTTTAGTTATATAAACCCACATACCTTAGAGAACTATTATGTTCTCTATCATAAATCAGTAATCAAGATCCAAAATTGAGACTCAATAAGGAAGTTAATTTCCAAAGATAATTTTTTAACAGGAAAATGTTTTACATTATAAAACTTACTGTACCTTAAAGTTAATTAGATTTTGACATAATTATGACTTCAAAAAGCATCCTAAACTGAAATACATTTTCTTACTGACTTCCATCATAATTTAAGAGAATAAGGCCTACATTTTCATGGAAATCTAAATTGCCAGAGGACTTAACGCCCATGTAACCATCTTGCAGGATACCCAACCTAGAAATTTTAGTTCCCATTTCTGGAAGACTGCGTTTATAATGAGCATCCCACGGGATTCTAAAGCAGGTGGACTGCACCCGCCCTGTAAAAAATACTAGCTTACGTGCGACACTTCTACAGGAATGATAGATATTTAAATTTTACATGAAAGTCCATCCTTCATTCATCAAATCACTGGTCAGCAAAAACTTACATGGTGATGGGAGGAGAAGAATAAATAAAAGGCGAGTGCTACTCTAAAACACCCTAGTATCTATGTGGGGAAATCAGGTACAGGCTGGCAGCATTCACTTTCCATGGGGCACAGGACACATGGGAAAAACTGTCAACGCAGAGCTAACCCTCACAGACTGATTGCTGAGCAGGATCTCACCGTCTGACCACAGTGAGGGAGTACAGGAACCCCCCGATCACGGGGGCGCACACTAGACCCCCAGCATATGCCTGAACCTGGGACAGTACTGAACCCCCATACGTACCATGCTTTCTGCCCGCATGCACACACCTATGGTCAAGTTTAATTTCTAAATGGCGCACAGAGAGTGATGACAATAATTAATAATGAAACAGAACAACTATAACAATAAACTGTAGCAACAGTTTTACGGAGATGGTCTCTTCCGCTCACTGTCACGTGATCTTACTGTGCTACCCTTCTTCTGGTGAGATGTGAGCTCAGAAAATGCTATATGATCACGTGAAGTGAGGTGAAGGATGCAGGCATGTGATGTCACGGAAGGCTCCTGCTGACCTCAGCAACTTTCTCTGGGGGAGGATCGTCTGCTTCGGAACAGTGGGTAACCGAGACGGTGGGAAGCAAAAGCAGGAGACAGGGTGGGGGGGCTGCTCTATTCCAGGAGGGAAAAGCGTTATCTGCAAAGGTGCAGGGAAAGGAAGTTGCATGCGCTCTCCTGGCTGGAGAGGAGAGTGCGAAATCTCAGCTGTTCTTCTGTCTCTACTTCAAAGTGAAGAATAATGTGACCCAGCAATAACACTGCTCGCCACACAGTGATTTGCAAGCACTGGGGGCAGGGACGTGAAAGCACAAAATTAGGTCCTCAGCGGTAACTAAGTGAAAGAAAATAACATGTTCCTTTCCTTTCCTTTCAAAGTCCAGTTTGGTTCTTTCCATATGCAGTTCAAATATGCCTAATTCTTCTAAAACATCATTGCTGATAAAAATACATGAAAATGGTAATGCCTTGTGCGATTTGGGTATATTAATGAAAAGGATACACATGCCACATATCTGTGGCTAAAAGATGTCACACTGATTCAAAATGAACAAGCAACATACTGGTAGACGTTTCCCAGTAGTAGCTAAAAATGCACACAGACACACCATTGTGTGTATCCCACTCATTTCCCAAGCACTTTGTAGAAGACCAGGAAGGCTACTGCCACTTTAAAAAGGTTACTACCGCTCATAAAGGCCTAACAGAGGGCAGATTTGGAGTTTTCCACCCAAGGGTCATGTGTCATCATGCTGGTGGGTGCTGATGGTCTTTTTGAGTCTGTTTTGAGTACTCCACTACTGAGCATCAGAGCAGATCTTAAAGTCTGATCAATCGAGAATCCCAACTGTGGGATAACCTTCTTCCCAATATGTAGACCACACCCACTTTAATTGTTTAGGAAAGGTAAACAATAAAAGACAAGGACTGATTAGATGTGTGCTCGAAAACCCGTAAGTGAATCCCAGTGGTAACATCTGGAGAAATTCCCTGGATGAAGTCAGTTTTGTTTTGTTTTTTTTTTAATCTACCAAAAAAAGCAAAGTCAGTATCATTTGACCTACCTACAGAGATATAAAACTATTTTACACATATAAAGTGAACTCAGCTAATGGAGAGAATAACCTAAAAATGGAATAAATATTTAATATGGTCTTTTACCAGTATCTAAGTTTGACTTTTATGATAACTTATAACAGTAATTTCTCAAAATAACAGAGAACAATTTTCATGAAAAACTTCATAGTCACTCAGCTTACCAACCAATATTCTCTTAACACAAGAGGACGTTATCAAGTGATCAGTCCCACAGCTATTAAAGAGTTGTCAAAACAATGGAATATAAAAAAAACGGACCAAGAGATTATGATATAAAATTTTAAATGGGTCAGAACGCTGTAATTGAGAGTCAAATGTGTCTTCTTTTATGGTTTGCACAGCCCTTAAAAACTAAAGCATCTTCATCAAAAATCAGGTAATCTGGTAGAGACAGAGTGCAAAAAGGACTCATTTTACCCAAAATACCTGGCATCCATATAAAGTCAAAATAAAGTGGATTAAGATTCTGCCAATCCCATTCTCTCTAAGCGATTGCAGAGGTGACCTAGCCAGATTCCCTGCCTGAGCCGAGGAGAGAGATGTAAAATCTGCCTCCTGCCTTGGAGGCCCACTCAGTCTTCAACAGATTCCTTCCACACCCCCAGGTTAGGATAGAAAATGAGCAATTCACACAAGACTAAGTGTTTCTGGTTAATGCGAACCCATTGATACTTAAAAGGAGCTCAACATACCTAATACATACTGAGGCCGAACACACACTACTGGTCAAGCTCAGGACAAGGCAGCTCGGCCTGACATCTGTTACAGGAGGAAAAATAAAGGGCAAACAATGGACAACAATCAATCCTGGGGTCGGTCTTCGTAAATCAGCCTACAATATCAAAGGTTTATTATTTTAAGGATTCTTGCCCTTGTTTGCAATTTATAGGTTGAAATATGCACAGCTGAAAACTCTAGCCTTCTTAAAACAGTACCTTAGGGGTATTTACAACTCATGACACCAAGTTTCATATCCTCTTAGTCAACAGGAAAAGAATCTCTACCCTCATATTTCAAAGTATTTCCAGTAAAAAAAAAAAAAGTAGAACCAAGTAAATGAAGCATCATAAATACTCTATAAACATCAACCCTAACCTGAGTTAAAATAATAATATCATGAAGAGAATTAGAATACAGACTTGATTGTTTTATGTAAGGGAATGTTAACATTCTTCTAAGAATTGACCTGTGTAGCAATCAGCTACATCTCTCTAAATTAAGTGAAAACTCACCAGTACAAAAGCTTAGCGTGAAATGTTGTAACCTTATGACATTAATAGTTTTACAGAAACCGCATATAACTTAGATACTGAAGACTGAAAGTACCAACTCCCTAAACAACTTGCTGTCTACACTCACACTCTTCTGGGAGACCCTGGCCCAGGCCAATGGTCACACTGTTCATTCCAGCCACTTGCTGAAATACCCATCAACTATTCAATGACAAGTATCAAGTGTCTGGTCTCTAAGATTCTTTGAATCCTTTACTGCTCTATCAGGATCTTCATACAGTCCTAATCAGACAGAGAGACAGACAGACACACACACACACACACACACACACACACACACACACTCACACCTGTACTAACCCATCTTAAACCAAACTTTGGTCCTTGCCTTCTTCCTTCTAAAACACGGCAGAGCTCTGCCCAGGCGGTACGATTCTGTCCAGCAATAAGCAGTCCACTCAGTGTTGTCCTATCAACACACACTGTGAGGGAGCTATTTGGAAAGTCGGCATTTGATACTATGCCGATTATATATTTTACTTATTTCAGGAAAAAGTTTAAAGAGTTTTTGAGAACTCTGAGCTTGCCAATGCAGCACACGAGCCACTGTGAATGCGAATTATAAAACTTATTTTACCTAAAACTTGACAAGAACAGTTAGGACTAGACAGGCAATCACAGTGTTCTTTTAGAAAAACTGTTCTGCTGGGGGAAGGGAAGGAAAAATAAGAAAGAAAGAGTGAGAGAAACCATATAGACTCTTGAATACAGAGAACAAACTGAGGGTTGATGGAGGGAGGTGGGCGGAGGACTGGCGAAATGCGGGAGGGGCACTCAGGAGGGCACCTGTTGGGGTGAGCCCTGGGTGTGATGTGAGAGCTGGGTGTGATATGTAAGTGATGAATCACTGGGTTCTACTCCTGAAACCAATAATACGCTGTATGTTAACTCACTTGAATTTAAATAAATAAATTTACAAAATAGAAAAACTGCTCCCGTCATATGTTGTCATTTTTTCAAGGAGCCAAAGGATAACCAGTTGAAAGAAAACTTCAGAAACTAAAATCATTTTTTAATTTTTTTAAATTTTTTTTGAGAGAGAAAGAGACAGAGCATGAGCAGGGGAGGGGCAGAGAGAGAGGGAGACGCAGAATCCGAAGCAGGCTCCAGGCTCTGAGCTGTCAGCACAGAGCCCGACGCAGGGCTCGAACTCATGAACCACGAGATCATGACCTGAGCTGAAGTCGGACACTTAACTGACTGAGCCACCCAGGCGCCCCCAGAAACTAAAACCTTAAAGCTTTCTAAGACTAATGAGTTTAAAGTACATATGTTTAAGATTACAAACCCATTTACAGTGTACAGACTTCAAGGCAGGCGTCAAATGCTAGACTTCCCAGGAGAGGAAGGGGAACTCGTAGGGGAGAAAAGTACCTAACGAGTCTACCCTGCTTTAAGAGAAAAAAAGCCCTACACTGAGGCACGGGGCCTTCCTGTATCGAGGAACCAGTTAGTGTCAAAAGCCAGTGAAACAGGGAAGGGCCAAGGAGTCGGAAGAAGTAAGGATGGGAAAGTGTCTCAAGAAGAACCAGGTGCAGGGCGCCTGGGGGCTCAGTCGGTTGAGCGTCTGACTCTTGGTTTCGGCTCAGGTCATGATCTCCTGGTTCAGGAAGTCTGAGCTTCGCGTGGGGCTCCGTGCTGACAGCACAGAGTCTGCATGGGATTCTCCCTCCCTCCCTGCTGCCCCCTGTCCACTCTCTCAGTCTCTCAAAATAAATAAACTTAAAAAAAAAAAAAAAGAAGAAGAAGAAGAAAAAGAAAAAGAACCAGTTGCTAACTGTGCCGTTAACGATATTAAGAAACAGAAGGGGAGCCGAGAAAATGTCCAACGGATTGGGAAACATAAATGTCACTTGTGATTTTCACAAGAGCCTGTTCAGTGAACCGGTGAGAAATGTACGTAGCCTGGAGTGTTCTGGAAAGTAGAAAGGTGTACCAGGGAAGAGTCCAGGCTGGTGGCACAGGAACACGAGTCCAGAGAGTATATAAAAGGGGGAAGCAGAAACAGAGGCGGGACCTGGAACAGGCAGAGGTGTCAGGGAGGGCCTTCCTTGTTAAGGTGGATATGAGCGATGAATGAAGGCAGTGAGCGGGGGGGGGTCCTGTGGTAGGAGAGAGGGTCTGGCTAAAATTGAGATGTCCCAGAGAGGGTGAAACGGAATGGAGCCCAAAGTACAAGAAAAAAGAAGTGCAGTCTCGCAGAGTTTATAAAGATCGGGATACAGCAGGAACATAAATTGGCACCACCCTCCCAGATCAAGCACTTTATATATTACAAAGAGCCACGAAAGTAACTGTTATCTCTGGGCGCCTGGGTGGCTCAGTCGGTTGAGCATCTGACTTTGGCTCAGGTCATGATCCCACGGTTTGTGAGTTCGAGCCCCACACTGGGCTCTGTGCTGACAGCTCAGAGCCTGGAGCCTGCTTCGGATTCTGTATCTCCCTCTCTCTCTCTCTCTGCCCCTCCCCTGCTCTCACTCTGTTTCTGTCTCTCAAAAATAACTAAACGTTAAAAAAAATTTTTTTAAGAAAATAATT
This sequence comes from Cryptoprocta ferox, assembly GCA_028646485.1. NCBI lineage: Eukaryota > Metazoa > Chordata > Mammalia > Carnivora > Eupleridae > Cryptoprocta > Cryptoprocta ferox. The sequence continues at coordinate 3,163,757 of CM053562.1, forward strand.
GTATTTTTGAGCCCATAATTTCACTTGTAAAATTCTATCTTAAAAAAATACAAAAATGGTCTTAATTATGTAATGATTAAGGAAAACTGTTAAACTATAGTATAAAATGCTTACGAAACGTCCTTAACAGCCTGGGGAAATGTTTAGAGTGTTAAAAGAAAAAAGCAGGATATAAAATTCCAAATGTTGGATTTCAAATACATACAAATACATGTAAAGACAGAAGATGAAAGAAACACAAACTATCAGTAACTTACCTCTGGAGCAAGATGATAGTACGGTTCCAAGACACTGTCGGTGTGTTCTTTATAGACAGATACTTAAAAATGTTCCCCAATGAATGGGTCACTTTAAATACTAGGATAAAGTAATTTGTTTTCACCTTGTCTGTGTTTTCAATGCCTCCCTGTCTACTTACTCCTTCCTAACATCCTTAAATACTTATATGTTTCAAAACCATCTTAGGGTCATTTCTTTATCTAACATAAAACTTTACCTGTAACTACCTGGGGCATCGAAGCCAAGCCACCACAAGCCAGAGCGAACGCACAGAGAACTCAGCGCCCCGCGGCAACGAGACGGCGCGGCGCGCGTTCCGGCGTGTGTCCCACACTCACCCTTTAAGGTAAATGGCCTAACAATATCCCCAAAGGCAAAACCCACAGAGAACAGTCTAGAAGGATTGGGAGAACGTTTGCTGTGATACAGCAGCAAGGACTGAGGAGGCACCAGGTGACCCTTCCCGGGTGATCTTGCTCACAGAGCAGGGGTGACAACGGTAAGCCACGGCTTCCTCTGCGCACGCGGGAAAGCCAGCCTCAAGCAAGGAATTTCGCAGCCAGACCTGGACACTAGCAGCCACAAATATTTAAAAGTCAACAGAGGAATTACTTATTCTTTAGGACCCCTTTTTGCGCAACCAGCACGTTGTGAAGCAAAGGAGAAAAAGGGAGGCACCAGAAGCGGAACCCTGTTTACACAGCCCGTGTCTCAGCTCACGGAGTAACGTCTTTCCGGTCGGAAAGCTCCGGCTTGTAATTCCAGCCCCGCTGTTTCCTATCCGTGCAATCCGTGAACTAAACGACTTCACAGTTTACTTCGTGTTCCGGGATCCTCACATTTAGTTTCCAGAGTGCGATACGGTACCAGTGGAGCTCTTGGGAGGTGAAATGAAACACAGAGTAGAGGAACATGTAGTGGGAAACCTGCTGCATAATTCTCGTTTTCACATTTTTAGTTTTCTTCCCTGATTTCATTCTTCTACCACCTTCACAAGCTTGGTCATCTCCACGAGCTCTTTGATATGCTTCTTTACACACGTGTACATCTATTTTCCCCGAAGACATTTAGTTTCGCCTCAACAAGGCTACCTGCGAAGAGGCCGAACGTGGAAACGGACCACGGGCAGATCACACGCGGCAAGAGAACGCTGCCCGCGGCCTCTGCGGCCAGCCCGGGAAGACACTCTCTCCGCAGCAGTCTGCCCACAACAGTCGGGGCCCGGCCACTGCCCAAATCTTCGCCCCTGCCTCCGGCTGAGACCAGCCAGCAAGGCCGAAATCCGCTCCCCAAACCAATCACGGAGGCTGCCCGCGGCGCCAGGCCCACCACGTCCCATTGGGGCGCACCTGACGCCCTCCCTGTTCTGCACCACGAAGCTCTCCTACCCTTCCGGCCGCCTCCGAGTCCAAGGCGAGGTCAGGTGGGGGCTCCCTTGCTAAGCACACTCTGAGTAAACTCTTCTCATTGGGGGATAGACAGTCTGATAGGCTAGTCATATTCTAATACATAAAAATAGATATTTAATAAAATAATAACACTCCCCCCGCCGCCGAGGTACCACCTAAAATACTCTTCAAATGTCAAGACTTTGGGAAATGCCGCACTGCACTTAGGTTCTAGACAGGACGGGACGGCCCACCACGTGTAGAAGTGTCAGAGAGGTCGGCACTACACCCGCCCCAGGGACATAAAGTTAACACGCTTCCTTTCAAATCTATATAAAAAGCGTCTTCTTCATTAACACTACTAAGTCAGAATTCCTGAAGTCTGACGGAACTACCGGAACATTTTATGTTGCGGGGAAACCCTCAGTGACACCTCTAGAGACGCTAAGTTCGCTAGTGACCATCTGTCCGCCACTTTAGAGGGATCAGGCGTGAGAGCCCGTGGATTTGAGCGCGGCAGGGAGGGAGTGGGAAAGCCTGCTAGCTCTCCCGGAAGGCTGTCTGCAAGGCTGGTGACCCCTGTCTGCACCCACAGTTCAAGATGCAAAGTCTGAGGTCTAAAAATTCCTACAACGATGGAATGCAAAGCTAGCACATTAGAAAATAAGGGAACACATTCTCTTTGCTTACAGGATAGATCCACCCATTTTAAATTCACCTCTCTTTAAACTGCTCTAAAAATGTCCCAGGGTGGGTTGGGCTCAGCCATCTAATAAGCTTAAATATTTCTCAATCTCCGGAATTGTTACATATGTCAAACACATTTTCAAATAGTAACCCCAAGCTCTAGCTGGTCCACAAATTTGCTACCATACTACTTAGTGGTGACTCTGAAGAGCTGTTGTTAAAACTGACACGGGTTCATTTCAAAAGGACAAGAGAGTGTGTGCTGATAAATAAAAACTCAAGTTCAGAAAAATAATAAATACCAGTGAGCACACAAGCACCCTCCACAACTATATGATAACACAACTATTGTGAGCTCTTGCCAATCAGTATTGTTGTGGTTTGACAAAGACTCCAGTGCACCAGACTGTAGCTAATTATGTATATTCAAGTGATTAGCAAGCACTTGTTGCCTCGTTCACACCACCCTCCAAACAGCAGCCTTTGAGAGGAGAAGAGACTGCAAATTTATTGAGAGAACACTGTTAATTCTTTGGGGAGAATGTAAGTGTAAACAGGACTACTCTGCATCAAGGTGCTTTGACAACAACAATCATCTGCATAAACACATGCTCAACAACAAACAGGTGTTCTATTTCACAACTAGCACCCATTTGATGCTTTCAAGTAAGCATTATGCACAAACTGTTAGAAGTACTTTGAAACCAGCTGCAATTACTATAATTAGCTGCTTCCCTACACTTTGTTTCCTTCTACCTGTTCAGTCCTGTGCTATGTCAACTCCTACTCTCCTAGGTGACCACCTTTCAGGGCTTTTGCTCGTAAGGCACAGAAAGAGGAGACCACAGGCAACTTAAACTAACTGGAACCTTCTGTAAAATGCGCCAACTAAGAATACTAAAACCAAACTCAAACTTTTGTTTGAAAACTACATTAATTAGACAAGAGAGAATTCTTTTTCAAAAGCTGTTCCAATTTTTGACTCAGAAGAGACCTAAACGACTGCGGAATTGAAAACAGATGGAAGGTGGGGAAGGGAAGGATTCTAAAGTCCATCAATTAAAAAATAAGTCGAATGTGGAGTCGGTTAGTCAAGCAGAATACTATACAGCAGTTAACAGGTACGACCTAGGTTTGGCTATGGCTGTAACTACATAGC